>OY744512.1:4804656-5110489 GCA_963556185.1 Pseudopediastrum boryanum
ATAGCTTGTTTGGTAATCTACTGCTTTCACTGCAGTTGCCGCTGCTGCCGTCCCATTTTTTTGCCGCAGCTTAGTTGCAAGCTATTGCTATTGCTGCACACTGCTACTGCTATTGCTGCACACTGCTACTGCTACTGCTGCACACTGCTACTGCTACTGATGCGCACTGCTACTGCTACTGATGCGCACTGCTACTGCTACTGCTGCGCACTGTCCATCTGTTTTGGACATAGTGACACTGACTCAAATGTGTGCTTCTCCTCCTACTAACTGAAATTCCACCCCATAACCATCGGTTCAGTGTCTGCTATTAACACAATAATGGTGTGCTTGTATATCTGCTCCAACTAGGTGCGGCCAAAGCTGGTGCCATACTTTTGGAAGGCGCAAAGACCTCGGTTGGCTTCTTCATGAACGACTGCAAGTTTATCAACAATGCGGGCCTGCTCTCTGGCGCAATCGCAGTCCTTGTCGGTACGGACCTGAACGTCCCGAATGGTCCCACCCATTACACCAACACTTTCACCGGCAACAACGGTTTGGACCTTCTCAGTGCAGGGGCTTACTTCCTGGCCACCAAAGGCAACAAGAAGATCACATTCTTCGGAACCACTGCAAGTAACAATCAGGGAGGGGCCGCTGGCTTCATGTACCTCGGGGCACGCACTCGATCACTTTCAGAAGCGATCCCAAGGCCCCAGCAACCGGGTTCAACTCATTCTCCGACAACTTTGCCAGGGCGACGTACATCCGTGACGAAGGTCCCGGAGGTGCGGGTGTGTTCTACTTTGAAGGCAGCAGCATGACGTTGGTTATCAGCGCTACCACTTTCACGAGCAACACCGGTAAGAGGTATGGGGGTGTCATTGGTATCCAAGGTGGCACTTTAAATCGCCTGACCATTGGCGCATCAGTTACTTTCACAGGCAATACAATCGGCCCAGTGGGAGCCGAGACAACACCTTTCACAGGCAGAACAGTGGTATGTGCCGCTACTGCTGCCCCTCCTGCAAGCGCTGTATTTTCCTCCATCCCCCAATTTGCTCCATTGCCGCTTGCGAGCTGTTTCGATGTCCTTGCGTGCAAGGATATCTGCTTTACTGAGTACGCTGCGGAGCAAAACAGTTGTGATGCGTACTGTGAGGCCATACGCAGCGTACCAATGCGTGGCACATGGGTGGAGGTGAACAGCAGTTTCTCCACGATCCTGGCAAATCCCTCTGACCACTTCATCTGCAATGAGGCTTGCTGGTCCGAGTGAGCTAAACATGGGGTACTAGTTGGCAAGGATTACGGAGGGTTGGTCTGTCCCTGCACTAGTTAGGGTTTAGGGTTTAGGGTTTAGTTTAGGGTTCTAAACCCTAAAACCTAGATCGAAGGATTACGGTTCAACTGGCTGCATGAGACTCATGAGCAACATGAGACTGGTCCCTGCATGTTTGGAGATTGCCTGGGGAAGTTTTACTGAGGCACCCTGCCTCTGCTTTGAAAGAAATGTAGAGTAAGAGGGGTGTGGTTAAGAACTGAATAAGGTTCGCAGTCAGAGTTTATGAGTGTGCCTTTGGTTGCTTGCACACCAACAGGAGTCAATTGAGTCTGTGCATGTGGGGTCCTGTCAAGAAGGGTTTTGGGGGATATGGAGGGTTCCTGTCAAGGATGGTTTTGGGGTCTTGTCAAGGAGGGGTTTTGGGGATGGGGAGGGGTCCCGTCAAGGAGGGTTTTGGGGTCCTGTCAAGGAGGGTTTTAGGGGATAGGGAGGGGTCCTGTCAAGGAGGGTTTTGGGGGATCCATAGGGAAGGGGCACCCCAAATTCTAGTAAGTAATCCTTCCCTGCCATCATGTTCTCTTGTTGAGTGAAAGCTGTCACTTTGCCAGCCTGTTGACTCGGCAGCTGCTAAGATACAGAAGAAGGGTTTGAGGTTTAGGGTTTAGGGGTTTGGGTATAGGGTTGCAGGTGCAAGATGCAAGTGTTTCCTGCACGCAGAGGAACCCTTGTATGCAGCTTTATATGCATGCATGGCATGATTGTTGGCGCCCGTCTACTTTAAATGCCATTTCAAGGCAAGCCTTGTTTGGGACTAATAAAGCTGATGCTATTTGGAGCAATCATGTGAATTAGCATACAAAGCCAATCAAATGGTGTATATGCATCAATTGTGTCAACATTAGATGGGGATCAGCGCTGAGTAAGGTGTTATCTTCAAGGTGGGGATCGGCACTGTGCAACAAGCAATGCAAGTTAGTGAGAAGGAAGTGAGCATACGTACACTATTGTACAATTCGATGCATACAGCCAGCAAGCAGTAACGGGACCATAGGCTGCATGGTAAGCTAGTTTAGGGTTTAGGGTAAACCCTAAACCCTAAACCCCTTGAACTAGGCTGCATGGTGAGCTGATCTCACTCTTGTCCTGATTGTTGGCCAATGGCTGGTCACGCCCTACCAAGGGATAGCTCTCATGATGATGAACTGAAAGTCGACTGTCACATTTGGATTATGATTAACAATGCATGTTGCTGGCCCCATAGCAGGTTTCAACCGCAGTGTGGGTTTGTACCTCTGCATGGGCAAGACCGTGTGTATGTGTGTATGATTTGTCAGTCAGTGACAGTGTCAGGTTCTAAGATTCTTGGGTCGTTGAGCTTCAATAAAGACCCAGGGTCCAAGGTTCCGCAGTGTGGGTTAGTTTGCGCCTTTGCATGGCCATGGCCATGTGCGGAATGACTTGGCAATCAGTAACAGTGCCAGGTCCTAAGATATCTAGGGTGTGTGTAATGACTCGGCAATCAGTGACAGTGCCAGGTCCTAAGATATCTAGGTGTGTGTAATCGGACTTGGCAATCAGTAACAGTGCCAGGTCCTAAGATATCTAGGGTGTGTGTAATGACTTGGCACTCAATCAGTGACAGTGCCAGGTCCTAAGATATCTAGGGTGTGTGTAATGACTTGGCACTCAATCAGTGACAGTGCTAGGTCCTAAGATATCTAGGGTGTGTGTAATGACTTGGCACTCAATCAGTGACAGTGCCAGGTCCTAAGATATCTAGGGTGTGTGTAATGACTTGGCACTCAATCAGTGACAGTGCCAGGTCCTAAGATATCTAGGGTGTGTGTAATGACTTGGCACTCAATCAGTGACAGTGCCAGGTCCTAAGATATCTAGGGTGTGTGTAATGACTTGGCACTCAATCAGTGACAGTGCTAGGTCCTAAGATATCTAGGGTGTGTGTAATGACTTGGCACTCAATCAGTGACAGTGCCAGGTCCTAAGATATCTAGGGTGTGTGTAATGACTTGGCACTCAATCAGTGACAGTGCCAGGTCCTAAGATATCTAGGGTGTGTGTAATGACTTGGCACTCAATCAGTGACAGTGCTAGGTCCTAAGATATCTAGGGTGTGTGTAATGACTTGGCACTCAATCAGTGACAGTGCCAGGTCCTAAGATATCTAGGGTGTGTGTAATGACTTGGCACTCAATCAGTGACAGTGCCAGGTCCTAAGATATCTAGGGTGTGTGTAATGACTTGGCACTCAATCAGTGACAGTGCCAGGTCCTAAGATATCTAGGGTGTGTGTAATGACTTGGCACTCAATCAGTGACAGTGCCAGGTCCTAAGATATCTAGGGTGTGTGTAATGACTTGGCACTCAATCAGTGACAGTGCTAGGTCCTAAGATATCTAGGGTGTGTGTAATGACTTGGCACTCAATCAGTGACAGTGCCAGGTCCTAAGATATCTAGGGTGTGTGTAATGACTTGGCACTCAATCAGTGACAGTGCCAGGTCCTAAGATATCTAGGGTGTGTGTAATGACTCGGCAATCAGTGACAGTGCCAGGTCCTAAGATATCTAGGTGTGTGTAATGACTCGGCAATCTATCAGTGACAGTGCCAGGTCCTAAGATATCTAGGTGTGTGTAATCGGACTTGGCAATCAGTAACAGTGCCAGGTCCTAAGATATCTAGGGTGTGTGTAATGACTTGGCACTCAATCAGTGACAGTGCCAGGTCCTAAGATATCTAGGGTGTGTGTAATGACTTGGCACTCAATCAGTGACAGTGCCAGGTCCTAAGATATCTAGGGTGTGTGTAATGACTCGGCAATCAGTGACAGTGCCAGGTCCTAAGATATCTAGGTGTGTGTAATGACTCGGCAATCTATCAGTGACAGTGCCAGGTCCTAAGATATCTAGGTGTGTGTAATCGGACTTGGCAATCAGTAACAGTGCCAGGTCCTAAGATATCTAGGGTGTGTGTAATGACTTGGCACTCAATCAGTGACAGTGCCAGGTCCTAAGATATCTAGGGTGTGTGTAATGACTTGGCACTCAATCAGTGACAGTGCCAGGTCCTAAGATATCTAAGGTGTGTGTAATGACTTGGCACTCAATCAGTGACAGTGCCAGGTCCTAAGATATCTAGGGTGTGTGTAATGACTTGGCACTCAATCAGTGACAGTGCCAGGTCCTAAGATATCTAGGGTGTGTGTAATGACTTGGCACTCAATCAGTGACAGTGCCAGGTCCTAAGATATCTAGGGTGTGTGTAATGACTTGGCACTCAATCAGTGACAGTGCCAGGTCCTAAGATATCTAGGGTGTGTGTAATGACTTGGCACTCAATCAGTGACAGTGCCAGGTCCTAAGATATCTAGGGTGTGTGTAATGACTTGGCACTCAATCAGTGACAGTGCCAGGTCCTAAGATATCTAGGGTGTGTGTAATGACTTGGCACTCAATCAGTGGCCCTGAGCAAGGCATTAAACTGCTTGGCTTGCTGTTGACTGGGTCAACTGGTCAGCACATGGCAAGTCGAAATGGGATGGCCTGACATACATTGGCTAGCAAGGGATTTAGGGTGGGCTGGTGGCAGCCATTGTGTGAGTTTTGGACAGGAACTTGAGTATGCCGTTGGAGCCTAAGTTGGCTCCTTGTGGGTGGCGCTGCCCCCACCGGCGCCCCGCTTTGACGGGGCCATTTTGTAATTGGTAATTGGTAATTGGTAATGACTCGGCAATCAGTGACAGTGCCAGGTCCTAAGATATTTTGGGGTGAGCTTTAAGAAAGACCCAGCGTCTCCTTTGCAGGCCTGTTGGGTAGTTGAGGTCAAGGTTCAGTACGTACACAGAAGAACAGGCTGCTTTTGCCTTGTTCTGTGACAACATGGTCATGGGTTAAATGTACTTGCGTTGTTAGACTAGTGAATGGGAGGCCAACAGCCAAGCTAGGCTGCTGGACCAACCCCTTTATATATTACCATGATAGCATTCGCGAATGCTAACAGCATGTTTGTGATGTGTATGTGCAACTTTGTTTGCATGCGTGGCATGGTTGCCGCCCCTCTGCTTCAAACCCCGTTTCAAGGCAAGCCTCTTTTGGGAGCAAGGCGGATATGTTTAAAGCAATAGTCATGCATGTGAATCCACCAAGCAAAGCAATTTGAGTATCTGCATCGACAGTGTCAGCAGATAGGGGTTGGCACTGTGTCACAAGACATGTTGGTGGAAAGTGGGCATGTGCAAGCTATGATGCTTTCCAATGCTGCAGCCAGCCAGCAGAGTAACTGGATCGACCATTGGCTGCATTATGAGTTGGTACTGCTGTCCTCCTGTCGAAGGCTGTTTGGGTCAATGCGGGGTTTAGTTACTTGGGGCCTACCATGTATGGGATGGTTCACCTGAATTGAAAGTCAACTGTACAGTTGAATGTTGGATTATAATAAACAATGCATGTTGCCCCATAGCAGGTTCCAACTGCAATGTGGGTTTGGCCTTTGCGTGGGCAGGACCGTGTTGCAGATAGAGCATGTGTATAATGACTTGGCAATCAGCGAGACAGTGCAAGGTCGTCCTAGGATTCCTGGACGTGAGCTTCAAGAAAGACCCAGGGTATCCTTTGCAGGCCGTTTGTAGTTGAGGTGAACTTGAGGATTTTATACCTAAGCAGAAGAACAGCAAGTTACGGGGACTTCTTGCTGCTTGTGCGCTGTTGTGCATGATGAATTATGGGCTAAATGTACCTGCATTGGTAGACTAGTCAATGGAAGGCCAGTAGCCACTCCAAGCTGGGCTGCTGGACCAACCCCTTACTATGTTACCCTAATAGCATTTGAGAATGCTAACAGCATGTTTGTGATGTGTATGTGCAACTTTGCTTGTATGCATGGCATGGTTGTCGCCCCTCTACTTCAAGTCCCATTTTGGGGCACGCCTCTTTTGCGTGAAAGCCTGGGGCAAGCCACTTTGGAGCTATTCTGTGAATAGTAGTTAACCAGCCAAAGTCGGGCAGTATCTACATGGATGATGTCATTAGAAGGGGATCAGCACTGCATTATTAACACCACAAGTTGGTGAGAAGGAAGTGAACATATGTGTGCAAGCTATGATAGATTTGATCCAATGCTGCCCACTGCCAGCCAGCAGTAGCATCATGACCATAGACTGCATACCATGTTGATTTTACCCTACTTTTGTCATGTGTATTGAATGATTGGCTAATGCGTCAGGGGGCTAGGGCCCTACCATGGGATGGTTCACCTGAACTGAGTGTCAATGGTACAGTTAGTGAATGCTGGGTTATGGTTGAAGATGCATGTCGCCCCATAGCAGGGTCCAAGGTTCCGGCAGTGTGGGTTTGCGCCTTTGCATGGGCAGGGCGATGTGCAGAATGACCTGGCAAACAGTGGGACACTTGACTGCCAGCTCCTAAGATTTCTGGGTGTGAGCTGCATTGTGAGTTTGGTACTAGGGTTTAGGGTTTAGGGTGTTAAGGGTTTAGGGTGTGTCCCCACTCGTGTCCTGTCTCAGGCTCACTGTTGGTCAATGGGGGGTTTGGTTACTTGAGGCCCTACCATGGGATAGTTCACCTGAACTGAATGTCAGCGGTACGGTTGAATACTGGGTTATCCTTCATAATGCATGTTAAGGGTCATCATATGGGCCATTTCAACATCAAGTATCTAGCCGAGTTAACATGCATGTACGGTTCATATGCAGACTATGTATTGGCTAGTAATGACATTATGCACTCCGTGTTGGGTCTCTTTGTGCTGACGCTTGGCAGTTGTTTTGGAGATTCGACTGTCGGTATGTATACATTTGTTGTGTGCTGGTAGCGGAGTTTCAGGGGTAACATCACGATCAGTCAGGGTGCATGTGACTGATGTGCAATGCAGTATCATACTTGTTATGTGAGAGCTCGCACTGCATTGCTCTGGTATTAACTCAGCAGCTGTTATGCATGTGTTTACTGCACTAAGAGAAGTCCTACTTCATTCGCATGCATGGCCCCTGGTTGTCGCCCCTCTACATCAAATCCCTTTGCAAGGCAAGCCTCTTTTGGGATTAAGGCTGATGTCATTTGCACCATGCAATGCCAACTGAGTATCGGCATCAACAGTGTCATTAAAGGGAGGTTGGCACTGTGCTACAAGAGCTGTTAGTGGGAAGTAAGTGAAAGTGAAGTGGGCAGATGCAAGCTATGATACTATCCAATGCTGCATCCAGCCAGCTGAGTAACTGGACCATAGGCTGCATTATGAGTTGGTACTGCTCTTGTCCTGTCTCAGGCTGTTGGTCAATGGGGGCTTTAGTTACTGGGGCCTACTGTGTATGGGTTGGTTCACCTGAATTGAAAGTCGAATGTACAGTTGAACGTTGGATTATAAATAACTCTGATGCATGTTGCCCCGTAGCAGATTCCAACTGCAATGTGGGTGTGGCCTCTAGTTTGCATGAGCAGGCCCGTGTTTCAGGGCCATGCTTCAGAGCATGTTTTAAATGACTTGGCAATCAGTGAGACAGTGCCAGGTCATCGTGAGATTTCTGGGTGTGAGCTTTAAGAAAAACCCAGGGAATGTTTTGCGGCTGGTGCTTGAGGAGTCTAACAGTACTTGAACGGGTTGAGTACGTATGCAGAAAATCAGCCAGTGGCCGGTACTTCTTGCTGCTTGTTGTGTGACAACATAGTGGTCATGAGCTAATGGTACTTGTTGCTAGACTATTCAACGAGTGGCCAGCAGCCAAGCTGGGATGCTGGACAAAAAACTTACTATACTACCAGGATAGCATTTGAGATTGCCAACAGCATGTATGTACGTCTGATGCATGTTATGTGCTGGTTGACCTGGCACTGTGCCTCACTGCTGGGTTATACTGTTAGTAATAAATACATATGGTAGTGGAAGGTTAACTACCATGTTCTCTGGTAATCTGCTTTCTTGTGGTGAGAAGGTTTGGAAAGCAGAACATGTGGCACATGTGTTAGTAGGGTTTGCGTATGGGTTATGCACAAACGTATATATGGGGGTTACGAGGTTTACGGGGGTTACGAGGGTCATGTGTCCTAGGGTTGTGTAGTTGAAATGGATGTTACCCATTGATCCCTTGTGTCATCTCAACATCAGCTTTCATCTAGCAGAGTCAAACATGCATGTACGGTCCATATGCAGATTCTTTGCCCTAGGGTTTATATGTATGTTTGGCAGTGTTGGGTCTCTTCGCTCTCTTTTGTTGGGGATCCAACAGTACTGTACGTGGTTCAAAATTGCTGTGAGGCTCTGGCAGAATTTCAGGATCATATCAAGTTCAGTCAGGGCTGTGCAGTGGTCTCTCTAGTTAACATGTTCAGTCAGGGTCCTTCAGTGACTGTCAGAAATTTTGGGGGGAATGAGTAAGCCGGTTGATCGGTTGATGGAAACTCCTGTTGAATCAACCTAGAGAAAACCCCCACTTTCTGTAAGCTGTATTGACAGAACGTGGGTGTGATGTGCAGTATCATACTTGTGTAGTGAGCCCTGTCAAAAGTTTGCCAGTCTGGGGACTCAGCAGCTGTCGGTTATGCAAATAGGTTTTACTGCACTGGGTGTGTGCAAAAGAAACCTGCTAAAATGTTCAAGGGTATCCTATCGGCTGTCTTGATTTGCAACCAGGGCACATGCTGCTGTATGCATGTCTGTATGAGGTCATAATAAGTTGGGGCTGTCTCTCCTTGGCTTACAAGGCTGAGTGTGGTTCTGTGCCAACTTCTGCATGCTTGATTCCAGTATTTCACTTTCTGCTGCTCCTGATGTGGGTGCACACAAACAAGCAGGGCCCATTGCTTGCTGGCTACGGTGTGAATGTGGGGGCCTGGTAATGCATTCATGTTGAGATGCTGGGGTGGCTGGTGTGATTGTCAAAGCTTTATGCATGTGGGTGCAAAGTTCCTGCTGTGTGGGTGTGGTAGCGTGCAGTGTGCACCACGACCTGCTGCTTCACACTGCATGCAAGCCTTCGCAAAGCTGCAGCTCAGGCCACCTCACCAGGCCCTTTGGTCTTTTGAAAGTCCATGGTGCGGCTTTGCCCAGAGCTGACGTCAGATGCGTCGCATGAATCAACCTAAGTAAGCCATTGGATGACCCTGTAGCTGGGTATAAGGCAGAGGACAAGAGACGACTCTGCTGGCGTGCAAAACGTGAGATTGCTGTCGATGAGCAGTGGTGCTTGCCCGGAGTGTTCGTTTGTACTATAGTTTAGGAGGTGATAAGGTCTACATTGGGTGCGGAGTCGGATAGCGGCAGGGGAAAAAGCGAACTGCTTCCGTGGCGATTTCCAGCGGTCTGGAACTTGTACTGCCTTACATGGGTGAGTCTGGTGACTGGGATCCATCGTTTTTCCCTAGCTCCGTAAAAGGGGCCAGAAGATGCATGCAATTATATATTCAGTACCTTGGGACGTATACAGCTTTGTACTCGGGAATTTGCGCCCAAATCAGCGCGGACCAGTCATAAAGAACCTCCTTCCCTGTACTTGCGAACTGAGACCGCATGATCTGCAGTGCATACCGCGTGGCGGGTGGTGTGAAGGCAGTCTCGAAGGCCCCAAGCATTCCCAACCACCGCTTACAATTACATTCCGTGCGCTGCTCCGCAAGTGCTACTACCGGCATGGCCACTAACGCATCATCTCCAGCCAACGCCCTATCCTCCGGAAGCTCCCAGCCAGCTATAGGATTGGACGCAGAAACTCCCACTTTCATCACCACCTGGAGCTGCCCCTATGCTCAGCGCACATGGATCGTGCTAAACGAAAAGGGCGTGAAGTACGATCCGGTCTACGTGGACCTCAAGAACAAGCCCGAGTGGTTCTTCCAACATAATCCCTATGGTCGCGTTCCGACCCTGGTGTGGCACGACGACTCGTCAACAACCAGGTGAGACTACTAGTGCTTAGGGAAGTGTATCCAGACTGCTGGTTCCAGTCCGGGGTTCTGCTGGGAGTCTGCAGCCCTGGCTTTAGCAGCGCTAATCATGCAGTCATGCACTTGTTGTTATGCACCGCTAATCTGCCGGGTTAATGCTGCAGGGGCTAATCAGGTGCCTCTCCAGGCATCGAATTCAGAATGATGCCTCAGTCATTATGAGGGATCACAAGCAAATGCAAAGCATGGCGGGCCCTGAATTAATATATCCGTACCTGTGTATTGAATTATAGACGTTTCCCGGTGTCTTGTCATACTCGGCCATTTGACGTGGCAGTTCCACCTCGCTCTTCTTTGCGACAGCTTGAAGTGCAGGGCCTATGGCACTTTTTGCTCTGGCGTATCATGAATTGTTATACTGCAGCATGACTTGGCAGTTGCAGCATTCACATGCTCATTGCTCGTATGTGCCTAAGGCTCTAAGTATAACAATGCAGCTGGGAGTAGCAAGCAATCCTGTGTTAAAGTAATAGCCATCTAGGCTTTAAAGGCTTCTCCAATGGGAAGGTACTGTAGTTATGTGACACAGCATGCACATTATTAGCCATGATCTCAGCTTCTAAACCCTAAATTTTAAACGCAACCCTACACCCTAAACCCTAATTCTGCAGCTCCTCAGGCTGCAGGCATCATGCAAGGCATGGCTGTACTCCCATCCTCAACTTTTGAAAGCAATGTCTCCGTGTTTCACTTGAAGACCTTAGCCCTTGTCTTGTGTCCCTGCTGTTTATTGCAGTATGTATGAGTCCCTTATCTGCAATGAGTACTTGGAAGACCTCATCCCAGAGCCCACCTAACCCTAAATCATGTGAGACACGTGGAGCCTAAACCTAGACTATGATATACTCTCAATCCAAATCTGTTGTTCTAGGCATGGCTGTTTCCCCATCGCCTCAACTTTTGGAAGATATATCTCTGGGTTACAGGAGTCCTAAGTCCTAAGGACTAAACCTTTGTCTTCTGTTCCTGCTGGTTCACCTTGCAGTATGTACGAGTCCCTAATCTGCAATGAGTACTTAGAAGATCTTATCCCAGAGCCCGCCCTCCTCCCCACCTCTGCCATTGGTAAAGCAAAGGTCCGTCTGCTGATTGATCAATTTGGAGTAAAGGTGGGAGGAGCATTTGGAAAAGTGATGTTTGGAGCAGATTCTGTGGCTGCTGGAAAAGATCTGGACGAGGGTCTAAGGTGAGGGGGGTTCTGGGGGTTTGACAGTAAGGGAGCAGATTCTGCTGCTGCTCGAAAAGACCTGGACGAGGGTTTAAGGTGAAGAGGGGTTTTTGCGTGTAGGTGATGGTGCTGAGCAAGGATTTAGCGGGCTGAGCAAGGTTTCAAGGGGCTATGTGATGGGGTTTGGAGGTAGGGGTGTGGAAAGTGCCTTTGGCAAAGTGATTTTTGGGGCAGAATCTGATGCTGCTGGAAAAACCGTGGACTAGGGTTTAAGGTGAGAGGGGGTTTGGGGGGTTTGACAGTAAGGGAGTCGAGAGGGAGGGGTATGGAGCAGATTCTGTGACTGCTGGAAAAGACATGGACGGGGGTTTAAGGTGGCAGGGGTTTTTGGGCGTAGGTGAGGGTGCTGAGGCAGGCTATATTATTTTTATTATTCTTGTTTAATCATATACCCTGCCTGGCCTGTATTGGGACATATTATGGAGGTCAGAGGGAAGGCTGTGCATAGTGCAGGGGAGGAGTGTGGAGCTGCTGCCATTGCTGGCAGAAGGAAATGGGCTGGGTTATATGGTGAGTAAGGTTTTTGGGTTCGAACTGATCGTGCCAAGTAAGGTTTCAGTGGGCCTTTCAAATGGGGGTTTGAGAAGGGTTATGGAAAAAGCCCGAAGCTAGATGAAGGGATAGAGCTGCTGCAGCTGCTCCTGAACGCACGTTGACAAAGGCTGAGTTAAGGCGGGATATTGTTGTTACATTTCATGATATGCCATAGAAAAAAGTGCCATAGGCCCCGCACCTCAAGCCGTTCTAAAAAACAGCGAGGTGGAACAGAATACGGGTTGTTGTCGGAATGCATATATAATAATGCTTGAGCATGGAATAGACGTACGGGCTTAAGAGAATGATGCAAACCTAGGTTTTAATGGTCACTTTCCCGGGCGGGAGCTTCTGTTGGATGGTTGGCGGGGGGAGGGGTTCTGTCAGTATTGCTGCTGCAAGCAAGTTCATAAATGATCTGCTGCTGCTTCTGCTGGTGTTACGACAGGGAGGATACCCTACACATGTGCCATGTCAAATTAGATGCACACAATCCACCCTATACACTTCAAAGCGCATATCTTAACGGAGCTGGACCACAGAAAACGGGTTACAGAGGCCGGAAAGCGCGGGGTGTCAGTGGGTAGGTGAATTTGACATTTTAAATTTCCATTCTGATTGCTGGTCCCTTCATTTACGACCACATTTCTCAATATAGTTGCCACATGACTGCAACACAAGTCTTCAACGAATCTTTCAAGTCATTTGCAGTTGCGCCCGGCTCTTGTGCTGAAATCCTCACTGCTGCTGCTGCTGTTGCTGCTGTTTCTCTCATTTTTCTAGGTGGTTCAAGTTTTATGTATTTGGAACATGGGCAACAAGATTAGAGTATACCATAAATCTGCTCCGCTGCCCTGCTGAATCTGTTTTTGCTGCTGCTGCTGCTGCTGCTGGTGCTGCTGTTCGTGTCTGTAGGTGGTTGGAGTCCCAGATATCTGCTGCTGGTGGTCCCTTTGTTGCGGGCAGCTCCTTCACCCTTGCTGATGCTGCTATTGCACCATTCATGATCAGGCTGCCAGTACTAGGGGAGCTGTGTGGATACAAACTGCCAGAAGGTGAGGGTTTTGTGAGCAGCTCAGGGTTGTGAGGGGTTTTGTCGGGAGGTCAGGGTTTTGTGAGGGCGGGTTTGTGTGGGGGAGGTCAAGGGTTTTGTGAGGGGTTTGTGTGGGGAAATCAGGGTTTTGCAAGGAGGGATAGTTTTAAGTCTAGCAGGGGAACTGATGAAGGGGGGAACAAGTTAACAAGCTGCCAGAAGGTAACGTGGTAGTGGGGGGGCGGGGCTTGGGCTAGGGAGGGGTAACAGGCGGGGGGGTGTTTAGCAGCAAGGTGCCTCAGATGTGATTTGGAAACAGCCCCAAGAGCAGGGTTTGTTGATGAAGGGTGGGACTAGGGAGGGGTAACAAGGGCAGGGGGGGGGGAGGGGAAAGAAAAGTTCCTCAGATGTGATTTGAAAAAGCTCCAAGAGAAGGGGTTGCCATTGTTATTGTTGGTTGCGCCCGCCCTTTATTATAAGGCAGCCAGTACTAGGAAAGCTGTGTGGATACAAACTGCCAGAAGGTATGGAGGGGTTCAGGGAGTTTGGGTTAGGGTTTACAGGGATGGCGTGGGGTTGCAGCAGGCATATGGTGCCAGCAGGTAGAAAGGAGAGAGAGCGAGGACCCTGATGGAAAACCCATGTGCAGTTGCATTGCACGTGACGGTTCAGGATAAGGCTGCCATTACTAGGGGAGCTGTGTGGGTACAAAGAAGGTGCTAGAAGGTATGGAGGGTTAGGGTTAGGGTTTAGTTTGGGTTATGGGTTAGGGGGGGGGTCCAGCACATTTGGTCTTAAATCCGCCGGATTCCTGCAGGTTTCTCCCTATGCTTCCACCCCAGCCCCTCTGTGGACTGCTTAGATTACCAAGGACCAATAAAGTCCAAGCCAGCTCATACCTCTTTATTGTTCTGGCCCGCAAATGCCCCTCTTGTATCTGCCTCAGCATCGCGAACATCACCTCCCACCCTTCAGTTGCGCCCGCCATCCCCCCACCCCCCTCTTGCTCCATCAGGTTCTGTGCCCTATGGTCGTATGCTGCTTCCATCCCAGCCCCTCCGTTGACTGCTCAGAAACCTAATATGCAGCTGGGACCAACTGTTTAGCAATTTTTGACCCGTTTTGCTGCCCTTCCCTCCCCTCCCCCTCCTTGCCCCGCAGATGTCCCTCTTGTCTCCGCCTACATCACCAAGATCACCTCCCATCCTTCAGTGGCCGCCACCATAAACCCCCCAGACTCCAGCAGATCTTACCATGAGCAAATGCTGGAAACATACAAGGACTACACGGCAGCAAGGAAGGCAGCTGCTGCTGCGAGCAACTAGTGAAACACTACACCACACGGCTCTGGCCCGGACGCCTGCGAGGGACCATAGAGATCCCCAGTGCCAAATGGAGGGCCAGGATTCTAGAGGTTATTCAAGGGCACTCAGATGATGGTGTGTGTCCCCACGGGCGCGGCAAGTAGTAGTTGCGTGTATAGATGTCTCAAATGCTTGCCATCATAAATGTGGACTACATGGCAGCAACCAGGAAGGCACTCAGAGTGCTGCTGTCAGCAATTGAAGCACACCACAGCTCTGTGACTGATAATGCCTGCCATGAATTGCCATGATCTCCCGTGCCGAATGGAGGACTGGATTTAGTGAAGTTGTTCAAAGGTTTAGGGTTGAAGTTAGTCCTTCTGCGTGTTTGCTGAGGGGTTTTCAGTGAGCGGGGTGTTTTGAGATTGTCTGATTCATGTGGTACAATCATATATACTGTACTAGCAAGTGAGTGAGCATGGAGGGAGTTGAGTTGAGGATTCTCGAGCGGTTGGACCAGATCTGTAACTAGCAGCATGATCGGATGCCTGTGCCTGATCGGACTCTACATATCATTCTTATCATATTGGTTGTTGCTTTCTAGGATCTGCGCTAAGGAGGTGAGCTCATGCGAGTCGGCCGCCCGTATCTCACGTTTGTAATTACACTCGGTTATGATGCTGCCGTGTTGTTTGTGATGTTCAGTATGACCTGGTTCCTCGGCTGTACTATCAGCCATGGGATGTGAACCGAAGTGGTCTTGCCTGGCTTTGGGATCAGTGACACGCAGCAATGAGCAAGAGAGGATCGTTTCGGTCTAAATAGCAGTCGCGAGTTAAAACTGGATAGAGAGTGAGCGCGTCCCCGTTGGTGAGAGTGACGAGCTAGGTGGGCCCGTCCCTGATGGGGCAAAAGCCCTAGTACGTCTGCATGCCATGATACAACGTTCATACATAATTAATATGAACGTTGAAGACTCTGGCATCTCTTGATGGTCGCGAGCAACAATCATGATTTCATGGGCAAGGCACGGACCACTTTGGATCCCGGTTCTCCTGACACTGGCTTGACGACACGACAAAGGACATGGGCAGCGTCTTGATGATTATTCTCCCCTTAGTATGTGCAGTAGTATGCACTGGTGAGTAACACTGTGTATGCGGGATTGGTCCATGGCCTTTCAAGGCATCCGCAGTGTGAGGCGGAGTCCATGTGCTGCTGCTACAGTTGGTTGCAAAAGTTTTGGCCGGAACATAAGGCTGGGGTTTAAGCAGCAGCAGCAAGACCTGATTTACAACCATTTATGTTTAAGAAAGTAAACAGGCAGAGCATCAATGTGCTGCAGTTGGTATGCCCAAGTGGTACCACAAGTAGCCTCGCACGCGAGACGTCCCGAGTTCGAGCCCCGGGCGTGCCCTATAAATATACTATATAAAAGCCAGCCAGCCAGCCTTAGCCTTAGCCGCAGACGCAGACCAGCAAGCCTCCCCCCTGTTCCTATAGCCCTCCTGCTTTTTTTAACCTGGCTCTCCCCTTCCACCTCTGCCCCTCCTGTGGTTGCCAGCCCCACACCCCATCTGCTCCCCTCCCACAGCCCTCTCAGCTCAGCCTTGCACTTGCCCCAACTTCTCGCATGCCCTGCCTACCCCCACCTGCCCTGCCATTGAACTGGTATAGCCCCTGCACCTGCTTCACACCTGGTCTATATGCTACTGCCCCTAAACAGTAAAGAAAGGGCACCTGTGCCTGCTGGCAGTTCTCAGCATTTACCCCCTTAAAAAGCAGCAAAAATGCCTCCGCTGTCTCCCTTGCAAGACCCCTGCTTTTCTCAGCAGCCAAGCAACACAGAGCAACAGAGATGCTGACCGCACCCATTGGTGACAACCTGGACCTCATACAGAAGCTGCCTGTGCAAGAGAGCAATGAACGGCCATGCCATTTCACAGAAGCAGACCATTTCCTAACAAAATCTGAGTTTTGGGCCAAAACTTTTGCAACCAACTGTGTCCAATGTTTGCACCTCCTGTTTCCTCAAGTGCAAGCAGAGATAACAGCTGTGTCTAGCCTGTTGCAAAGAACTTGTTGATGCAATTATTGCCTGCTGTGCTAAATTGGTGGCAACCGCAACCGCATTGAGAAAGTGCTTGAGCTGACTTTTCAGGTTTGTGCTCGCAGATGCGTACGCTGGCACTACGCCAAGGCGTTTGGTTGCTAATAGATGCCCAGCTGGCAGAGGTAAGAACTTAAAAGCAATACACCAGAGCTTCTACTGCCATATGTGGTCGATGTACCCATGCCTAGTACCACAGATCACAGCTCGGATTTGGCCTGTTGCATCAGCAGTGAGCAAGGAGGTACTCTTCCCTAAGTATCCTCCCCTGTTAACTCTGCCTCTTTTACTGCATATAACGGCCTTCCTTCTCCCGTGTAGGGCTAGAGGTGGCATTATGCGCAAGCAAATGCGCAAAGTGCGAGCTGCTGAAGGGGAAACAAGGAGCCTGCCCCTTTGGCTGTGATCAAAACTGTGACTGCTACAAGCCCCAATCGGACTGGAAGTGCCGTGACGCTGCATGCGATCATTGCAACTGCCCAGAAATCGAAGGAGGGTGCAAATGTGACAACGAATGCCGTTGCAGGCCACCAACACTCTTACCTCCTCCCATCCACACTATTGTAACAATAAACACATCTACATCGTCAGAAGAACACCAAGGCAATGGATGCGACTTGCAGACTTGCAAAATCCCCATTATTGTTGCCACCATAACCTTTGCTGGTAGTATTGTGGCAGCTGTTGTCGGTGTAGCATGGTCAAGGAGAAGAGGGCAAATGGCTGATGGCCTCAATTCTGGCTTCTCTCAGGATGCTGGAAGCAGCAGTTTTGCGCCCTCAAGTCAAAGCAATCCACCTCAAACAAGCAATGGATCTTCAGCATCAACAGCAGGATCCAAGGACTGTCTCTTGGGTAGCAACCCGCTGTCTGGACTTGACGTCAGCAAGTCCAAAACGGCTGGGCCATCTGCTTGCCTTCAAGGGGACCCCTCACCTGCCTATGTATTGGATTATCAGAATAGCAGGGATGCAGGCGGGGACATGTGAGCATCACGATTGATCAAGACAGGGTGCAACATCTTGGGGCATCGAAGGCGCATTCAAAGGCGAGCAGCAGCCAAGTAATTGCGGCCATGCACGAGGCCAAACCTCATTGTACGGCCACATCCATACCCATGTAGGCCTCTGGGGTTTAGAGTGAGGGTTTAGCGTTTTAAGTGTTAGTCCACACCCCTGTATGCCTCGTTCTGGGGTGATTGGCTGGGAAGTAATGTCGTAAAGGATTAAAAGGTGTGTTTCCATTACTATAGAATATGTGTGATGGAGGGGGAGCAGGTTTTGGGTTCTGGTGGTCTTGTTTGGTTCCCCTTGGTGTGCACGCCGTTGCATCTAGCCTCAGCTTGTGTGTGGCAAATCCACCATCGGTTGTGTGGCTTCGTGATTGTGATCAGGAGCCTTGTGTTTATGGCCTAGGTTTGTTTGGCCATTGGCATAGCTGGTCTTGCATTTTGATTGATTGATTGACTATAGAAGAAACACTCTTCCAGAACATGTATGAATGCGGCAGCTCTTCTACTGCATGCGGCAACCTTAGGGTTTAAGGTTTAGGGCTTAGGCGTCCCTAAACCCTAAACCCAAGCATTGATGCATGCAGTAGAAGAGTTGCAGTGGCTCACTTTGGGTTAAACGGTTCATGGGTTGATTCATTGATCTACGGTATGGCATACAGGTATTATTGGTCCTCCAGCCACACCTGGGTTCAGCACAAATGTTCTCTGCTTGATGATCTGGGACAGCAGAGGTGGGCAGCGGAGTTTGCATCCCACATTTGAAGCTTCACTTTTCACAAGCCGTGTGTTCACAGCCTGAGTTTGTTCGATCTGCCTTGGCAAACCACCAATAGCTAGCTGGTCTCGCGTCTTGATTGACTGATTGGTCAATCTGGAAACAGAAATGCAGGCAAACAATAGCGCCACACTCGTGCCTTTTTGCGCAGCTTGATGGTCACGGCGCCTCCTGCAAATATATGTTTATGTCATGTATCTTGCCTGCAGATTGCCGACTGATTTGGGTTAGCAGGCGTCAACTGCCCTGACACTGTCAGTGACAGCCTGATGGTTGGAGGGGTGTGTGGGTCAACAGCAGTATTTAAGTACGCGATCCATCAGCATACTTCTCAATCACGCTGAGCGTGCCCTAATGAAGCTTTGAAAACGTTCTTGGTGGGCCAGGAGTGACTCGCGTACATCTTCTTGTACCGGCTGACAATGCTGAAGCCGGCTTCCGGCCCTAGTAAGCCGAGATGTTAAGAGAATGATGGCCTTCGTTCAATGAGCCGTTAAGGTGTGAGCCTACGCAAGCCACTGCTGCACCTGAGATGCACCTTTGGATGTGAAGCTCCTGCTAGCACGTTGGCTGCTATAACCGACCTAAGCCTTGCAGCAACTAAGAGGATTAGTACAGTGCGAGGGGCTGTTGGTGTTCGAAACATCCTTTCTCGCTTGACAACATAAACAGTGCAGTACTGAAACAAGTCCGTCCTTTCCGAGTGTCGCCAGTTCAGTAATATGGAGCGCCCTGTCTTGGATATAGGTAAGGATACGCGACTGCTTGGTGGAACTTGATGCTCGGTTAGCCTCAAACAAGGAATTCAAGGTGCATGCAGAAGCTATTGCAAGGTGGCAGTTGCTGTTGGAATGCTATAGCCAACCCCAGGGATCTAATGCTCTGTGCATTTTGTTGCAGGCATTGTAGGTGATGTTCCGATCTCCAACCACGTGCTTAGCCATGAATCTGAGCCTCTGCTACTGCAAGCTTGGCAGCAGCTGGACCAGCGCCACAGGTTTGGTATCATCCCTCGTGTCTGCCGCGCCTGGTACCACCTCTCGCTCCCTACCTTTACCTCTCTGGAACTTATCATAAGCAGCAAAGAGTCAGTACAGCAGCTTGCCTTATGGTTGAGGCACCATGGCTCCACCCTGCGCCATCTCAGCCTGGATGTGGGGACAATCCAGTACCACCGTCATGTGCCATGGGCAGAGCTAGCTAATGCTCTGCAAAGCTGCAGCTCCCTCGCTGGCTTGCACCTCATGTCTTGGGATGCAGCCGGGCTGCCGGACTTGCAGCACTTGGAACAGCTGAGCACTCTGGAACTTTCCGGTGCAAGCGGCCCAGCATCAAGCACACAGCAGTTCTTGAAAGGCCTTCCGACACAACTGAAAACCCTGGACCTCTACCAATCGGGGCTAGGGTCATCATGTACTGAGAGTGACATTCATCATAGTCTCATGCGGCTGCCGGGTCTGACAGGGTTGGATGCAAGGTACACAGGCCTTCCTTTGAGGTACCTTGCCTCATGCCCCAACCTTCCTCGTCTGCAAGAACTGTTCTTGGACCTGAAGTGGTGGTACAGGCCAGATATGAACATGCCAGTCCGGATATTTGACCCGGCAGCCCTTGCAAAGCTGCCTTGCAGCTTCTTGGCCGTGGAGATTTGGCCAGACGGCTTGGAGGAGTCTGTGACTTGGTGCAGAAGCCAACAGGGCAAGGACTGCATTGGCAAGCTTAACGGCATGTCCTGGGACATTACTGACCCGGCGGGTGCTAGTGCGAGCCACCGGTGGCCTCGTGTGCTGTCGTGCTTGGCAACAGCTGCTGCAAGCCTGAAGGAACTCACTCTGGGAGGCTGTGGTATCCTGGATATCAACATGCTCTTGGGGTTCAGTCAGCTGACAAGCCTGTGCTTCAGATATGCTGGTGCCCCAGATCCTGATATGCTTACGTCATTGGCAGCACTGCCCCACCTGCAGCAGTTGACAGTATCTGGGCTGTCTGCAGTGCAAGCTGATGCTGTGAGGGCTTCTGCTGCCGCAGCTGGGCAGCTGGCTTCTTTGACAAAGCTTGAGCTGAAGAGGTGAGGCTTGGAGCCTGGCAGGCTCAGGTGTGGTGTAGGCCACGTGCCACCATGCTAGCATGTGGTTTCTGCTGTGTTGGGGTGCTGTTGTTTGGAGGAAATGGGCAAGTAGTGCAAGTGCCTGTGGTTGTACTTTTGCGACTGTAGCAAACAGGTCGGAGGATGCAGTTTATATCCATGCCACATACGCTTACTTCAGACGCCCATGAAAGGGTTTTGCAGAGCCTCAGGATGGGAGCATAGCCGATTAGGTAACAAGGTTCTTGGTAACCCGTCGGAGTTGTCTTCCCGTTGCTGGATGGATGTTGGTATGGGTGGAGCTTGTCACAGGGCTGCTTATGCTGCACTGTTCTCCTTGGCTCCTTTCTGTTGTGTAGTAGCTAGGGAAGTTCTACGTAGCACCAGAGTTGTGGCGGACAATGAGGTTTTCCTGGGATCTCATTAGGGGATTGGCGGAACGCTTCTGCATTAAGTTGCTGCATATCGAGGTTATTGAGCATTGCGTGCAACTCCATGCCCTGACCATGATATCGGTTGGTTTGTGTGTGCATTGGCGTAACACACGGCTGAGGCATGGATTGAAGCTGTATACTGTTTTTAGTATCTGCAGCATCTCTTGCTGTAGCTCCAGGTCGGTTTTTGAGCAGACTTTCCTAATCATTCTTCTGGGGTAAGCTCTGCATGATTAGGCCTGTTAGGGTCGCGGCCTAGAAGTGCTAGTTGCTTCTGTTGTGGTGATGCCATGGCTTTGCTGTTTCTGTGGTTAACCATGGCGGGCATGTCTCACAAGGAGGGGCAGAGGCGTCCCAAGAATTGTGTGCCCCTAGGGCCCATGGAACTTGCATATTGCTTCTGCAAGTGGATCACACTGTCAGGCCCAAGCATCGTATGCAGCTCCATGTCCGTGTTGGATCAGGGGCGCAACTTTAGCATGCAGTGCAGTCACATGAGCTGCATAATTTTATTAATCAATGGAGCTAGGTGCAAGTGTCAAGCATGCAGCTTGCAGCTGCTTGGCGGATTGCAGGTTTTAAGACAGAGTTAGAAAATGGGCCAACTTGCAGGAAAAGCTCAGTTGATGGGGTACGTCATGGTGGGAGACAAACCCCTGTGGCTGTGGATGGCATGTATGAAGATTGTTGGAAATGGCGCCTGGGTACCTACTTTTGGTTTCGGAGCCATTGGCTGCAATGCCTCCAGATCTGCATAAAAAGGGAATTGGCATGAGGTCATTAAAATCACTGGCAATTGATGGCATTGCTCTGAAAAGGTGGTATGTGTGCCCTTCTGCTCTGGATGCTGCCGTTTATATGTATGCACACTGATTCCACCAATATTTCTAGGTGGGCAGCTGAGTGTTGTACATGAGCAATAGAAAGCAGCATGGTTGTGGCTAATTGAGCATGCTCACTAGTGCTGCTCGAGGGGCCTTGCAGCATTGTATGTTCCAGCCATCCATACACCTTCCAGCAGTATGAGGAGGAAGAACTGAAGGTGGTGGGAGGCCAGAGGGGAAGGACACATAACTAGTTACCAACCCGTATTCTGTTCCACCTCGCTGTTTTTGTGACAGCTTGAAGTGCTATGGCACTCTTTGCTATGGCATATCATGAAGATGTAGTACTAGTGCTGGTGCTGGTGATATTGGCGCGGCTGCTGCTGGCTGTGGTGTCTGATACGATTACTGCTTTTTATGGCTGGGAAGTGATTGATTGTTGATTTTGGTGGGCAAGAATGAAAGGGCTGGTGGCACCAATTGTGTATTCTTCAAGCTGCAATTGTTGACTGGGCCAGCATTGCAGGCTGGGATATAAAGGGTAGGTTGGTGGCATCGCAAAGACTGTCAAAGAACGTTATTCCTGCTACAGTGTATGGGATATGACGAGTCGGGATGGCAATGATTGGTGGGTTTGGTTCTCAATGCACGTGATAAGTTAGGATCATAGTTGCCGTGATGCGGGCCAATTGCAGTTTCCCAGCTGTTTCTGCTGTGCGTGAAGGGGTCAGCTGTTGCGTAGTAGCTGCAGTGTTGCAGGCTCGCATAGCACGAGCCCTTTCTAAAAAGACGCATGTCCAGCGTCCAGAGGCACATATGCAACGAGTCCGCATGTGCCTTTTTGCTCTGAAGCTTGCAGCATCCGATGGTCTGGATGTCACATCTTCTTCCATTCTGTCGGTGTAATTCATATGAGCCCGAGCGCGAGCCCAAGGGGCTAGTGTTGTGGGGAGTGGAGTATGCACTCTGATTTCATAAATTGATGTCTGAATGCATGGGCGCATTGCCTCTTTGGTTGGCGGGGATGTGGCCGTGTGGTATATAGTGATTCAATCTTCCAAAACACTGGCCATTCATAGTTTGTACGGCGGAATGCCTGGAGAGGGATGTGCATGCGTTTGTCCTGGATGTCAGGATGCTGTCTTAAATGAGATAAGGTAGGATGGTGCATGCGTTTGCTCCTTCAGCATATGTATTCACCGGCTCCAATTTACATGGGATAAACGTGGTGTGCATCCCATTGGAGGGGAGTGGCCAACCGCAATGCAGCTTGATTTGTCTCTGCAGTGAATGGCATAAGGGCATCTCAATGACAATGGTATGGCATGCAAGTGAAGACTTTCTTGAACTAAAGCGGCACCACTGAGAAAGCATTGGCGGGGCAAGCTACTGTTGAGGCGAGTTTGGAGCGGTGCAGTATTGTTTGTACGCACACGCCTTTAGCAGTTTAGGGAGGGCATATTGGGATACAGCAGGGGTCTAGCAGGCCACACAGTGACTACTGCTGTTGATCATGGCGCCGCTGCTCCGCTGCTGCTGAGTGAGTCGTGTTGTCAATGGTGCTATTGCTGCTGGTGCTGTCTGTGAGATGCCGTTTCTGCTCATGAAGGAGGGATATTATATGTTTGTACTGGTGGTCCGATGCTGTACATTTGCAAGACCGACTGCTGATCGCTGCTTTCCTTGTTGATGGTTGCCATATGAAGATCAGCTTTGGCAGACTCTGTTGTGACACATGCTGTGCTGCGTAAGCTGTTGTCTGCGATAACCATTGGCGTGTCAACGTCACCTTATTTCAGTTCGCGGGATATTGCCTCTACCTGAAGAACGGGAACCGGTTGCATTGCGGCTGTGAGACTGGTGACGGGTTCGGAGGGCCGAATATGTTTCCAAAACATGTGAGTGTGCTTGGAGTTCAATAATCCGGTAGTCAATAGTAAATTGTTGGTGTTTGAGCTTCCTGTCGGCTGCTTCGCTGCTGACTCTTATGAGTCACCTCGCGTACAGCCGCGGTACATCCCCCAACTTCTCAGCAAAGAAAGCTAGCACAACGGATTTTACTCCGGGAGGGGGGGACATGAGCGGACCTTGGTAGCCTCCTGACCTGATACCTCCTTCATAAGTATGCCGAGGGATTCCCCTTCAAGTCCTCCGGTGATCTGATTCATTCGCTTGCTGCTCTGATTTATTCGGCTGCTCTTCGACCATTGCAACACGTTGGCTACAACAAGATCACAATAGCCATCTTGTCTATACACGGTCCGGCATATCAAGGTGAGTTGAATAGCTGACCTACGTACTGGCGCGCATTTGCGTACACAGTAGCGGCCCTCGTATTACCTGCCGTGCTGCTGATGTTACATCTATACCCTGGACGCACGTATGGCGGTCAGCTGACGTTATATTGTCTCCATGCAGTCGAGGTCATGGACGCAGCTGCCTTTGCTTGCCTGCCTGTATATCTGGTGGAAGACGTCCTGCTACAGGCTTTCCAGCAGCTGGATGAGCAGCACCTGCGTGGCACACTGCCTCTTGTGTGTAAGGCATGGCATCAGATATCTCTGCGGCTTTGCACGAGCCTGGTGGTGACCTTAGGGACCCCAGCTATAGTAGAGCGGCTTCCCTGGTGGTTGAAAAGGAATGGCACCAACCTGCAGCACCTTTCAATCACCTTTCAATCACCGTCCCTTTGGGTAGAAACTATGGTGTATGACCACATACAGGAGTGGCACAACACCATTGGGACTACTTGCCAGGACCTTCGCAGCCTGCAGTTGGAGAAGTGGCCCGTCTGCGGGGAGATTCCTTTCAGTTTGTCTTCTCTGACGCAGCTCACCAGCCTTCAGGTGCATGACTGCATGAACCTTCCGCAATGCTTCTTTACCTGCTTCTCAAGCAGCCTCAGATCGCTGACCATTGCAAATACAGATATCGGTTGGGGTAACCTGGGCAGCAATGGCCTGGGATTCTGCCATCTGACCCAGCTAACCAACCTGGACCTGACGAACGCCTACTACCCGATGCCACCATCCCATGTCAAGGCGGTGCACAACCTGCCTAGTCTCAGGGCACTGTCCGTTCATATAGATAGTTTGGAGGCATTGGAGGCCATAGCCGGGCTTCCCTGCACTTCATTGCAGGTACGTGTTGAAGTAATGCATGATGCCCTGAGGGTTCGCTCGACCATAGCATACAGCAAATAGCCACTCAGCTCACCCCTTGCGCCTATCCACGCTAATCATATTACACCAGCTTGGGGTGGGCTCCAGCTCACAATCCAGCCAGCAGCCAAATTTAACGAGATAACTGTATAGACGTTCCACTATCATTGCAGGTATGTCCAGATCCAGGAAGCTTGGTGCCTTTAACCAGTGTCTTTGATTGGCCAGTTTCCGCTCCAGTATGCACGTCCCAAGCCTGACAACTTCTCAATGTTCCCCCGTTGCGGATTGATTGATGGAAAGATAGTGCTTGAAGCTCTTTGATTCAGAATTAGGTCTTCTTGTGCTGTATGGCATGCCCTGTTTAAAACCTGTATTGCTCATCGATTATACTGCTAGCGCTAACTAAACCTTAGCTTGCCATATCATTAAGCACTCTATGTATGCAAGGCCCTCACTGAATATGCCCTGAACAACTTCACTGATTGATGCTACGCCCACTTTGTTCACATACCTCATATTAGGTCTTCTCATTGCACTGATCAAAGGGGATGTGTCCCTACATGATGCAATGTGGAATAATGGTTATCAAAGTAAAGTGGGAGCCATTTTGGCTGATGCACATATCGCCACGTCTTATTGACATATGCTTCCCTTCTGCACTGCCTTCTCTAGGTCACAGTAGCGAGTCGCTCTAGCTGGCAGCCCATGGCGTCGTGGCTGGCTCTACATTGCCCAGAGCTTCCCCTTGAGATCTTTGAGGTTAGAAGCTCGAGCCCATGCATCTCTGAGTTGGGGCATTATGACCCTGGCATGGGTCCTGTTGAGGGATTCACTGGAGCATTGAAAAAGGCCAGGCAGCTGAGGAAGTTGATGGTCCATGGTGGCTATTCTGAGAAGTGCTTCGAGTTGAAAGATGCAGGCCCGCTCAGCTGCCTCACCCAACTCACTAGCCTGAGCTTCAGGGTGGACCCCACGTGCCACATCCATGTGGTGTCACAGCTATCCCCCCTATCAGGGCTGCAGGACGTGGTGGTGAAGGGCGTACCAACTGAGGAGGGGCAAGCTGCCAGAGAAGCGTTGCGTAGCAGCCTTCCTCACTTGTTCGGGTAGTACTCTCACGGGAGCCTGGTAGTTTCTTACATGCAGAATTGGTGTTATGCATAGCAAGCATATGGTGCCTGTTCCTCATCACATGCATCAGGATTACAGGTGGAGTTAAGAGTAAGCTCAGGGTTCTCTTCCTTATGTGAATCTTACTTGTGTCAGGGTGGGGTGGCCTGGGGGCAGCTGAGAGAAGAAACTGGCAGTTTCTGGCATGGCATGGATCCCCCTTCTGGAAGGATCGTGTGTCCGCTTTGCTCAGGCAGGTTAGGAGAGCTTGTTCAATTTCCCAGCAGCTGCAGCCCACATGAGCAGTGTTGCACTTATCTTTTTAGGTGACCATGATATGTTCTGGTGCATGACTTCTTGCAGCAGTTTGGATTCTGCATGGGTGCATACTTGCGGCGGCTCTGCAGCTGGTGGCTGATGCTTGTCACGGTGCAAGTGTCAAGCAGGAGCAGGGGTGGGACCCCATCAGCAGCTCATTGGATCTCATGCTGAACCCAATGCGGTGCTCCTTTTGGTTACCTGTTTGATTATGATTTGAGAACCTGCATGGTGCAGCATAAGAAGGGAAGTATGTCGCATATTTTGGTTGGAAACAGAGCTTGTTTGATTATGAGAAGTTCAGCTTGTGAGTGTGGTCCGTAGGGGCTAGGTTTCTAGAGGTCCTGATGCTGTGAGGGGGGCGGCTGTTGCATCTTGGCAGCTGCCTTTATTGACACAGCTTGAGTTGATATAGTAAAGCTGGTAGCCTGCACGCTTTGGTAAAGTGTGCGCCATCATGTGCCAAGTTGCCCGCACTGTGTTGCCGTTTTGTGGTATGCCTTCATCGGGGGACGAGGGCAAGTGCCAACGCTGTACATAGTGCAACTCTGGCAAACAGCTTCAGAGGAAGAGGCTCATGTGCATGCCGCAATTTAGCTTGAGACACATTTGAGGGATGGGCTCAGCAGCAGACCGGAACTAGCATAGTGGATTGGAAAATAAAGCACTTTGTGAGAACGTTGCTGTCTTTGCATCCCCATGGCGCCTGGGCCCTTGGTGTGTCATAGGGTTTGCTAGTGTTGCAGCAATTCCTATCTTGTATCTGTGGTGGAGCAGTGCCTGCACTATTATAGCCAAGCATTGCTCACAGCTCCATGTCTAACTGATCATGTGGGTTAATCTAAGCACATGAAGGGTGTTGTTTGGTACAAGTGTGTCGTTCTACCACTCTGTGGAGGCGCGTTAGTTGTTATGACGATGGAAGTACCCTGCAGCACATGTACCCCCAGATGGGCTAATTCCTAATCAGCGGAACTTGCATTTTTATCTTTCTGTGGTAAGGATCTTCTATTAGGCATGTTGGGTAGCAGACTCACAATGCTACGCTACAAGAAAGTGGCATTTGTTTCTGTTGCCTGGTATGCCTTCTCCAAGGTTGGTACTGTTTCTCCTGCCAGGCGGTATCGATGGCTTTGTTTTAGTGCAGCAAGTGGCAGATTAGGATTGCTGGGTGGCTCACTGCAGGAGTTAACGTGGACGAGGCATAATGTGCATGCAGCATAGACACCAAGGTTTGGTGCACACACTCAGCTTTGAATGGAGAGGTTTTCACCGGGTTCAGGTTGAGAGTGTGGTGCAAGCTTTTGAGGGGCAGGGCTGAGACTTTTTCCTTTGCATGCATGCTATCGGGTGCTTCCGCGTAGCCTGTGATTAGGAATGGACAAGGTATGCCGGGTCTATGGGTGAAAGCGGTGGCTAGTATTACCTCGCTGAGCGGGATGCTGTGATGGGGCTGTTGCCCGTGCAGCAGCTCAATGTGGTTTCATGGTGGGAGGTGACTCGTCTAGAGTCGTTTGTGGCTCTGGATGGCCTGTATCTTTATCATGGCTGCGATTGTTTTGTGTAGCTGCCTCTGGAAGCATGTACCATGTTCAGTTGTGGGGACTGCAGTGTCGCACTATCATACGTTGTGTTCCTGCTTAAGTGCTGCGCTTTCTCTGCCTCGTGCAAGAACTCATTTACATGTTGTGAAGGACTTTTCAGGCATATGCCAGGGTTCCAGTGTAGCCTCAGGAACAAAGCATACCAGGCTAAGGAATAGGTACTTTGAGGTACCTTGCACTGTCCCTTTCCCCCAGATGTATCTTGGTATGTGTGGAGGGATTTGTCATAGGGCCGCTGCTGTAGTTTCGATCATGCCGGTGTTTGCTGTTTCTGTGGTCGAGCTTGGCTAGCATGTCTTAGCATGAGGGACAGATGTTTCCTACATATTGTGGGTTGCCTGGGCCCCCTAGGGCACTGGCACACAGCTGCTAGTGCATGTTGATGCACTGTTTGGGCCAACCAGGGTGTGCAGCTTCATGGCTGGTTAGGTGTAGGGGTGCTGTGGTAGCACGTGGTGGAGGCTCGGAACCACCTGTATGATTGTCAAGGTTATGGAAGTCAATGCAACTGGAAGTAGTGTGGTACTGTGTTGTGGTGCGTGGCAACTATCTGTGGCTCTGGAGAGGATGTGGCTCAATTATATGCTGTGAAAGCTTGGGACATAGGTCAAGGTTTTGGCAGGATGTATCACAGGACCTCAGGACCATCGCAGAGCAGGAATAATGTATTTTGGAGGCTGTTGTTGGTGGTGTTCTTCTTTACAGCCAGATGCATGTTGATGTGGGCAGTTCATTCATATAGCTGATGGTGTTGTGGCAATCTCTTCTCTTGTTTGTTTTGGTGATTGAGAATGGCTGTGACATTCTCACTAGCAGCAGGGAAATGAGTTCAGGTCTTGGGTGTGCCAATCCACTGCGGTCAATCCCGTGGACCTCTCTCGATTGGGTATTTGTTGGGCTTCAGGGGCAGAGGTGGTGTCAACCGTTACTTGGAAGAAAAACGGAGAAGCAGGGCACTTGGAGGTTCAGCATGTGGATTGAGTGGCACTGGCTGCTGGCTGATTTGCATGTGGCTATTTGGCTAAAATCTAATCATGGCAGGACCGACGCTACATGGTGCAGCGGCAGGGCTTTGGCTGACCTGCATGTGCAACCGATCATACCTTGGCTAGATAACTGGGAGTGCAGAGACCTGTGTTTGATGGAATGTTGTGAAGCCGTCTGTTGGGTTACAACTGGCATAGCAGTATTGCATCTTAAAAAGTCGCTGGAAATGGCTGGCAACTGAGCACTCATGTGCCTTTGTGTTAGCTCTCAGGCTTGCAGTATCATTGCATGAGCAGGTCCAATATCTTCTCCCTAGTGTGGAATTGCTGAACCATCATGACGTTGCAGCAGGATGTGGATTATGAGCTTTTGTTTCATGAGTTGCTGTCTGTGATGGGGTCTGGGGTGTTCGCTGGCGGGGATGTAGTGTGTTGCGAGGCAGTCATGTCAGGCCTGATGATTGCCAGCTAGTTAGAGGTGCTGAAATCTTAAACTTGTCACTTGATTGATATTGGGGCAGGCTGCTTGGCAGATTGCAAGTATGAAGCAAGCAATAAAGAAGACTGGTGCAGCAGCAGCTGGGTGTCTCATGCTTGATGTATTTACCATGAATGGTAAATGATTACAACAGGACTCACGGTAAAACCCAAATGTTAATTGAGGATGAGGTTTCGGCCTGGTGGGCTTGGATGGCGTGCATGGGCTTGACAGCTGGACTATGTTGGCTGCTGCTGTATGGCGCACGTAGCTACTGCTTGCTGAGCTAAAACCAGCGGATGCAGCAGCTTGACTAGTGCTTCATGATGGTAACACTATAAGGGCATATGATTGAAAAGACTGGCAAGGCATGGAATGGCATGGTGTCGTCTCGAAGGTTTGTGCATGCTTTTATTCTGGATGGACACTAACACACAGTACCGCTGGGTGGCACGTTCACGCCTTCAGCTGTTGCGTGTGAAGAGCGTCACGGCTTTGTTGAAGGCATGGCTTTATGGCACAAGGATGCATGGACATACTTGCATGGATGTCCCCCCTTCTCTGCGTAGTTCTCTCGCTTTCTCTGTATGACATACTACAGTTGAGTAGTGCTGCAGCATCCTCTGTTCCAGTAATCACACACTTCTCCAGCAGTATCAGTCAAGAGGTGGCAGGGGGGATGCCAAAGGTGCCTCAGGAGCGGGCCACAGCTAGTGCTGGTGACCATGGCACTGGGTTAAGAGGCACCCTCCTGACACTGCTCCTGCTGCTGCTGTTTATGTTGCTCCTACTTGCTGCTGGCTTTGGCATGTCCTGCTTGCTTATGATGCTAGGATGTGATTGGTAGTTGGTATCATCGGGGGCTAGCTTGCTAGGATGACAAGAGGTCACGATCAAGCTCTGCCAGCTTGATGGGTGAAGGTGAGAAAGGTGTGCTTCGGGTCAGCAGTTTTACAGAATCAGACAATATCCATGCTTAGGTGCTGATGCCGAGGGTCGTGCCCTTATGGATATTGATCTTGCTCTTTCCTCTTGCTGACAGTCCCAATGGCTGGCGTAGTGACTCGCGTACATCTATGTCGTCGTCACTCCTGGCCTTTTCACTATCAATCCTGACTCGCCAGCCAACCTTGCATAAGCTGAGATATAGGGACTCTGGCTAATGCGTTTCATCCTGGTTGGCTATGCCACATCGGGACCTACGCAAAACCTTCTGCACGTTGGAATCATCCTGGACTAGCTGTACCCCTCGCTCGCTAGCACGTTTGCTGCTGAACCGAAATAAACCTTGCATTGACCAGGCATGTTACTATAGTGCGATTGTCTTCTCGCGCTGCGAAGTGGACTCTTCTGCTTCACAACATAAGCGGTGCAGTAATGGCGAGCGAGGAGCATTATCGGTTGCACTGGGGGTTCGCCAGTTCAGTAGCATGGAGCATCATGTTTTGGATCCAGGTGAGGATATTTGACTACTCTGGCGTCACCTATGTTCGGTTAGGCACACAGCAAACACTGAATAAACATTACAGAACCTACTGTAAGGAGGCACTTTAGTCTCAGTTGTGCTTTGTGAATCATTCGCTCAATATTTTGAACAATTTGTCTGCAGGCATGGCGGATGGTTCTTCGACGTTCGATCGCCTGCCTAGCCATGAGTCTGAGGCTCTACTGCTGCAAGCTTGGCAGCAGCTGGACCGGCGGCACAGGTTTGGCATCATCCCTCGTGTCTGCCGCTTTTGGTACCACCTCTCCCTTCGTACCTTCACCTCACTGGATATTACCTTACGCGTCGAAGGGTCTTTTCAGCAGCTGGGCTTCTGGTTGAGGCGCCATGGCTCCACCCTGCGCTATTTCAGCCTGGATGTGCAACCCATCCGATATCAGCTCCATTTGCCATGGGGAGCGCTTGCTTGTGCTATTGAAAGCTGCATTTCCCTATCTGGCTTGCAGCTCATGTCTTGGGAGGCAGCCACACTCCCGGATTTGCAGCAGATGAAACAGCTGAGCAGCCTGGAACTCTCCAATGCGGACAGCCCAACACCAGGCAAGATGAAGTTCTTAGAAAGCCTTCCCCCGCAACTTAGTTCCCTGGACCTCCACCAAACATGGCTAGGTGATTTCTCTCGGAGTGATATTCACGATATCTTCAGCCGGATGTCTGGTCTGACAAGGTTGGATGCAAGGTGCACCAGCCTTCCTTTGAGGTACCTTGCCTCCTGTCCCAGCCTTCCCCCTTTGCAAGAGTTGAAGGTCGACATGCCAGACCTGGTAAGTGAGCTGGCAGCCCTTGCAACGCTGCCTTGCAGCTTCTTGAATGTGGAGATTTGGGCAGACGATTTTGAGGAGTGTGTGACTTGGTGCACAAGCCAGCAGGGTAAGGGCTGCCTCGGCAAGCTTACTGGCATGTCATGGGACATTATAGACCACATGGGTGCGGACCGGCCATGGCCTCATCCTGTGCTGTCATGCTTGTTGACAGCTGCTACAAACCTGAAGGACCTCACTCTGATGGGGCCCCCTGTCATGGATGTCAATCTGCTCTCGAGGCTCACTCAGCTGACAAGCCTGTGCTTCAGCTATGCTGGTCCCCCAGATGCTGATGTGGTTTCCCCATTGGCAGCACTGCCCAACCTGCAGCAGCTGACAGTGTCTGGGCTGTCTGCAGTGCAAGCTAATGCTGTGAGGGCTGGCTGCTGCTGTCGCATCTGGGAAGCTGCCTTCTTTGATGATGCTTGAGCTGGAAGGGTGATGCTTGCAGCCTGCCAGGCTTTGGTGTGGTTTGGGCTATGTGCCTAGGTGCTCTTACATGAACTATAGTTGATGATATGACAGAAAAGGGGTGTTGCTGCGTTGGGGTGTGCTGAATGGTGTGGGAAAACTGCAAGCGCAAGCGATTTTGTGTCTAGACATATGTTGTCATACATGCCGAAGATAACTCGTATTCTGTTCCACCTCACTTTTTTTTGTGACAGCTTGAGGTGCGGGGCCTATGGCGCTTTTTTCTATGGCATATCATGAACTTATCTCCTACTTGATGATTGGTTGGGACGGTTTAGCTAGCACCAAGGACAGGGGTGTGGCTTGGGAGTTTATGAAATTGGCAGAAAGCTCATGCATGAGCTGGTGCACTCTTGAGGTCAAGTATTGTGTGCAGCTCAGCATGTCTGGAGAGTCATGTTGGTTGGTGTGGGTGTGTATGTGCAGCGTTAACACTCAGTCGAAGGCAAGTGAGCTGTCTGGCTGTATGGCTGATGGAAGTACTTGCAGCATCTCTTGCACTAGCTTGATATGGGCTGGTTGATAAGCAGGTCCCGCTCACCTTCATCCTTCCGGCTATGCTGTGCATCAAGAGATATTGCATGCCAATTTGTTGCCTGGTATGCCTCCTCCCAATGTCTGTGCTGTTTGCCCTGCCAAGCTGTGCCCATGGCCTGGTTGGACGGCTGCAAATGGGGTCTTAACTGCTGGCTTGGTCACTGCAGCGTTGATATGTGTGACACACATAGGCATGCAACAAAGGCAGGACAGGGCAGTTGTGTTGCACACGTTTGGTTCTAAACTGACAGGCTTTTCGAGGTGGAGTCTGAGAGTGTGGAGTAGGGATTAGTTTAGAAGCAGGACTTTGAGCAATATAGATCCAGAAAAGGCGGTGTGGGCTTGCCAAAGGTATTCTGGAGCAGAAGCAGGAGCGGGAGCGGGATCACTTGTAGGGTACTATGAGCCTGCAACAATGGCCTGAGCCGGCATGCTCCTCAGGAGTGCCGCTGTCTCCATGCATGCAGCTTGTAGCTGTTTGGTAGCTGCCTGGCAAGTTGCAAATGTCAAGCATGGCATTTTAGATGGCTGTGGATGGCATGTATATGCATCACAGCAGTCATTACTGCTGGGTAGGTCAACTGCTGCCTGAAGGACGTGCCTTCGCTCTGTCTAATGGTGTTGATTAGTTATGATGGCTAAAAAAGTGATTGCTCATTGCTAGTCTTAGTGGGCTAGCAAGGACTCCGGGTACACCCATTGTGAAGTCTCCAAGCTGTGATATCCAGTGGGGCCAGTGATACAGAAGTATAACTGCAAGCGGCACTGATGTTGCTGCAGGCTGCAGTTGGTCCTCTAGTACCTGAGGAGTGCATCGACTAACTTGCAGCTGAGATGCCTGATTGGCGTTTGGAGTGTGAAGCAAAATGTCACAGGGCAGGACTGGTGCTACCTGCGGTCCAGCAGCAGGGCAACTTTTGTCGTGTCTATTTGTCCAACCATCCCCTGGTGTGCTATGGTTGGTTGGTTCAGTCCTCTGGGGGTTGCCAGACCTTCATGTTTGTATGTTTTGTTGCAGGCTGGCTTAGCTTGATGCCGCATCATCTAAAGTAGCTGGACATGGTATGGCACCAATGCAGCCGATGTTCATCAGTCGATCCTTTTGCTTTCAAGGTTGCAGGATTGCAGTAGGGGAGATGTCACTTACGGTATCAGTCTTCCGTTGTGCGTGTGTACTCCAGCATCTGCTGCACATGTCATTGCGGTCACAGCTCTTGGGAGTGACGTTGCAGGAGGTGGACTAAAGATGTTCATGAACTGCTGTCTGCACGGATGTCTGGGGTACGATTTTGTCGCTGTCTACTGCTTGAGGGAGCATCCGGTATGTATTACACTGACGATCGAGTGGGGTGCATTGTGTCTGTTCGGCCTAGCAACGCGCTTGGGGTTGCTGCAGCTTAGTGGATGTTCCCTTGTTTGGTTTTGCAATGGGACAGCAGCCAGTTCAGAGGTTATTTTTGTTGGTCAATTAGAGGTGCTGAAGCAGGCTTTAGACATGGTTTAAAGCGATCTCCATACGTTTGATTGACTTCCTTTCCAATAAGACAGCAGCTGCTAATTGTTGGTTGATAAATTAAATTGTGCTGAAGCAGGTCGGTTGGACCAGAGTGCCACAATGGCATGCTGTGCAGACCCGTAATCAATGTGATTGTTAAGGTGAAGGACGGAAGTGCAAATGGAGCAATGTGGGGAAGCTGAGATGGTTGAGATGGATGTTGATATCTGTTTGGGCGGAGGAGTCGGGATTGGCTGAGTCATAGGTTTGGAAAAGGTTGTCCTCACTAAGTAGGCCTACTTGGAGGTGGTACAGGCAGAAATGCAGGGTGCTGGCGACAAATGCAGAGTTCATGACAGGCATAATTCCTTGAGCGTACGCCACAAATCATTGGGGGTGGATATTAAAACCTTGCTACTATGTCGTGTGCCGGTATCCTCAAGTCCTTGGAATGTCAGGTGCTTGTGCAGCGCTTTCTGTAGCTCTGAAGGGGTTCAGGCTCGTGTATACCCCTCATTAAGCTTGGGACATGTGTAAGACTTCACGGCAGAAACCATGGCATAGCAGGCGAGGAATAGGGTACCTTGGGGAGCGTTGTGCCGTGTTCATAAATGCCTAGTGGTGCGAGCGAATCATTCAGGAGGCTGCTGTAAGTCGTTATTGTAAGGTCTTGTGTTTTTTGATGGTTGAATCTGGTGGCAAAATCCTGACTTAGAGCAGGGGAATGTTTAACGTGCCTTAGGCAGATCATCATATGGTTCGCTATGGTGCCATTGGGTCAGTTCTGAACACCCACTCATGGGAAATTGCTGGGGTCCAGGGACAGAGGTGCTTAAAGACAATATGGTTCAGGGCGAAGGCAGTAAGGGTTTTGCCACAGTATTTTCCGATTTGAAGAGGTTGTTTAGTGGACAGCAGCAGTAGTGTGAAACCTTGTAGGGTTTTGCAGGGCTGCAGCAGCAAATCATTTTCCAGCAGGATCCATATCAGCAGCGGCCTGAGCCAGCATGCTCTTGCCATGAGCTGTTTCCATGCATGTCGTGCAGGTGGAATCTGCTTACTGGCAAAAGGCAGGGTTGAAAGCATGGAGAAGGCATGGGCAAAAAAACTTGCAGCAGCAGCAGCAGGAGCTCCATGGGGTGCGATGTTGGGAGACAAACCATTCAAATTTGTTTGTGGATGTGCATGGCCTGTACGGAAATGGTTGAGACAGCGCTTGGTGGCTGAGACTGCTTCAAACATGTACTCATATTTGGTTGTGGGAGCCATCAACTGCAATGCAGCTTGGTCTGCATAAAGAGGGGAATGGGATTGCATTGGAGACACTGCGTCTCTGCAAGGCTTGCAACTTATGGTATGGCAACCCATGGCATGGCTATGGAAAGGTGATTTGTGTGCCCAGGTTCAGGGTTTAGCAAGTTAACCCAATCCCTAGGCAGCTCACGGGCATGAGATATGATATGAAGTTAAGTAGATGCTTCCTAGTATGCACATGTTCAACACATTACTAGTATGCACATGTTGCGGTGTTTCAACATGCCTCTTCCCTTGTTTGATGAGTTGCATTCCTCTGGCAGACATCAATGGCCATGTCGGTGCCTAGCTGCATTGGTGCAGCCACACCTTAAATTTTTGTTTGTTTGTTTGTTTATCACTCGCACTTTTCATCGTTGTTGTGCCACTTGCCCTTTTTTGCGCAGCTTGATGTTCTCGGCACTTTCTGAAAATGTTCGTCTATGAGTTGTCTCGTGAAAGTCTATGAGTTCGTCTATGAGTTGTCTCGTCACATGAAAGTTGCTATTCTGGCTTAGCAGGCGTCAACTGCGCTGCCAGCGTGATGGTTGGAGGGGTATATTGGTCAGTATTGTTGCGACTCCCACGGAACCATGCTTACGTGCTGATCACGTTGGTCGTGCCCTAATGATGCTGTCACAGTCCATGCTCTTCGGCCTTGCCGTGCTAGGAGTGACTCGCGTACATCTTGAAGGTTGTACAGGCAAAAAACAGGGGTGCGGACAGTGCTAAGGCTAAGGCTAAGGCATAGGAGTTACAAACACAAGGCTAGCCAGCAACTTATAGCCCATTATTCAAGAGGGGTTGCGTTTATTTCCCGGTTGACATTGCCGCAAGTTGGACCTATGCAAATTCAACCATAACGTCCTGAAGCCGGTTCCACAACCTCCTCTGGAACCAGAACTAGACTTGAACAAGGCCTCTGGAACCAAATTTTTTTGGGGGAGACCATGCCATGTCGATGCGCAGCATGGACCCAAGCAGGAGGCGGGGGTCCAGGGGGGAGGAACAGCCCCCCTGGTGGCGTCTGGGGCGAAGCCCCAGAAGCCAGCGATGATTTGTACTTATTACAACCAATTGTACAATGAAAAATGCTATTCTTGCACTCAGTTGAGCACTCTACACTTTGTAATAAACTTGCTGGAACCAGCATGTGACATGTTGGCCAGAGGGTGGCCCAGGGCTGGAACGAGGAACTGACATGTTTGGCATCGCTGGAACCGCGGAACTGAGCACATTTTGCCCTGGAACCGGAACCTGGAACCGGCTTCAGGACGGTACAACCACTGCTGCATCTAGGATGTCCTTTTGGCCCTGCTGGCCCGTTGGCTGCTAGAACCGACCTTAGTCTTGGAGCAACTTTGAAGATTGATGTAATGCAATAGCCTGCTGTACCGTTCGGAACGAGCTCTCTTGCTGGACGACATAAGCAGTGCAGTAGTACGACAAAGGAGCATCAGCAGTCCTGTCCAAGTGTCGCTAGCCCAGTAGCATGAAGCGCCTTGTCTTAGATGCAGGTGAGGATGTCCGACTGCTTGGTGGGGCACAGTGGTTGGTTAGCCGCACTGAGAAGACTCAAGAACCTACTGCAAGGTGGCAGTTGCTGCCAGAGTGCTTTAGATACTCAAGCCCAGAGAGCTAACGAATTATACACGTTGTCTGCAGGCATTGCAGACGAAGTTCCGACATTCAATCGCTTGCCCAGCCACGAGGCTGAGGCTCTACTCCTGCAAGCTTGGCAGCAGCTGGACCAGCACCACAGGTTTGGCATCATCCCTCGTGTCTGCCGCACCTGGTACCACCTCTCCCTTCCCTCCTTCACCACACTGGAGCTGATCGTACACCACCATGAGTCCGTGCAGGAGCTTGCCTTATGGTTGAGGCACCATGGCTCCACCCTGCGCCATTTCAGCCTGGACCTATCATCAATCTGTCACCAGCACTTGCCATGGGGGGAGCTTGCTGGTGCTATCCGAAGCTGCACTTTCCTTGCTGGCCTGCAGCTCATACATTGGGATGCAGCCACACTGCCGGATTTGCAGCAGTTCACACAGCTAAGCAGCCTGGAATTCTCGGCCAGTGCAAGCAGCCCAAGCACGCAGCGTTTCTTGAAACACCTCCCATCTCAACTGCTATCCCTAAACCTTTACCAGACGTGGCTAGGGTCATCAGTCATATGGTATTCATGCACAGAACCTGACATCCACGAGATTCTCAGACGGCTGCCCGGTCTAACAAGGTTGGATGCACGGCGCACAAGTCTTCCCTTCAGGTACCTTGCCTCCTGCCCAAACCTTCCCCCTCTGCAAGAGTTAAAGCTCGACCTGAAGTGGCGGTACACATCAGATAGTGAGCTGGCAGCCCTTGCCAAGCTGCCTTGCAGCTTCTTGGCTGTGGATGTTTGCTCAGAGTACTTGGAGAAGTCTTTGACGTGGTGCAGGCGCCAGGAGGGGATGGCCTGCCTTAGCAAGCTTACCAGCATGTCCTGGCACTTTGAGGGCAGCGGGTACAGGCCGTGGTCCAATGCTGTGCTGTCATGCTTGGCAACAGCTGCTACAAGCCTGAAGGACCTCAATCTGAGCGGGGGTGGTTTCATGGATGTTGGTCTCCTGAACATCACTCCACTCTCGAGGCTCAGTCAGCTGACGAAGCTATCCTTCCACTATGGGGGTTCCCCAGATGCTGATGTGGTGTCAGCTTTTGCAGCACTGCCCAACCTGCAAGAGCTGACAGTGGCTGGGCTGTCTGCAGTGCAAGGTGATGCTTGGAGGGCGGCTGCTTCTGTATGTGGGCAGCTGCATTCTTTGAGGAAGCTTACACTGGAAAAGTGAGGCTTGTAGCCTATCAGGTTTCGGTATGGTGTAGGCTATGTTCCAATTCGCTATTAGATGTCACAGGACTACTGCTGTTGCAGCAATTTCCTTTCTTTTCTGTTCTGTTGAGCATGGTTGGGAGGTCCTAGCTAACCCCATGGAGAGAGTGCGGCAAACATTGAGGATTAGCTGTGACTTTAGGAAACTAGCAGAAAGCTTCCCCCAATATCTGGTGCATCATTGAGACCAACCATTTCGTAGAGTATTGTGCCCTGGATATTGAGGTGGGTTGCTGCAGATATGTTGCTTGAACACGCACTGGAGGCATGCGAGCTCTGCTATCATTGTTGAGACGATGGAGGTATCTGCAGCATCTTTTGCTGCAGCTCCAGAATGGCTGCTTTGTAAGCAGGGCTGTCTGTCATTCATATCCTTCTGCTAGCAGACTGAAAGGCTGCGGCTCTAGGAAAACAGCATGTGTTCTGTGGTCTGGTGTGCCTCTTCCCAAAGTCTTTTCTGTTTCCCCCGCCCGCCCGCCCGCCCCTTTGTTGTAGCACAGTAAAGTGCACATGTTATTGCTTTGAGAACTCGTTGCAGAGGTCAATAGTTCTATGATGCATTAATATGGCTTCAGCAGAGACAGAAGTATGTTGCACACTTGGCTGTATCTAACCAGAGGTTACATATGTGAGGCAAAAATTGAGAGTGGGGTGGAGGGGCTAGCTTTTGAGAACAGGACTCTCAATAGGATCATGGGTTCGAAGGCGGAGGAGTATGGACTCATTGCCAGAGCTGTTGTAGACTGAAAGAGGTGACCTTTCAGCCAGCAAGAGTTGTGGGACACATGTAGGGTGTTGCCAGGGTGCAGCAGCTATCAGGATGCCCATGAAAACAGCAGAACGGTCCAGGCAACTGCTGCACCACGGCAACGGTTGCCTGAACCATTCTGCTGTTTTCATGCATCCTGATAGCTGGTAGCGGCTTGGCATGTTAAAAGTATGAGGTATGTAATTGGGAAGGGGCAGGAACATGGAGTAGTAGCATTCGGGGGGTGTCATGGTGAGAGGTGGACCATTCAAGTTTGTCTGTGGCTGTGGATGGCCTGTATGTGCATTATGCCTGAAAGAATGCTGGGTAGCTGCTGCCTGGAGCATTCAGCTGTGGGCAAGGTATTTAATGTAGTGCTGCACTGTTTTCTCTGGTCATCTTCCTACTCACGTGCTGCACCTTTTCTGGCTCCTGCCAAAACAATGTCACAGAGGATGTGGCTCGTGTGTGCGCTGGGAATTGTTTTGAGGGAGGTATGGTGGTGTTGAAAATAGCTTGAGCTGGAAAGGTGATGCTTGCAGCCTGCCAGGCTTTGGTGTGGTTTGGGCTATGTGCCTAGGCGGTGCTCTTACATGAAATAGTTGATGATATGAAAGAAAAGGGGTGTTGCTGCGTTGGGGTGTGCTGAATGGAGTCTGGGAAAACTGCAAGCCCAATCGATTTTGTGTCTAGGGATATGTTGTCATACATGCCAAAGATAACTCGTATTCTGTTCCACCTCGCTGTTCTTTGTGACAGCTTGAGGTGCGGGGCCTATGGCGCTTTTTGCTATGGCATATCATGATGCCGGAGGGATGTGGGGTGAAGCTAGCCTATCATGCAGATGGGAAACTTGAGCGTGATGGGTGTGGTAGTGGTGGGTGTGTGGAGCTGTTGTCTGTTCTGCTGTATGCAGATGATATGGTGTTGCTAAGTCCCAGCAGGGAGGAGTTGGTGGTCATGCTGCAGGTGATGGACAAGGTTGCTGCTAGTCTTGGGTTGCGCATCAATGCAAGCAAGACTGAGATCCTGTCCATTGACAAGGATTGGAAGGAGGGGGATGTGCCAGTGCAGCAAGGACCAGAGGTGGTTATCAGTGAGGGTGTGGTGAAAGAGGTGTCACAGTTCAAGTACTTGGGAAGTGTGCTTGTGACTGATGGCAGGTTGGATGTGGAGTTGAATATCAGGAGGGGTAAGGCTGTGGGGAGGTTTAAGCAGTTTGAAAAGATGTGGGGTACCAAGCATCTGTCATTGGCTACGAAGGTGAAGTGTTACAAGGCATATGTGTTGCCAATTCTGCTGTTCGGGAGTGAGTGTTGGTCCCTCACCAAAGTGCAATCGCAAAAGCTTGAGCGGGTGCACTCTAGCTGCCTTAGGAGCATCCTGGGGGTCAGGCTGTCAGATCGGCACACCAATGAGCATATCAGGAAATCATGTGGGGTAGCCACCTTGTCAGCATACATCACAGCAAATAGGCTGAGGTGGCTGGGGCATGTGGGCCGCATGGAGGAGGGCAGGTTGCCGCATATTGCGTTGTTCTCTTCGTTACATGGTGACATGACGAGGCCAGTGGGTAGGCCTCGCCATACCTGGGAGAAACTGCGTGTGTGCTGATCTGAAGGTGCTTGGTCAAGATGAGGGGAGCTGGGAGGCTTCATGTCAGATTAAGAGTGCTTGGAGGAAGAGGTTGTGGGATCTTACGCACCCTTGGGAAAGCCAACGGTTAGTGAGGTGTAGAAGGCGCACTAAGCAAGCTATTGATAAGCATGTGGAGCGCTATGTGGTGCCTTTCAGTGGCTGGGAGGCTGGTGGTTCACCAGTACCTAGGTGGTGGGAGCCACCTCCAGCCCCTACTAGGGTGGTGCTTGATCCTGCTGCCTCCCCGCCACCCATGTGTGATGGAACTGGAGCAGGTTTTGGGTTTTAGTGGTGGTATTTGTTTCCCCTTGGTGTGCACGCCGTTGCATCTAGCCTCAGCTTGTGTGTGGCAAATCCACCATCGGTTGTGTGGCTTCGTGATTGTGATCAGGAGCCTTGTGTTTGTGGCCTAGGTTTGTTTGGCCATTGGCATTGCTGGTCTTGCGTTTTGATTGATTGATTGATATCATGAACTTATGTGATTAAATGTACTGTTTGTGATTGTGACAGAAGGTGTCGAAGCCTCAGGATGGAAGCATGATAGCGGGTTGGAAAACAAGGTACATTAGGGACCTGTTGCTGTACTTTCTGCAGTTCTGGTAAAAATGTTTTAGGGGATGTGGCTTCTGTACATGCTAAGTGAATAAGCTTGAGATACTAGTACATGCAAGGGTTTTGACAGAGCTCACGGAAACACAGGGGGTTAAGAACCAGAGTATTTTCCCTGGCCAACCCGCTTGCTGTCTTGCCCACCCCAGATGTACTAGCTGTGGGTTGAGCCTCTCACGGGGCTGCTCCTTGTTGCGGTATCAAGTTTTGGTGTTGCAGTATTTAGTCCTCTGTTATCTCCTACTTGATGATTGGTTGGGACGGTCTAGCTAGCAGCAAGGACAGGGGTGTGGCTTGGGAGTTTATGACATTGGCAGAAAGCTCATGCATGAACTGATGCACTCACTCAGGCTTGAGGTCAAGTATTGTGTGCAGCTCAGCATGTCTGGAGCGTTATGTTGGTTGGTGTGGGTGTGCATAATGTGTAGCTCTAACACTCAGTTGAAGGCAAGTGAGCTGTCTGGCTGTTATGGCTGATGGAAGTACTTGCAGCATCTCTTGCACTAGCTTGATATGGGCTGGTTGATAAGCAGGTCCCGTTCACCTTCATCCTTCTGGGCTATGCTGTGCATCAAGAGATATTGCATGCCGATTTGTTGCCTGGTATGCCTCCTCCCAATGTCTGTGCTGTTCGCCCTGCCAAGCTGTGCCCATGGCCTGGTTGGACGGCTGCAAATGGGGTCTATATTAACTGCTGGCTTGGTCACTGCAGAGTTGATATGTGTGACGCACATAGGCATGCAACAAAGGCAGGGCAGGGCAGTTGTGTTGCACACATTTGGTTCTAATCAGGCTTTTCGAGGTGGAGTCTGAGAGTGTGGAGTAGGGATTAGTTTAGAAGCAGGACTTCGAGCAATATAGATCCGGAAAAGGCGGTGTGGGCTTTAGACGTGTCCTATCAGACATGACCAATAGCAGTCTCATTTGTAGGGTGTTGCAGGGCTGCAGCAGTGGAACAGCTGAGGTGGATCCATTACGAGCAGCGGCAACGCCTTCCTGTTGCCGTTTGCTTTTTTATGCATGCAGCTGGCAGCTGCTTGCACATTGCAAGTATGAAGCATGTACCTAGGGTTCAGGCAGTACATGCAGTAGCGCCTCGAGGCAGTCGTTGCTTGCTGCCCATCCACAAGCACAAACAAACCAGATGAGTCATGGCACACATTGATTGAACACACATGATACGCATTGCTCAATGTGTATCATGTGTGTTAATGTGTGTGATGACTCATCTAAATGGTTTGTGCTTGTAAATGGGCTGCATGCGACTGCCGTTGCCAACACCTGAACTCACTCACAGATGGTTGCTCTCTTGTGAGTTGAAGGTTTAGCAACCATTGCTGCCGTGCAGTTTTCAAAGGGTGGCTGGGTTGCCTGCTGGATGGCTGCTGCCTGAAACATGAGTGTTGTGAATGCATCAGCTTCAATGCAGCGCAAGCGCATCTTGCAGGAATGGCAGCTCCCAGGCCACAAATAGGGGATAGCATGAGGGCATCTCGCTAAATAAAGACTCTGGCAACGTATGAAATGGCTCTGGGAAGATGAGCTGGGTGTCCGTCTCTGCATTTCAGGTCATGTGCCGCACACACAGGTTTGGAGTTTATTGTCAATGTACCATAGTTTCCAAGCAGCACTACATGACAGTAGAAATAAAGCTAGGGGACCCAATTAGTGCTCGGCAGGTTGCTGCTAGCATAGGATGGCAGTTTACCGGTGGTTTGTGGCTGTGGATGGCCTGTATGTGCACCGTGGCTGGGTAATGCTGTTGTAGTAGCTAATTCCTGGAACATATAGCAACGTTCTGTTGCGGGGAAACCATTGACTGCAGTGCAGCACTTTTTGTGGCTGTATGCTGCTGAAGTGCTGCATTGTCTGTGGCACTTGCACGCACTTTTGGAAATGGCTCACTGCACCCGTTTTCACGTATGTGTATAAAGGGGTTCAGCATAGCCTCAGGACCAACGCTAGCAGGCTGAGGACTAGTAGCTCCTTAAAAAAGTTTGGAATGCCCCTTTCTCCAGGTGTATCTTGATCCAGGTGGATCAGTTGTGATGGGACTGCTGTGTTGCAGTGTTACCGCTCATATGTTTGTTGTTTGTGTGGTTAGGTATGGCTGGCATGCCTTACTGCAGGAGGAACAGAAGTGTCATGAACATTGGGGGATACCTGGGCCCCTAAGCTAGGGCAATGGCAAGTTAGGGCCACATGTCCTGTGTGCAGCTCCATAGTGCTGGATAATCATGCAGGAGTGGCCACTATGGGTGTTGCGAGCTGGCTGCAACTTCTCTTTCTGGCTCCAACCTTCTCCCCAATCTTTTCCAAGCTGTGCCGTGCGTGGTCCTGCACAATGTTTTTTGGAACCTTTGGTTAGCTTCAGAGTTTGGTAGGCCAGGGACCTCCGAAGCCTGCAATGACGTCCAACATTTGCCACCACATTCATAAGTTCAATTGCTGAGGTAATGATTGCAGAAGTTGACTTACTTTGGGTGGTGCACCATATCCATGGAGCATAGGGCAGGAAGTTTGTTGCACATATGGGTTCAAGTAGAGCTTCCAAAGGCACGTAAGTGGTGGAGTTTAGTTTGAGGCTCCATGTTTGGTCTGGTGTCCATGCTTACATGGTTTGACGGGCTGCGCTTACAAACAATCTGGGTTGGGGCGAAGGCAATGGAGGCATTGACCAAAACTCTCTTGTCATTGAAAATGTGTTTTGTCAGACATCAGCAGGAGCGGGGTGAGTTATAGGATTGTGCAGGGCTGCAGCATACAAGGGATACCCATCAGCAGAAGTTGCGCCTGAGTTGGCATGTTCCTGCCATGTGCTGTTTCCATGCAAGCAGGTCAAAGCTGCTTGGTTGGCAAATTGCAGGTTTGATGCACAGAGTTAGGGAATGCGCAAGAACCGGCCGAGCAGCTCAATGGGGTGTGATGCTGGGAAACAACTTGTCAGATTTGTTTGTGGGTACATATATGGTGAGGGTTTGAAATGGCGCCGGGTAGCTGCTACCTGAAACATGTACCCTTAGCAGGGTTTGGGAGCCATTGGCTGCAACACAGTTTGCAAAGCATGAAGAGAGGAGTGAAATGGTCCAATCATTGCAGGTACTTGCAACTAACCTATGGTATAGCAACCCATGGCATGGCTTGGGGAAAGTGGTATGTGTGCCCTTCTGCTCTGATTGAACGGTTGCTACTTCATTGTAGCGGGGTGGATGGCTCATTAATCCCACTAAATGCTCTAGCAAGCAGCTGAGTGTTGTAGATGAGCGGTGGCAGAGCTTTGCAACACTAAAAGGCATGGTTGCGGCTATGTGAGCATTCCACTCCTGTGGAGGGAGCCTTGCAGGATTGTCTGTTCAAGTGTCCACACACCTTCCAGCAATACGAGGAGGTCAGAGGGGGAGGTCACCGTTTCTAGTGCTGGTGCATGCCGTGCGGGCTGCTGCTGCAGATCTTGCTGTTGACGAGGCCACTGCTGCTGCTGAGAGAGAGAGAGAGAGAGAGAGAGAGATCTACGCACGGAGACCACTGCTGCTGCTGTCTTACAATGACTGAAAACTAGATGGTTGTTGGTTAAGGGCTGGTATCACAAAATGTGTATCTTGCAGGCGGCAAGTCTTGATTGGGCCATCATTGCTGGCTGGCAATAGGTTAAGGGAAGGCTGGTGGCAACCATTGGGATGACTGAGAGAGATGGTCTGCTACAGTAGAGGATCAGAGTCTAGTTGGATGGAATTGGTGGGGGTCTTTCACACTACAGGGGATAAACTGAATTATTGGCATAGTGCGGGCAAATCAGAGTTCTCCAGGTGGAATTGCTGTGGGAGCGGAACTAAGGGTGGCCGGCTGCAACAGCCAGGATGTTCGATTATGAGTTTTGTGAGGCATGGCCTTCTCCACAGCTTCTCAAAGCCATAATGCAGGATCGGGGTAACAGCTACCATGCAGTTTGTTCTTGCAGGAGTGCATAGACTAAGTTGCACTAGCTGCTTCGCTGCTTGCGAGAGTATAACCCAGGATTTGAATCAGGGCAGGGCTACTGCTACCTGGTGCAGACGTGCAGTCGCAGGGCTTTGGCTGCCCTGCATGTGCAGCTGATCATACTTAGCTAGATGACTGGCGTTGCAGAGGCCTCTGCTTGTTGGAGTGTTCTGTAGCATCATTGTAGCTGCATTGTTTAATTGCAGGCTGGTATGGGATGATTGCATCCTATAAAGACGCTGGACATAACTGGCACTAGTTATGCAAGTAGCGCTTATGTCCCAGTTCCCAGCATCATGGTAGGAGACGGTCCCATATCTACCACCATCACCAGCAGTTGCTGCATGATATGATCAAGATGTTGCAAGAAGTGTGTGGAGTATGAAGTAAAAAAATAGTGAATCTATCGGGTCTGGCGTCGTCTCTTTCTATGCGGGCAGGGGCCTGTTGTTTTCTGAGGCGGCAGCCATTTTAGGGCTCATGATTGTCAGTAAGTTGGAGGTCCTGGACCTCTGACTTGATAGTGGGCAGCTAAGGCAGGCTGCTTGGCATTCTACATGTATGAGGCACGCAATGAAGAACAGAGGGCAATGACGCACTAGTGGTGTAGCAGCAGCTGGGTGAATCTCATGGTAGAACCCAAATGGTTGAGGTTTCATGCAGGCCTTCAAATGGCACTTAAGTGCATCAACAGCTGCACGTCCTGCTGCTGCTGCTACTGTCTGGAGCGTGTACCTATGGTTGGCTGTGTGGACATCAGTCCAGTGGGTGCACAGCTGGACTAGTTGCTCATGATGATGTCTTCATTCGCCAATTATACCAGACATCATATCATGCATGATGATGACTCACACAAGGGTGTGTATCAAGACAATGGCACCTGGCATGGTGTATGGAACAATGTTTATGGAAAATTACGGTAGGATGTCAGTCACATTCACATCCCGCCATTTTTGTATTCAAACAGCTAACTTTGCTGCACTACTTGTGAGGAGTGGCATGCAGCTTTGTTGAATACATGTTCGATACATATAAACATGACTGTTGATTGAACTGATGAGTTCGGAAAGCAGGCCTAGGGGGAACTAGGTGAATCGAGGGTGAAGTGCTGCTGATGCATGTTGTTGGATACATGGCTTCATTATGGGCATGGACATCGGCTACACTGCTATTGCAGCATTGTCTGGGGAGGTGTTCAGGCACTTTGCCGGCGGTATGAGGAGGTGACAGGTGACAGGGGTGGCCAGAGGTTCATGAGCCCCGTAGCTTGCGAGTGACCATGGCAGTACCATTATGAACTCATTATGCAGCTGCGTGCAGGTATTCTTCCTCTCAACGCTATGACAGCAAAATTCGGTAGGCAGAGCGCTAGCAGGCAAAGTGCACGTAGGGAGTGCTGCAAGTCCTGTGATCTTGGCCCTGAATTGGGAGGTGAAGTTGAGTCTCCTGAACACTTCTTGTTTGACTGTCCTGTTTACCAGGCACAAAGGCAAAAGCTGTGGGAGAAGCTGACTTCTGACCCTGATGTTGCTGCAAAATGTCAGATATTGGATGGCAAATCTGATGAGGAGAAGCTGCATAGCATGCTTAATGAAGAGTTCTGGGGTGTAGACGTCGATGAGGAGTCTGGCTTAGTATATGGCCCTTTCAAGCATGCATTTAAGCAAAAACAAACCAATTTTAACGTCCGGGTCCAAGACCGGAAGTCAGACTGACTCATCGGACGGCCTTGCGGCGACGGTGTTGCCCAGTTGATCAGACCGTTAGCCCATTGAACAGACGAATCCATTGTCTAGGCAACGCGGATACCTGTAACCTTTTTCTTGAGAGGCCCCGGCTAAGGGCGGCGAGGAGACCGGGACTCGAACACCGGATCTGAGGATTCGAAGTCCTCTGCTCTACCAATTGAGCTACCCCCCCTAAGTGTATAGCTAAATATGTTGCAGCTGCTTGGAAGATTAGGAATGCTTATGCTCACCCTTCTGATATGGCGTGAGGTCCAACCAATGGGGTTTGTTACCAACTATTGCTTGCACCCGGGCTTACAAGCCCTCCTTGCTTTCTCAAGTAGGAGGGAGGCTCTTACCCCCATTGGGGCAGTGGAGGTTTTGGGTGATTTTGACCTAGCTGCTGGACCTCATGTTTAGGCATGCATATATTGTCATACATGTCGAAGTTTACCCGTATTCTGTTCCACCTCGCTGCTCTTTGTGACAGCTTGAGGTGCGGGGCCTATGGCACTTATTGCTATGGCATATCATGAAATGTAATAACCATGGCACTGTTGCTGCTTTTGAATATTGGTGCTCAGTGGTGCTGTCTGTGACATGCCGCCCTGCTTGCTTATGATGCTAGGATGTAGTGATCGGCAGTTGATATCATAAGGCTGGTCACTGAAGCTGAGGGCCGGCCGCTAGCTGCTGCTAGAATTGAGCCCGGATAGCCGGACTCCAGAGGTCACGCCCGCACAGTGTATGCAACCTAAGTAGCCTTACTGTGTTGAGTCCCTTGCCCTTTTACACAACTTCCTGTTTAACACGCCTTTCCAGATTGTCAGTTGGGAAGTTATGTTGCCTAGCCGCATCGCTAATCTGGCTTACAGGCTTCCGACTGCTAGCTGCCAGTAAAGTCTTGCATGCCGCTCCATGTCGGGATGGGGTCTCCTTCACCTGGGATGTCTGCACACGCTTTTCCATCATGGCTTCTGGGGTTAGGTGTGCATTACCACATAGTATCACAGGCATGTCGGGGTCCGTAATGATTCGGTGGACAGTGCCAGAGATTCTCATGGGGCCCATCCGCCCATGCTCAAGTTGTCATAACGGTTGTCAGTCCCTAGAATTAAGCTTTCATGTTCGCGCTAGTTCGGCCTTGCTGGCTTGTCAGCAAGATCAGCAGCAAGAAGCAGCAGTGACTTTGATGACTTTTGTACATCTCCTCGTCACCTGGCACTCCGAGTCTGTCGCAACCTCCCATGAGTGGAAACAAGGGAATGATGGCTTCGCCTATAACATCCTGGTTAAAGTTTGGCGCATGACTGGGACCTACTCAACATGCTTCTGCACCTAGGATGTCCTCCTGGATCTCAAGCCTCGCTGGCACCTTTGCTGCCAGAACCGACCTAAATCTTGCAACAAAGATTATTGATGTACTGTGATAGCTGCTGGTGATACGGAAAGGAACCTTCTGCTTTAAACCATCAGCTGTGCAGTCGAGTACGACAAAGGGTCATCAGCCGTCCTTCCGGGTATCGCCAGTCAGTTGCATGGAGCAGCTTGTCTTGAGCAAAGGTGAGGACGGTTCTGGCGTGCTTCGTGACATGTTTTGAAGCTTGATTAGCCGTACAGCGAACTCCCAAGATGCACTATAAAACTTGCGGTGACAGTCGGTGCAGTTTGCTACAAAGAAGCCAAGTGATCTAATCCTCTATACACTTTGTCCGCAGGCATGGCAGGAGGCGTCCCGATCTTCGATCTCCTGCCTATCCTTGCGTCTGAGGAACTGCTTCTGCAAGCTTGGCAGCAGTTGGACCAGCGCCACAGGTTTGGCATCATCCCTCGTGTCTGCCGCTCCTGGTACCACCTCTCCCTCCACGCCTTTTATAGTATTGAAAAGCCGGCAATCCATGCAGCAGCTAGGTGTCTGGTTAAGGCGCCATGGCTCTACTTTGCAGCATGTTCATCTGGACCTAACACGACTTCTTGAGCGGAATCAAAGCACCGACATTGTGCCAGATGATATCCTGTGGCAGGAGCTTGCAAGTGGCTTCGAAAGCTGCAGAGCCCTTTATACCTTGAATCTCGTGGGATGGAGGGGTTCGGTGGTTCTCCCGAATCTGCGCCAGTCTTCCCAGCTGACCCAAATGCACCTACAGCATGCACACATCAGCAGTTCTGGTATTCAGCAGTTCCTGATCAACCTGCCAGTACAGCTGCAAGTCCTGGACCTGTCCAGCACATTGATACCAGGACCACAGAACAGGGTTGGTCAGCTTGTCAGCCGCTTGTCGCACTTGACCAGCTTAGATCTGAGATCTACAAGTATGCATGCCAGCCACCTTGCATTCCTCCCGAAACTGCCCTCGCTGCAACAGCTGAGCCTGAGCCACTGTCGCTCGCCGAGCAACCTCAAGGCCCTTGCAAAGCTGCCTTGCAATTTCTTGGAGACCACCATCTGTGCTGACCAAGACCTCCAGGAGTTTCTGACATGGGGTGCGGGGCAGGAGGGCATGAAGTGTCTGGGCAGAATTACTGGCTTGGATTGCTCCCTAGCTAATGGGCTGGGTGCAGGGGCCACCACCGCCTGGTCCCATGCTCTGCTGCCATGCGTGGTTACAGCGGCTACGAACCTAATGCTTTTGTGGCTGAAAGGGGAGTGTGCATGTATCCAGGATCTGCGCTTGCTAAAAGGTGTACCAAAATTGACAAGGCTGTCATTTGAGTACACTGGGCCTCCAGATGCAGATGTGGTGTCACCTTTAGCAGCCCTGCCCAGCCTGGAGCTCCTAATAGTGACGGGGTTGTCTGCAGGGCAAGTTGATGCTGTGAGGGCTGCTAGACCCTCTTTGCACTTGCTCATTCTGTGAATCTGGTGCCAGTTAGCTCTTGAAGTAGATGGTGCACGTTGGTCAATCTGCAGTGGGCATTGGTGCTCCACCTCTGGCCCTGTAACCCATTCAATTTGTGGCTGCTCTCAGGATATCTGCTTGAAGTTAGATTGGCCCTGGAGCTGTTCGCTCAGTCGATTAAAACACACATGGTTCAGGATGCTGGTGCAGAGGTGGAGGGGGGGGGGTTGTGTGTTGGCTTCCCCCAAGCTTAAGGGGTAGGTTTACAGGCTTGTTGCGGCTGGAATGGGCAGGCCAAGTATTCTGCCACGGGTCAAGTACGTTTGATGTGCCGCATGCCAATCTGGACGCTTATTGCATTGCTACATGTATGACCTTACTTCAACTGTTTCCTGGCAGAGTAGCAAGCAAGGTCATGGTGGGTTTCCTTATTGGAGGATTTTTCTGCAATGTGCCTGGGTAGTTGCATGACGTCCCCTCTCAAGCTGTTGGTGGTGGTGGTGCTGTATGGGAGGTCATTGTCCCAACTGCAGTAGGTCTGGGCGTTGTAAGAGTAGGTGGAGCTCATTTTCTGGCTCCTGGCAAGGCAAGCAGCAGAGCGATCATTCATGTGACCGGGGTTGGACGGACATTCTTGAGGAGGTGACTTCACCATGTATGCTGTATGAGGTTAGATGTGCCCTGTCTTTGCTCCTGCCCGATGTGATCTATCGTCCATCTTGAGTGTTGTATTCATCCAAGTCATGCTGTCGTGTCTTGTCAGCAGTTGCTAAGGACTGGCACTTTTGGTGTCTGGCATCTTTGGGGTCTAGAGACTCTCCAAAAAGCTCATTAGAGATGGTGGTTGCAGCAAGAGCCATTAATGGTGTAGAGACCATTGCAGCACACTTTGCTGACAGAACACCTCCTGAAGGATCTATGGCGCTGTGCAGTCTGTAGTAGCAATTTGGGAGGTCGTGCTCTTCTCTCTTGGGGTTTAGGGTTTGTTGAGGCCTCTATCAGTCTCTATATCTCATCAGCCATTGCAAGTTATTGCAACCTCTGTCTGCCATGCAGAGCGAGTTAAGGCACATCCTGGGGAGTGTATTGTTGTGCATCTGCGTGCTCACCCTTTTCTTTGAACCTAGTATACGTCTTTGAGCCTGGGGAGACTTGGCTTTGCATCTTGTGTACGGTGAGAGTATTGCTGTCAGCAGCAGAATGTTTTGCATGAGTGCCACCTCCAGAGCATTTGTGCGCCATTGATTAGGGTCGGATGATGTCCATGTCTTGTTGATGGGTCCCATGTCAATTGCTGCCTAAGTATGGGGCCGTGCGAGTCTTCTCTTTCCATAGGCGTCAGTGCTTGAACCTGTGTGATCGAGTGCTCGGACATAGACCAAAGCCACGTGTACCACTTATGTTACTCATTGGATCAGGTTAGCCTGGAGCCAGAACATTGGAGCTTGCTCGCAGGTCTCCGGTCTCTGTAACACAAATGGTCATGGGGTCATTAGGGATGCATTCCTTGCCACTGCACATGCGTATTCTGCGGGTTGAAATTACAAAGGCCTGAGCAGAAATGTGCAGAAACTGATTATGGTCTGATGCAGTGGTCTCAAAAAGATAGGGTTGTACGCCTTCCATGGCTGCATGGGTCCCGGTCTGTTGCCTTGCTTACATGGATAACTGGTATTGGGCGCTGAGACACAAAGTGACATGGATGACTCAAGTGCACAGGATACATACGGTTCAATTTGAGCTCAGTCATGCTGCAGGGTTCTAGCAGGTAGAGTGGTACTGCTGCCGGTGGTTGACCAATTACCAATTACCAAATGGCCCCGTCAAAGCGGGGCGCCGGTGGGGCAGTGCCACCCACAAGGAGCCAACTTAGTCTCCAATGGCATATTCAATTTCATGTCCAAGCTCAAACAATGGCTGCCACCAGCCCACCCTAAATCCCTTGCTAGCCAATGTATGTCAGGCCAGCCCATTTCGACTTGCCATGCGCTGACCAGTTGACCCAGTGAACAGCAAGCCAAGCAGTTTTATGCCTTGCTCAGGGCCAGGGTTGAACCTTCTGAAGGTTAGCTGCTGCTTAGCTTGATCAGTGACACCGGCCAGCAGCTGCCGAGACAGTTGTGTGAGATTTGCAGGTTACTGTCATTGCTTGTACATAAATCTCTTGTCGTTGGCTGGACTGTGGGCACTGGACTGGTTATATAGTTAGATGCTTAATTGTAGCATACCGTATGTGCAAGGTGGTCTTCTGTGTTGGGCAATTGGCCAGTGATGACCCGTTCAGAGAGAGAGAAAGAGAGAGAACTACGCAGAGAAGGGGAGAAATCCCTTCTCTGCGTATACCTGTTCATACTGACTGTGCACAAGGCTTCTAGCGGGCATGGTGCTACTACATGGCCCCCGCATCACAGTAAGATTCTAGCTCTCAGAGTTCATCCGTACGGTTTGCCGGCTTGTCTCCTCAGAATCTGGCAGCCGGCCGCTCTGGCTCACTTTTAACATAACAAACATCTAAGGTGTGACAACCGCAAAGGGCTGCTAGGCCTTGATCTCTCTCAATTTCGCACCTCATAGAGTCATGCTTGATTGGGTGGTGGAGGGCGGTGCCGGGCAGTGGTCCGCCCTTGACATACCGGTATACTATAAGGTAGTAGAGCCCTACATACATGTGTAGAGATTCATGCAAGTAAGCAAGTCCCCTGCTTCTGTTTGCACCCTAATTTCCCTTCCGTACTCTGTTCCCAACCCCGGCTGAAATAGAATCTGATTCGTTACTCACACCAACCAGAGAAGGCTCAGTTCCGAGGTTTTGCACATCATCATGAATGATCCTCCATCATACTGACACACAGCCATCCCCGTTGGTGCCTACGAACCCTTCATGGCAGCTTTGGCTGGCGACGAGGCCGGCCCGCTGAGCCTTATGTCACAATGGCTGCACTCTTGCTCATTCCAATCCAGAGGCGTTGACGCCGCCTTCATGCTGGCACCATTCTTTAATCATGCCAAGCAGCATGTACCAAAATGATAGCCACGGAAGTTCATCATTCTGATATGATGCATAGCTCCGATCATCGCATACATATCCACACAATGCCCAAAACCTCTCAACCCACCAACCCCTCACCACCCCCTCTAGAGAGCAAGCTCAAAGTCATGGTTCAAAACATTCTAGCTCTTGATGAATCCGAAACCTTTGCCTCCTGAGATGAACAATCATTCAATACCAAAAGATCTCTGCTAGTCAGGTCTCATATGCAAGGGGTGCATGTTCAGATACATGCCCTGTTGTCTAGACATGAAGAGCTGCATTGAAATACTAAATGAATGATGAAACTACTGGCTGTGGCACAGCGCTCCGGCTCCATGCCCAACATGAGCCATCATGTATGGTGGCACATACTACATACACTATGCAGCCTATGCATCTTAGTATGCATTCGGACTCGTTTAGGTCAGGGGGAGGCAGAGAAGGGGAGATAACGGCCAGGCATACCGCATACGAGTGGAAGTGCTTTCAGAATTAGCAGCCTGCTAAGTGTAAGAAAGGTCTCAGGTCTACTTGTATCCGCCTCGCTCGAATTCGCAGCCCTCTAGTTCTCTATTACTCACTCTTACTCAACACACCACACTAACAAACCCGGTAGGAGTCATGCTTGGGTGCTGCACGGCCCAGAGGGCAGTGCAGTGGTCTCTCTTAACACTATGCAGATGTGCGGTCCATGCAGTTGTGCCGTTGAATATTCTCCAATGAATGGCTGTGGCCGTATGACCACCGACGTGTTCCACTACTTCAAGCAACTCTTACGCAGCATTCACACCCCATGCCATGTGCATGACTGGCTGGGCATACTTGAGACACGCATATGTTCATTGTTGTCCGCCCATCATCATATCAAACATCATCTTCACACCATCATGTAGCAGGAAGCTCTTGGCAGGGTCAATGACAAAGTTTCCCACCGCATCTTTCATGACATGGGCACCAACCTGCAAGGCAGAAGAGAGGGGCGGTGGAGGTGGGACCGACGGGAGGCATATCTTAGTGTCAGCTGTTGCAGCAATGCCACACCCGTTTTCTCCAACTTTGGTGCTCGCTTCCCTGACCCACCCTCCCTTTCTCGGATGCCTTCACTGGCCGCTTCATGTCTACCTCGCCCTCTCGTACTGACCCCTCTACCTGAAAATTCCCATTTGTGCTCGGGATCCCTTGTCCTCTCCTCCGCGCCCTCCTCTGTGATTTCATCCTTAAGGCAGCCCTTATTGGATCTTCTAGTCTGCTCCTAACTCTCTGCCATTCCCTCCTTCCCCTTTTCTTTACCCTCTCTACCTGCTTCCTCGACCATCTCTAGTCCAACTCCTTCGCACCAAATCCCACATACTCTGTATCATTAATACGTTTCATGATATGCCATAGCAAAAAGTGCCATACGCGCCGCACGTCGGTCAAGCTGTCACAAAGAACAGCAAGGTGGAACAAAATACGGGTTATCTTCGGCATGTACGACAACATATGCCTAGAGATCTTCTATAACTTAGGTATACTTTGGCTACTACCGGTACTCTAGTAGAGTTGTACTAGCCAGAGCCTGACTTGATATTGGTCTAAAATAGTCTTGTCTTACACCAAGCTAAACGCATGGGACAGCATCCTAGCGACTTGCGTGTCCTCCCACACTTCCTCTGCCCGCCTCTTCTACTCTGTCTTATTCCCTATATTTCTCTTCCCCACCTCAGTTTTCAGAAATACCACCCCACCCCCGCTACATCTAAAAAATAAACCACCCTAAACCCCACCTGTTGTATACCCGGACAAGAGAACGAAGTGATCGAGGGAGGGATACGTCCGGCCTGGGGCTTCAACCCTTATTTTAGGACCTATGCCAAGATTCCGATCGGGACTCCGATAAGACCGCAACCCCAGGAAACCAGAGATCTTCTGCTCTGAGCGCTGCTTGCACGCTTTTGGCCACTCTTTTGCTCTTGGCCTGCTTTACATGAGGATTTTGGTGTACCTAACTTGTCCTCAGCGAGCTAGCCTTTGGGCGTGCGTGTTGTCTTCGCGCATGGCAGTCTACCGGCTCGTCTGCATCTCCTGCTTTTTATTTATCTATGCAGCGTTCCGTGGCAGGACTGCCAGGTCCAGCATGATCGAGGTACACGCAATTGCAAAGGAGTGCCTCGCCTTGTTTCTAGATGGCCTTTTTTGCAGCTACCAGTACATGTGGTATATCATCTGGCCGGCCTACTCTTCTGCAACCCTTCGGATGAGGTAGCACCCTCTCGTATCTTGTACTTCATGTTAACGCAGGATAATAAGATTCTAGTAGGGCCCGCTTATGACTTCAGGCAAAGCCAATGCAAAGCCAGCTTGCTCCAGCACACTAGTCCGGACACCTCGCTGGCTTGCCTCTGCTGTCCTAAATTATCACTTCCCAGGGCATGGAGAGGCGCGAGTCATGTTTTTCCAGGATGTCTTCCTACAGATCTTCCTGTTGCTTTCATTCAAAAGGGCTCACATTTGGTCAAGCATGCAGTAGCCATGCTGGCTACCAGGCATCAGTGGCCTGCAGGCCTCCATCCCCCGCCTACCCCCTTGAACTTAAACCAAGCCCATATTTTCACCTTGCATTCATGTAGCATCCCAATTGACACACCGCATGCAGCAGCAACCGTGTGAAGGCAGAGGGACATCCGCTGCACCTCAAGCAAATGCCCATCCCAGGCACAACATACAAGCCCAGTTTTGGTTATTTGTTTGTTACAGAGGGGGGTGCAGGGGGGGGGTGCAGAGCCCTCTAGCCTCCAGCCCTGGCACAGCATGTACAAGCCAACGTTATAGAGGGGGGGTGCAGGGGGGCACAGCCCCCTAGCCTCCAGCCCTGGCACAGCAGGTACAAGCCAACGTTAGAGGGGGGGTGCAGGGGGGCACAGCCCCCCAGCCTCCAGTCCTGGCACGGCATGTTTTGTATATCTAAGTTAGAATAGAAAGGTCCAAGCTCGGCATGTACAAGCCAACATCCCCGCATGTCACTCCTTGCGATGCAGCTACCAGCTTGACGACTTATAACACTTGTCCGGGACGGCCGAAGGCCCCTTGATTTGGCCAGCACCTGCACAGCCACCATTGCAGTCTGGCCCACCCTAAACCCCAGAAGCCTAAACCCCCTAGCCCCCACCTGTTGTATGGCTAGAACCACCGCCACCATTGCAGTCCAATCCACCCCAGGAGCCACATCTATCGACATCTCACTGCCAGCACCCAGTATATGCACCCGTGCCCCTAAACCCCAGATCTGGCCCACCCTAAGCCCCAATTTTAACCCCCTAAACCCGACCTGTTGTATGGCCAGCACCACCGCCCACATTGCAGTCCAGTCCACCCCAGGAGCCACATCTATCAACATCTCACAGCCCGTATACAACCCACCCTAAACCCCTGATCTGGCCCACCCTAAACCCCAGGAGCCTAAAACCCCTAAACCCCACCTGTTGTATGGCCAGCACCACCGCCACCATTGCAGTCCAGTCCACCCCAGTGGCCACATCTATCAACATCTCACTGCCGGCACCCAGAGCAGCGTTCTTGATGAGCGCCTTCATGCTCTTCTGGACCATACACACCAGCTCATCCTTGTCATTCAGGATCTGGAAAGTGCGCCCTGCTAGGTCTGGCTTGATCCTGAAAGCAGGAAGGCACATTGAAGCAACGTATGATGAAGCAGTAATGTAGAATTAAACAGCAATAATAGGTTGTGTTTCTGACTCTCAGTTGTGTGTCCCAAACATCATTGGTCTAGCTCTGCTGCAGCCTTGTCATTCAGGATCAAAAAGGTGCGACCTGCTAGGTCTGGCTTGATCCTAAGACCAGGGAAGCACGTCACAGTAAAAAAGAATCCAACTTAAGTGGAGAGGTTGGGTATCTACTCTACCCAGGTTGGGTATCTACTCTCCTCGGTCCCCAGAGTCATTGCCCTAGCTCTGCAATTAAGAGGGACATACAGTACAAGTGGCTGAGGGCAGCAGCAGGACACCACAAGAAAAGTGCTTAACGATCATACACACCAGGTCATCTGTGTCATTCAGGATTTGGGGGTGCGACCTGCCAAGTCTGGCTTTATCCTGAACCGTATACATGAAATGACAAGCCACTCCTCCTGTTTACGACTGGATTCTGTATATTTGAATGCAGGTACCAACCAATGAATGAATAAGAAAGGCAAGACCACTACCAGCAAAACTTGGCATTCAAAGGAAAGAAAATAGGTGTCGCTGGACACGGGCAAAACCCAACTCCCTATTCAACAAGGGATGCACATCCTAGCTATCCTTCAGTCTTCTTAGTAATGAAGGCAGCGAGGTTGGGCTTGATCTCAACATGCAGACAAAACTTAATGGGATCTGGTGTAACTGCAGCCCTTATACCAGGTTACAATAAAGCAAGGTGGTCTAACCTACTATAGGTTCCCAACCCGTGTCAACAGCCAACAGCTAACAGCAGCATGCCTCCACACCTCAGAAGCCATATTTTTCAGTTCTACACCCATGAGCAGAACCCCAAACTTACGCCTATTCCGCTCACCTATATGTAGGTTTATCTGACTCCCCAGCAAACGCTCCTAGGAGGGTGAGCAGAAACCAAACCTATCGCCTATTTTTCCTCACCTATATATGAGATACATCACTGCACAGCTTTCGGGCCGGCCGTGCAGCACCCGCCACATGACTCCAACCCCCACCAACCCCCACCAACCCTCCAAACTATTTTCCCTCACCTATATGTAGGTTTATCTGACTCCCCAGGAAACACCCCTAGGTTTGACCTCAAAGCCATCTCCTTCAACCTGCTTTCCTGGGAAGATGGTAACAGAAGCAGGATGCAGTTACCTTCAGTAGTGTTGTAAAAGCTTTGAGGGGCACGGCACATGAAACTTTTGGTATGGAATACCACGCTCAGATGTAACATCAATATCTCTAGCAGCAGGAGTAGCTGTAGCCGCCCATTGGCAGGAATTGATGAGTTGGTAGGAGTGACCCCTCTTCCATAATCTTTTCCCCCACCCCCCTACGCCATCTCCTTCAACCTGCTCTCCTGGGAAAATGACAGACGCAGGAGCAGTATCTTTCAGGTCTTTTGGTACCAGCTTCAATCAGGTGCGGGCCTCTGGCATATGCTCAGATGTAACAACACTATCTATGCCGTCGCAGTGGCTGTAGCAGCATTGCAGGCATGTCCTCGTGATTGCAGCCACTGGAATCACTATGCAAAACAACTGCTCACCCTTGACTTCCCCTACCCTTCTGCTCCTCCATGGCCCCCTGGATTTGGTACCATCCCCCATTCCAGCTCCCCCGCCCCCTGCGCCCTGAAACCGCCCCCAACCGCTCCACAGCTGCTGGTGAACCCGCTCCTATCAGCCCCCATGCCTGGCTTGTTCCCATCTTTTCCCTCGCCGTCCATCGCATCCCCACCTACACCTGCAGCCAGCAACTTCCACATCTACAACCTGGAATCAGTTGTGCGCCCTCCCTTTCTCTCCCCCCTCCTCCTCTCATCACCACTCAACGTTTTCTCACCAGTTTGTGCCCGTACCTCAGCACTCCCACCCCCCTTTTTCACCAGTCCGTGCCCGTACTTCAGCACTCCCACCCCCCTTTTCACCAGTCAGTGCCCGTACCTCAGCACTCCCACCCCCCCACCCCCGCCACAACCGCTCCGGTCCCCCCTGTCTACGGGTCTCGCCCCCTTTTGCCCGTCCCTCACAATATCTTGTTTTCCTTCGTAAATAACCTTTTCAACCTTCGCACTCTTGACCTCCATACTCCCTTCCTCCCCACCCCCTTCTGACCCCTCGGCGCTCTGCTCACTCAGCAGTTACCCGCTTCTATCTTCCAACCCTCATTGCCCTCAATCATTGCCCCTGCTAATGTCTGTCAAAAACCTATCTTACATGGAACAGCTTAATCAGTTCGCCCATCTTCAAAGATTCCATACTAATGCCGCTTCTTATGGTCAGCCCTGGTTTCAGTGTCACTGTGGCCTTCTTCCCTCAAGGAAGGCTAATTAGGGATACATGGCTTGGACTATCTTTGAAGCTTCCATGCCACACTCAGCGACGTCCCCCCACCCTTAGTTTATAAGCACGATATATCAGCCCGCTGTAAAACTACTGGACCTGTGTCTTAGACGCGGGGCTGTTTCTTCCCCTGGCAAACCCTGGCAAAACCGGAAACATGTTCCTACCTATCTACCTATCCAAAATCCTACCCCTGACCCCCCTCCCCTCACCTTCCCGATGTTGAACAGGAGTCTTCCACTGGCATGGTCTGTCACAAGCTGCCTGCCATGTCTTGAAAGCTTCTTAGGTCGAATCTTGAGGGAGGGCATTCCATGGAATCCGCTGATCTCACAGATGGACTCCCACTCCCCCAACTAAACAACAGCAGCAGCAGCAGCAGCAGAGCAGCAGCATAATCAGACATTCTATTGCAGCACTATAATCAGACATTCTATTGCAGGACTATAATCAGACATTCTATTGCAGCACTATAATCAGACATTCTATTGCAGGACTATAATCAGACATTCTATTGCAGCACTATAATCAGACATTCTATTGCAGCACGGGCTTACCCTACTACCATTCATTTCAGTGTGCAAGGTTTATGGATCACCAAGGAGCAGCAGCAGCAGCAACCAGGTTTACAAACGACACAAAACACACATATGGACTCACACTCCCCCAGCTACAGAACAACAGCAGCAGCAGCAGCATGGAAGGTCATTTGATTGCAGCAGGAGGGCATGATACACTTTCATTTCCAGCACGCAAAGTTCATGGATGCAGCGATCAGCTTTACAGACGGACCAAAGCAGCAATAACAGCTGCAGCATGGGGGGCTATTCTTCGCAGCAGGGGCCATCAATTACTTTTGTGAGCATGGAAGGACTATGGATACCAAGCAGCAGCAGCAGCAGCAGCAGCAACAACACAAAAACACTTTATCTGTGGCACACATCCCAATGGACACCAGCAGCAACATTGATTAGATCCTGTACTGCAGCAGGGAGTGGTCATATACAATGTTTTTGAGCACACAAAGTGTATACATGCAAAGCAGCAGCAGGAACAGTGGTACAACAGTAGCAGCGGTTAGCTTTACAAACAGCACAAGCCTCACAAATAGACTCCCACTTGCGCAGCTAGTACACAACAGCAACAGCAGCAGCGGAACAGCAGCATGATTGGTCCTTCTATCGCAGCAGGGGAGTATGCACTAGAGTCTTATAAGCATGCAAAGTTAGTGGATGCAAAAGACAACCACCACCAGCAGCAGCAGCAGCAGCAGCAACCAGCTTAAAAGACACCACATACCCTACAAGTAGACTCCCAATTAGCCAAACGGAGCAAGGATAGCAGTAGCACTAATCAATAACAGTACAAGAGTGTTGATCTCTCCTTGCAGAAACAACCCTCATAAGGACCATATCGTTATCTTGCACCAGCAACAGGGACTATTGTGAACGTGTTGGTGTCCTATGTGGGCTCCCACGCCCCCAAGCTACACAACAGCGGTAGCAGCAGCACCAAAGCAGCGGTCGGTCTATTGCGCAGGAAGGCCGGCAGGGGGACCGTACCACCAAAATAAACCCTATGACCCCTTCCCGTTCCCCTGCCCTGCTGCCTCCCTTCTCCGAATTCACCCCCTTCCCCCCTTCCCTCCCACCTCCCAGTACCGGCTACACCCTCCACCCTGCCCTAAATACTGGAACCATTAAACCCTAAACCCTAGTCCTGCCTTACTGGGTCTCCATGTGTGTTTACCCCCAGCAGCTTCATCTTGCCATTTGGGTTCTTCTCAAAAATCTGCGAGCCTCAGCACTTGGCCCCTGTAGAGCCAGAAAGGTATAGCGTAAACATACCACCAAAAGAGTGACCCAACCTACCCTTCTCCTGCGGCCTCCAATCCCCCAGCAACCCCCCTGTGGCCTCCACTCCCCCAACATCTTCCCCCTCCACAAATTGCCGGCAACAGCTTAACCCCTAAACCCCAGTCCTGGCTTACCGGGTTTCCATACGTGTTCACCCCCAGCAGTTCCATCTTGTCATAAGGGTTCTTCCCGTAGTGACACATCTAAGCCTTAGCAGTTTGACATAATGTAATGATTGTGGACCCTGACATAGCAGTGGCGTACCACCAATAAACAAAAACCCAACATGCCCCCCTCCCACCTCAACTACCATCTCCACCTTAAAATCCATTCTAAAAGAACTATCCCTAAAACATGGGACTACTGAACCCTAAACCCTAGCCCTGGCTTACCGGGTTTCCATACGTGTTCACCCCCAGCAGCTCCATCTTGTCATAAGGGTTCTTCCCGTAGTGATGCAGTGCGGCCACCACCAGTCCACTCTCACCATCAAAGATACGGAAGTCTGCTTCAGCCATGTGGGCCTTCTTGAAAATGAACCTGGGCATGACAAACACAAGGGCAAAAAAAATGACCATCAAGACACACAGACCAAGCGACAGTAGGGTTACGGATTTGAACTAAACCTTAAACTCCAACCAGGGTTTAGCAGGAGGAACCCTTACTCCTTCAGCATCCCGGCAACTGAACGAAGTCTGTAGACCCCAGTCTGTTGTTGAGCCTGCTTGAGATGAACCTGGGCATAACAAAGAAGGCCACCAAAACGACTGCCAAGGTACGCACAGAAGCTTACAGCTAACACCGCAAAAGGCAATAGTGTACTTGTACAATAGGGGGTAAGTAGGAGGAGTGGCTTAACTTCCCCCGCACTCCTTCAGGATCCAAGATACGGAAGTCTGCTTCCGCCATGTAGGCCTTCTGGAAGATGAACCTGGGCATAAGGCAAACACAACGGCACCAAAATTGACCATTAAAACACGCAGACCAAGGAACAGTAGGGTTTAAGATTTTGAACTAAACCATCAACACCAACCAGAGTTTAGCAGGAGGGGCCCTTACTCCTTCAGCATCACGGCAACAAAACTGAAGTCTGTAGACCCAAGTCTGTTGTCGGGCCTGCTTGAGATGAATCCGGGCATTACAGAAAAAGGCAACCAAAGCGACTGTCAAAGTATGCCTGAAGCTTACACCTTACACCGCAACGAGTACGTAATGGGGTACTTGTACTATAGAAGGTAGGCAGGAGGAATCCCTTGATTCCTCCGCACTCCCGTCAGCATCAAAGATACGAAAGTCTGCTTCGGGCATGTGGGCCTTCTTGAAGATGAACCTGGGCATGACAAACACAGAGGGAACCAGCGAAACTGTTAAAGAACACTCGGGGATTACACGTGACACTGTACACCGCAACGAGCAACAGTGTACATGCCCTATACGGGATGGGCAGGAGGAGAGGATTGATCCCCCCGCACTTTTTTAGCATAACGGAAATATGCCGCTGCCATGTATGTCTCGGCCTTCTTGAAGATGAACCTGGGCATGACAAGAAACACGAAGGGAAGCAAAGAGCATGTGTTAGGAATTACTGGGGGCTACACCTAACGTTGTAGACCGCAACGAGCAACAGTGCACTTGCACTACAGGGGGTAGGCAGGAGGAGTCCATGATTGATTCAGCATTACAGAAACGGAAATATGCCGATGCTATGGGCCTGCTTGGAAACGAACCTGGGCACAGAAAGCGCGAAGCAGCCAAAACAAATGTTGAATGACTTCCTAGGGCTCATACCACAATGAGCAAGAGTGTAGTTGCACAATAAGGGGTAAAGCAGGAGGAACCTTTAAGAATGGAACTTCCAGAGGATGAAACAGCAGGATATTGGGCATGGTAGGGTACAGCCGTGGGAAACCCCTTGCACTAGACCCACCCCTTTTTCACAGAATGCAGAATTCTGCTGCTGCTGCTGCTACTGCTTGTTGAAGATGAACCTGCCGGTTTTGTTCCTGTGGCTGCCTGTGGCATGCAGCCTCTGCTGCTGCTGCTGGTGCTTTTCCTGCTCCTGCTCTTACGGAAGTTCTTGTTGCTGTTGCTGTTGCTGCTGTTGCTATTGTGTTCTGCGACTGCTGCTACTGTTGTATGCTGGTCCTGTTCGGGTGGCTGCCACTACTGCTGCTACTGCAGCTGCTAATGCTGCCATCCATGGTGCATTTCTTTGCTCCCACTCTTGCTGCTGCTCCTGGTCCCGCTGCTATTATTGCTCCTGCTGCTCTTGTTGCTCCTGCTGCCGTTGTTTCTCCCGCCGCTTTTTTTGCTGCTGTTCTCTGCTCCTGTTCCTGCTGCTGTTTTCTGCTCCCACTCCTGGTCCTGAAGCTGGTCCTTTCTACCGCTGTTGCTTCTCCTGCTGATCCGCGTTCTGCTCCTGCTGCTGTTGTTGCTCCTGCTGCTGTTCTTTGCTGCTGTTTTCTGCACCTGCTGTTGGTCCTGCTCCTGCTGCTGTTTCAATTCCTGCACCTGCGCCTGCTGCTGTTTTCTGCTTAGGCTGTTGGTCCTGTGCCGTTTGCTGATCTTTGCTGCTACTCCTGCTGCTGTTGCTGCTCCTGCTTAGACAACTCTGCTATGCTCCTGCTCCTGCTGCTGTTGTTCTTTGCTGCTGACTCCCGCTGCTGTTGTTGCTCCTGCTCCCTCTTTCTGCTGGCCCCGATGTTAGGCGGCCCCTAATGCTACTCCTCCTAATGGTACATCACTGCTGCTGACACTGGTGCTGGTTGTTGCATATCACATACAAATGTACTGCGAACTGCTGCTGCCCGCATTCTGCCCGCGCCAGTCCTACCGTTTGGGTTCATTGCTGTATAGTCCAGCAAGGACTAGGCCAGAACCTCTCTGCTGGGGTATGAGCTCCGGGAACGCTGGGCCAAGAGCAATCTCCAGCGCAGCATTGGGATCTGTGATCTTGGAGAGCTCCGACATCGAGTCTACGGAGGGTACCTCAGGTAGCCACAGGGGCTGCAAACCTGCAAAAGCACCACCTTATATCAGCGGTGGTGATTGTAGTCCAGTGCAGCCATCATACGCGGGTCTGGTCACTGGAATGTTGAGTGCTATGGCCGCTTGCGCACGACCGTTACGAGGGAAGGCCCAAACCGCACTTCCTGGCCTGTCTAGTATGCAGGGTAAGCTTGTACCTGCTACATACGGTTATATGGCATATATATGGTCCACTTGTGCTAACCTTGGGAGCTTTACACGTATCCTGGAGGCAGAGTAGGGCCGAGTCGCGAGTCACCTGTGCTGGTGCAATGCGTCACACCGGGAGGCTACAAATTTGTTCGGATGTTTCCGCTGGCTGTCCTGGAAAGCTGATATGAGTTGAAGCTACCAGATCATCGCAAACTTCGTCGTATTTGCACCGCAGTTGGTGCTGGTCACCCGCTTGTACGGGATGTACTGGCTTCGCCAAGCCACTGTTTGGGCAGACACCTTGAGACGTACACATAATCCTAGTGAAACCATTGTAGACAGCTATTCAGCCTCAACACGCATCCATGAGTGCGTAACATTGCTTGAGTTTCTCCACTGCAAGAGCGGCATGTGACCTCGGTTTTCGAACTCCCGTAGTACCGGTTGAGCCACCTGGCTCTGTTTATTGATGCTGCGTATCTCTGGAGCTCTACCATGTTGCCAATGAGTCAAGGCAGTAAAATGTGTGCTGCTAACTCACAGCAACAGGGTGTTTGCCCAAATGCTCACCACTGCCCGGCCTCCGTCAGAGCCATGACATAAATATTGGTTGGCGCTCCAAGAGTGAGGGTGCAAAGCACGTGTCTCTACTTGTAAATGACCACTAAACCCCTCTCCTGCCCGTTTCCCCCGCCTCTGATCTTCAATCTTCAGTACTCCACTAATCCGACCTGGCATGCAGTACTCCTGCCAGCACTAAAATGCGGTTGCCACACCTTAAATGTTTGTTGTTGTTGTAAAAGCTGGTGTCAGAGGGATCCCCCCGGCATGCACAGACCCTACAGACACTATGCCATGCCATGCCTTGCCCCAGTTTCCAATTAGTAGATATCCTTATTATAAGTCATCATCACGAAGCATCATCCAAGCTAGTGCTGGTTTCTTCCCAGGCAACATGACAGCAGCTACATGCTCCTCCGAACAATTTGCATCCGCAGAACTTCACCTTCTGGTTAACTTTCTCGTCTCATCTCACCATTCATGTTAAAAATATACCAAACCTGCTCCACACAACAGCAGCCCAACAGCAGCCCATATATGCCATGCAAGCCTAGATCAATTGATATGCAAGGTTCTACCATGAGACCCACTCAGCTCGCTGCTGCTGCACCACTCTCCAATGCAAGCGTTGTCCACATTTCTTGATTGGGTACTAGACAAGAAAGGCAAGCAGCCTGTGTGATTGCCAGGCACATGTCTACTTCAGCATTTCCAACTGACTGACCATCATGAGCCTCGACATGGCTGCAGCCTAAAGGAGAAAGAGAACTACGAAGGGAAGGCATGGCTGCAGCCTAAACATGAACACACCACGTCCCCGCCGCAGGCATCAACGGGGATCAAAAGCAATGACACCATACCCTGGCATTCAGACAGCTGCATGCAGTTTGTGCAATTACAGCTAGTCATAATCAACTTCCTGCTGCAACATCATGATGATGTGCAGCATGTGCTGGAATACATGCTATGGAGGAAGATATGGGACCTCCTCCTACCATGACGCTGCAACCTTCAGAGCAGACAGGCACATGAGCACTAGTTGCAGGATGTGCCAGCATACATGTCCATCGTATTTATTATATGCAATCATGCCATGCCAGCCTGCAAAAATGCAGCTGTAACCCAAGACATGTGTAATCATAGGATTCCACCAAACACGATGCATGCATAACCCCAGCTACCTAGCCAATGTGTGATTGGCCATACATGCAACTCAGCCAATACACAGCCAATACACAGGGTGGGGAAATAACAATAATACACAGTGCACTCCTGCAAAGAGCAATCTGCATGGCTGTTGCTATCATAACATTCCTGCAACCTTGTCTTAATAAGCTGCGGGTAAAACCATGCATCACCAAAGAATATGATATGGCTCTTGCCAGCCCATCCCCGCTTTGTTCACACACAGCAAGGAAACCTGGGAAAATGCAATGGGCCCTCATCATGCCAACTATTTTATCACCTGCATGTGCTGCAATTTGCCCACATCAAACCATGGTAACTACCAAAAGTCACATTTCAAGACACTGTAGCAGCAGTAAAACCTTTCCCAGTCTCTCCTATGCCTTCCCCAGGCTACCCTTAATCTCTTGCCAGCCAGCAATGCTTACTGGCCCATTCGAACATCACAGGTTTATGAAGTTGTGCTACCAGCAATTGCTAGACCACCAAACCCAACGATCAATCAGTTCCTGGCCGTTGTAAGCATTAAGGGCACCATAGACACAGACAGCAGCAGCACTGGCCAAATGCCTCATCCTACTCCCCACTTCATGCAAATCAAGCTGCACAACACACAAACACACTTCTTCCGCTTGCACTAGTGCTTCCATGACTCATGTGCTTGCACTGCATATTACATTTCATTTATATGCCATAGCAAAAAGTGCAATGGGCCCCCGACTTCGAGCTGTCACGAAGGACAGCAAGGAGTTGCAAAACAACCCCCACTAATGACAATGATACCGCTTCTTCTCCTGCTCAGAAGTGGCAGTCACGCTAACCCAATACATCCACCAAAAGAGGGCCGATTACCTCAACAGCAGCAACCACATGACGACTGCGGGTTAACGGGCCATACCAAGATACATCTGGGATAGGGGAAAATGCAAAGTACCTCAAAACACCTCTTCCTCAGCCTGCTATGCTTTGGTCCTAACGTCATGCTGAAACATGTGCATTGAAGCTACGTGTACATGAGCTCCCACGTCCTCTAGGAGTAGTAGTTTGCAAGAAGAGAAAGAGCAGCTTCTGAGCAGGAAATGAGCCAGAAGATGTGTCCTGCAGTAGTCCATCGGTTCCTCACAACCGAACATGGTACCAAACTTCAGGCAGCAGCTACCTAGCAGAAGCGCATTTTTGATACATGCACAGACACGATGCACACACAGGCTGTCCACAGTCACAGCCACAAACAGCTATGGACTGGTCATCTCCCTTCACAGCGTGTACATGCATATTTTGCAAGAGCAACAGAAACTGCAGAACAAGAGCAGAAAAGAGCCAGCCAAAGTGCCTCACTTTAGTCCATTGCTTACTACCCACAACAGAACATGGTACCGAACCTAGGCAGCAGTTACCCAGCCGAGAAGCGCAAACATAATGCACACACAGGCTGCTGGACCTCATGTCTAGGCATATGTTGTCATAGAACCCAAAGATAACCCGTACTTTGTTCCACCTCGCTGTTCTTTGTGATGGCGTGACGTGCGGGACCTATGGCACTTTTGCTATGGCATACAGTCATGAAATGGAACAAGCTGTCCACAGCCACAAACAGTTATGCACTGGTCATCTTCCACCGCAACAGAACATCTTCCACCCACATCCACAGAAAGCACAGCACAAGCAGTTGCACTTGCATTCCTCTTCTGAAGAACAACACAGAATATTGCAGCAACACACTACTGGCGGCTTTGCACATACCGGCCCATCTGCTCAAGCCTGTTAAAAGAAAAGCAGGTGCCCAGATGCGACAGCAGCCGCCCTCACAGCACCAGCTTGCACTGCAGACAACCCTCCCACTGTAAGCTGCTGCAGGTTGGGCAGTGCTGCCAATGGGGAAACCACATCAGCGTCTTGAGGACCAGCATAGCTGAAGCTTAGGCTGGTCAACTGAGTGAGCCCCGAGAACAAACTAATGTCCTTAATACCAGGCCGTCTCAGAGTGAGGTCCTTCAGGCTTGTAGCAGGAGCTGTTGCCAAGCATGGAAGCACAGCAAGATACCACAGGCGGTCCGCAGCAGTACCATCCACACGGTCCATTACGTACCAGGACATGCCTGTAAATAAGCTTGCCGAGGCAGCGCTTACCCTGCTGGCTTGTACACCACGCCACAGACTCCTCCATTTCCTCAGGCTCAATCGCAACATCCAAGAAGCTGCAAGGCAGCTTTGCAAGGTCTGCCATGTCATCTCCAAAGCCTGCCATGTCCAGCTTCAACTCTTGCAGAGGGGGTAAGTTTGGGCAGGAGGCAAGGTACCCAAAGGGAAGGCCTGTGCGTCTTGCATCCAACCTTCTCAGGACGGGCAGCCGGCTGAAAATCTGGTGAATGTCATATTCCCTCAAACTTAGGCACGTATGATGCATGTCAAGAGATTTGAGGTGCGGAGGAAGGCTCTTCAAGAACTTCTGCGCGCTGGATGCTGGGCTGGTAGGACTGGAGAGTTTGACGCTGCTCAGCTTTTGCAAGTGCTGCAGATCCAGCAGTTCGGCTGCATCCGCATGCCAGTACGTGAGCTGCAAGTCAACAAGGGCGCTGCAGCTTTGAATGGCACTAGCGAGCTCCTCACATGGCAAGCAGTCCTTAGACCGCATTGGCACCAGCTCGAGGCTTAATCGGCGCAGGGCGGAGCCATGGTGCCTCAACCATAAGGCCAGCTGCTGCACCGACTCTTCGCTGAGATAGCTAAGTTTCAGAGATGTGAAGGTAGGTATGGAGAGGAGGTACCAAGAGCGGCAGACACGAGGGATGATGCCAAACCTGTGGCGCTTGTCCAGCTGCTGCCAAGCTTGGCGAAGTAGAGCCTCCGACTGATGGCTAGGCAGGCGATCAAATCTCGGCAACTCATCTGCCATGCCTGCAGAACCAGTGTAGAGAGCATTAGACGGCTGAGCTTGGTTATAGCATTCTGACAGCAACTGCCACATTGCAGTAGGTTCTGTAGTCCACATTGAGTGTTTGTTGTGCGAATAACATGTGCCCCATCTAGCACAACAGTAACATCCTCACCTGTATCCAAGTGAAGGCGTTCCATGCCACTGAACGGGAGATACTCGGTGAGGACAGGCCCGTGATGCTGCTTTGTTGTACTATTGCACTGTCACGCAGAGCAGCCCAGTGAAAGGCACCTAGCCGACAACCGCACTATACCGATCTCTTCTTAGTTGCTGCAAGAATCAGGTTGGTCCTAGCAGCCAACGTACTTGCAAGTGCTTCCGATCCACGAGGACATCCTAGTTGCAGCAGTGGCTTGCGGAGGTCCCACACGCTACATCGTTAGCGAGGCGGTTACCACAAATCCATGATTGCCCTACCATCTCGTGCTTACTGAGTAGATTGGCTAGCTTCAGCACCGTCAGCCGTACGTCACAACGGAGATGTACGCGAGTCACTCCTAGCACTTCACCAGGTAAGAGCACGAACATTAAGCTTTTCAATCAACTTGTTTATGGCACTCCCACCGTCGATTATGTGAGCATGGATCCCGTAAGGCTCACATTAGTGACTCAAAGTGTTCCTGCATTCAACAGTCTGGCAGGGCAGTGAGTGGACGCCTGCTACTAACTTGGATTCGCAATCATACAAATTATAAATGAGATTTCTCGACTAAGCGCCTTAAAGGCAAAGCTGCGCAAAAGGGCAATCGCAAAACTCAAAGTGCTAGCAGCTTAACATGGCACATGGAACCCCGGCAGCAGCTAGCCCTCGAGGAGCTTTAACCATCCCAATGGTACCAACTGCTGATCACATCTTGGCATAATAAGCACGCAGTGGCATGCCACAGACAGAAGCAAGGAGGAGCACAGCAGTAGCAGCAGCAGCAGCAGTGCCATGGTTACCAGCACCTATGGCGACGCCCCGCCACCTGCCACCCCTCTCATACAGCTTAAAAGGTGCTGGAATAGACCATGCTGCAGCAGTAGTGTACTATGTCCATGCATTACGGAGCCATATAGCCATGCATCCAACAAACAAGGGACACTCCCCACGTACTGCAAATGTGCAGCAGCTATTTGAATACAGAAACTGAAGGACCGAGCATGCCTCTTCCTATGCCCATGGAGCCTAGTTTGGCCCTGAGCAAGGCATTAAACTGCTTGGCTTGCTGTTGACTGGGTCAACTGGTCAGCACATGGCAACTCGAAATGGGCTGGCCTGACATACATTGGCTAGCAAGGGATTTAGGGTGGGCTGGTGGCAGCCGTTGTGTGAGTTTTGGACAGGAACTTGAGTATGCCGTTGGAGCCTAAGTTGGCTTCTTGTGGGTCGGCGCCCCGCTTTGACGGGGCCATTTGCTAATTGGTAATTGGTATTGGTATTGGCTCCGTTACGGGCGCCCCCTTTGTGGGGCCACTTTGTAAACTGTAATCTGTACTTTGGGTCAGTGCCCATCCAGCATAAGTAAAGCATGCACAAACCGCCCAGACATCACGCCTTACCACTGCTTTGAATTAAAAGCCCTTATGTCAGCATGAAGCGCTACCCAAGCTGGTGCATCCCCTTGTTTCAACACAGCCAACAATAGCTACATGCTCCATTTAGCAGCAGCCCCAACTCTACCATGCCCATGCACACCATTCAATCTCACAAAAAAAATGGAATAATGGGTTTTTACTACGAGACCCACCCAGCTGCTGCTGTACCACCTTTCAATGCAAGCGTTGCCCCCTCCTCTTGATCCTGTCTTCATAGTACTTGCAAATGTCTAGCAGCCTGTCTCCATATCAATCAAGTCTACTTCAGCACCTCCAACTGACTGACAGTCATCGGTCCTGACATGGCTGCAACCCATAATACGCACCATGTCCCTGCCAGCAGTAGGAAAAAAAGACACCAGACCCCCAACATTATCATCAGTTCATGGAAAAAAGCTCATAATTCACTTCCTGCTGCCACAGCATCATGTGCAGCATATGCTACATTGGCACATTGCAGAGAAGATATGGGACCTCCTCCCACCATGATGCTGCAAGCTTGAACGGCAAAAGGCGCATCAGCATCTGCATTTGCATACGTGCCAACACAGTCATATTAGATGGGAACATGCCATGCCAGCCTGCAACAGTGCAGCAACCCAACAGATGGCATCATACCATCAAACACAAACGCACAGTCGATTCATCTCCAGGTATCTAGGCAGTTTATGATTGGTTGCACATGCAGGTCCGAGCCAAAGCCCTTCTGCTGCACCAGGTAGCACCAGTCGTGCGCTGATGAAATCTTGGTTCATATTTTACCTGCTGCGAATCAGCCACTCCGCAGCAGCTCGATTCATGCATGCTTGCTATTTGATGATCCTGCATTCTGGTCTTAAGAAGCCGCAGACAACGGCTTACAACACATAATGTTATGGTATATCCTTGCTTTCGCCAGCCCACGCTCTAAATTACATACAGCAGGAACACCTGGGAAACTCCCCCATTGGCCCGTCCCATCCAGACTCGTGATTATCTGTGCTGCGCTTGGCCCAACAGCAGCGCAGAACATTATGTGGCCTGTAGGACAGTGCCCAACAGAACCTGAGCACCCCATATTTCGAAGCAACATGTGCTGTACTAGTTGAGCATTGCCTTGCAGGCTAAACAGTGCGGGTTTTTGCACTGCTGAGATGGAGCCATCCTGGGCTCGCTCTCACAGGTGAAGCTGCCACCAACATGGCTATTAATGCACGCCAGAGGAATGCATTTCATTCCACCAAGGGAAAACCAAGGCCACAGCCATGAAACACCACAATACATTATGCATATTAGTAAGCATCGCTATAATGCTTATCTCATGCCCGCCCGCTGCCCTAGGGTTTAAATCGTTAGACCCAACACCCTGAACCAGGGCACACAGACCACCTTTTCAGATCCGTGCCATGGGTTGCCATACCATAAGTTGCTGGTGTCTTCAATGCAAGCCCATTCCGTCCCCTCATTATGCAGATCTCTCGTTATGCATTGCAGCCAATGGCTCAGCCCACAACCGGACATAGGTTATGATTGAAGCAGCAGCTACCCAGCTTCATACATGCCATCCACAGCCACAAACAATTGTATGGTTTGTCTCCCAGCATCACACCCCATAATGAATCCTCCTAGTCGTGCTGCTGCAGCCCTGCAAAACCATACAAGCTATGCCTAACAAGCCACCTCCTAAAACCCAGAGTTGCTCTGGCTAAATTACCCTGTGCGAAACAAACTCCCTTGCCTATGCTTCATACATGTGATGCATCGCTCAAGTTAACTTCTGCAACCATCCATCCAGCAAATTAACTTGTGTGGTGGCATGTGTACGGGGTACACACAAAGCTGATAGAGTTGCTGATGGACTTGCATACTGGCACACAGGCTGCTGTTAGGATGGGTGGTGTGGTGTCTGAGTGGTTTGATGTGCATGGCGGGGTGCGGCAGGGATGTGTCATTGCTCCCTTGCTGTTCAACATCTACATGGACTTTGTGGTTCGGCAGGCAATGGCTCAGATGCCGGAGGGATGTGGGGTGAAGCTAGCCTATCATGCATATGGGAAACTTGAGCGTGATGGGTGTGGTAGTGGTGGGTGTGTGGAGCTGTTGTCTGTTCTGCTGTATGCAGATGATATGGTGTTGCTAAGTCCCAGCAGGGAGGAGTTGGTGGTCATGCTGCAGGTGATGGACAAGGTTGCTGCTAGTCTTGGGTTGCGCATCAATGCAAGCAAGACTGAGATCCTGTCCATTGACAAGGATTGGAAGGAGGGGGATGTGCCAGTGCAGCAAGGACCAGAGGTGGTTATCAGTGAGGGTGTGGTAAAAGAGGTGTCACAGTTCAAGTACTTGGGAAGTGTGCTTGTGACTGATGGCAGGTTGGATGTGGAGTTGAATATCAGGAGGGGTAAGGCTGTGGGGAGGTTTAAGCAGTTTGAAAAGATGTGGGGTACCAAGCATCTGTCATTGGCTACGAAGGTGAAGTGTTACAAGGCATATGTGTTGCCAATTCTGCTGTTCGGGAGTGAGTGTTGGTCCCTGACCAAAGTGCAATCGCAAAAGCTTGAGCGGGTGCACTCTAGCTGCCTTAGGAGCATCCTGGGGGTCAGGCTGTCAGATCGGCACACCAATGAGCATATCAGGAAATCATGTGGGGTAGCCACCTTGTCAGCATACATCACAGCAAATAGGCTGAGGTGGCTGGGGCATGTGGGCCGCATGGAGGAGGGCAGGTTGCCGCATATTGCGTTGTTCTCTTCATTACATGGTGACATGACGAGGCCAGTGGGTAGGCCTCGCCATACCTGGGAGAAATGCGTGTGTGCTGATCTGAAGGTGCTTGGTCAAGATGAGGGGAGCTGGGAGGCTTCATGTCAGATTAAGAGTGCTTGGAGGAAGAGGTTGTGGGATCTTACGCACCCTTGGGAAAGCCAACGGTTAGTGAGGTGTAGAAGGCGCACTAAGCAAGCTATTGATAAGCATGTGGAGCGCTATGTGATGCCTTTCAGTGGCTGGGAGGATGGTGGTTCACCAGTACCTAGGTGGTGGGAGCCACCTCCAGCCCCTACTAGGGTGGTGCTTGATCCTGCTGCCTCCCCGCCACCCATGTGTGATGGAAGTGGAGCAGGTTTTGGGTTTTAGTGGTGGTGTTTGTTTCCCCTTGGTGTGCACGCCGTTGCATCTAGCCTCAGCTTGTGTGTGGCAAATCCACCATCGGTTGTGTGGCTTCGTGATTGTGATCAGGAGCCTTGTGTTTGTGGCCTAGGTTTGTTTGGCCATTGGCATTGCTGGTCTTGCGTTTTGATTGATTGATTGATGGTGGCACAAGCAGATCGTGAACGCCTTGGCAGGCTGTGAAGATCCCTTGCCTATCAGACTCTCAAGCAGAAACTGCAGGTTTCAAAAGGACCATTCAGTGCCCTTGGGAAGAAGGCTAGAGGAAGGAAAAGATGTTGCAGCCTCACAACACCCCTGACCAACTCACAATATTATCCAGCCCATGGAGCTGCACGCAAGACTTGACATCAACAGCACATCCACATGCTGAACCTCCCAGCAAGTGCCCTGCTTCTCCGTTTTTCTGCCAGTGGTTTGCAGCACCTTGTCCTTGTACGTACCCAAACAACTACACAAGTGGGATTGATAGGAATCAAACAAACAAACAAACAAAAAATCAAGGTGCGGCACCCCACAGTGGAGCGGCACCCCACATACCTTTCCTCATTCCCCTGCTACTAGTGAGGATGTCCCGGCCATTGTCAATCACCAAAACAGACAAGAGAAGACCTTGTCGCAATACCATCAGCTTTATGATTGAACTGCCCACATCAACATGCAACTGGCTGTACAGAACGACACCACCGACAACAGCCCGGCCAAATTACGGTTTTCCTGCTCTGCGATGGTCCTGAGGTGCTGCCAAAACCCTGACCCATGTCCCAAGCTTTTGCAGCGTATGAGTCACATCCTCTCCAGAGCCACGGACGATTGCCACGCACCACAACACAGCACCACACTACATCCAGCCTGAGTGCGCATAGGACTATCCCAGCCTCAGCTAGATCAGGTGGTGGCGGCTGAAACCAAAACTGATGAGCAGCTAGCCATACATGGGGTTACTAACGTGCGGTGATTTCCCGACATGACAATTCGGATACATACTTACCACAACAGCGCACCGGGCAGACTACCTTTCACAACAATAAGCAAAACAAACAAACAGGTGCAGCAGCCACAAAAGGGCTGCTAGGTCGAGACGACCAAACACACCAGCCAATCATGCCTTAACATGAGAACGGCATATACCTCCGATCCGTCTCGACCCTTCAGCCAAAGCACTTGGAGCATGCCGCGAGTGATAGATGACAGCTGCCAGCAATGAAATCCCGAAATGGAATTGAAGGTGGTAACTATATAACTGATATTGCTCGAGGTAGCAGCTATACTTGGACCAAAAGCCATTCCTCCTTAAGATCGTGAGTTCTTACATCAAGTGCATGGGATTACGTGTTTTGGCCTGTGGGCCATCATCAGATCCACTTGAGCATGCAACAAAAACACATGTATACCCCAAACATCATGTAGCCTTATGAGCACAATGGCACTTTTTCCTCTGCTGAGAAGCTTCTTCGGCAGAAAGCCCAAGCAATTTCCTCCAGCAGAGCAAGAAGGCCAGGTAGTGCCTACAATATGAGGGACCGACTGACCTGCAACTAGCTGCCTACCGTCATAGGCAACTAAGCCATGCAAGTTCGACTGGCAATGACAGGGGCTAGAACATCACGTACTGTAGTCTCATGATCCAACCCAGCACCATCGTTGAGCACATGTCTGACTCCTAGGGAATACAACCCATAATTTATTTCAAAGCAAAGTACTGCTATTGGCCACCCACGATGCAGAGCTTTTGTAGTGACATGTCCCATTTACTTGATCTTAAACCTGGAGTACAGCGTGTCAAGCTTCAAACCACCACACCCTCAGGAGAACAAAACGTCAGTAGTACCAGTGACGCCTGGTATCCTCCAAGCCAGGGTACCTAGCATCGATGCACCACAGATCTAATGCAAGCACCCCACAGTCTGCAAGAAAGTTTCTCATGCTTAGCCGGCTTGCGTCAGACCACCAACCCAGCCTCATACTACCTGGCTACCGCCTCTCCCCCCCTGCCCGCCCATGAAGCGCCTGCTGCTGCCACCCGATGCCCCTAAGATGTCTGGTGAGAGGGATGGAGGAAGCTATATGAGATATTAGATCACTGCACAGCTTTCGGGCCGTGTAGCACCCGGCCACATGACCGCCAACCAGTTTCTTAGTGTGTGTTGAGGAGAACCGATACTGAGAGCTAAGACGACGAGAGCGGAGTCAATCAGACATCAAGAGAATTACATAGCTAAAATCAGTACAGACCGCATGCTTTGTATTGTGAGAGGCCCTATGTAAACCGCCACACAAGGGGACATCAGGCCCCCGGGGTCGTTCGGGCACTGGGGCCTCCCAATGTTACACCCTAACAATAAAATTGAGGAGCACAACCAATTGGATGTGTTAGTGTCGTTGTTCTAGGCTAGATGATATCTTGTTAGGCCTTTTTTGAGTGTATCTTACATGATGACGACCACAGCTGTGTAGCAACACAACTTCAATAAGGATACATCCTTCAGTCGCTACACACTTAACGTGTGCCTCACAGCATGCCCCATCCCAGTACACAGAGAAATGTATCTCAGGACCACTATGGGTGCCAGCTAATTCCACTGACCATCTTGAGCCCATGAACATGTTTCTTGCAGGTTAACCAACATCAATCCCGTTAACATCAATCCATGCCTCAGAGCAGAGATTTCAAGCAAAGGAAAGAGATGCAGGGCACGAGTGAGTGTGTAGCACCACAACCAAAAGTAGACACCCTTGGGTTTGTGCCTTCCCTACTATCCCACGGCTTAAATCAAGACTTTATAGCCTACCCACCTTCTTGCCCGTCGTGTATATAGGGGGGAGCCCCACCCACGCACAAGCACACCCAAGCATCGGGGGTGTAGGTTTTAGGTTTTAGGGTTCAGGGCGTGAGCCCGAACCCCGGGACGTGCTTGTGAATATGCGGGTATACCCTGACATGCCGACGCGTCGGCGTGAGCCGAACCCGATGACGTGCGTGAGCATCCCAGGCATGGACGTAGCGTTCTGCTCGCCCACGCAGTGGGTGAGCCAGACCTGGCAGTTGTATTGAAGGGCTTGTGCGTGCGTAAGCATCCCAGGCATGGACGTAGCGTTCTGCTCGCCCACGCAGTGGGTGAGCCAGACCTGGCATTTGTATTGAAGGGCTTGTGCGTGCGTGAGCATCCCCAGGCATGGACGGAGCGTTCTGCTGTTGTATTGAAGGGCTTGTGCGTGCTTGAGCAAGTGCGGGGGTATCAGTGCGGTGGTAGCGGTGCGGGGGTATCAGTGCGGTGGTAGCGGTGCGGGGGTAGCAGTGCAGGGGTCAGGGCGCGCGGGGGTAGACAGTGCGGGGGTCAGGGCGCGGGGGCATCAGTGCGGGGGTCAGGGCGCGGTAGATGCACGCGGGGGTGGCAGTGCGGGGGCAGAGGCGCGGGTGTAGAGGCGCGGGGGTAGCAGCGCGGGAGTGCAGAGGCGCGGTGGTAGCGACGCGGTGGGGAGCCTGTGCGCGCGCGGGCATACCCTGGCAGGAGCCGAGTGCGTCTTTTCGCAGTCAAACAAGACCGGTGCTTTGGTATAGCATCATGTTCACCTCCTACGCTGATATCACAGGCCGGGAATCTGACCTGACCTTCGAGAGCAGAGACTTGTCGATGCGGGCGGGGGCGGTGTTGGTGCATGTCCGGGCACAGAGCAAAGACGGGAAGTGGCGCTGGCCGATCATGCGCCTTGACGGCATCGTGCTTCCGTGGGATATCAACAAGTATGGTAAGCTGAGCGTACCCGCAGACGAGACGAGACGGTATTCGGGTGCTGGGTGGTGAAGCTCGAGCGTGAAGTGCAGGCCCTGGCGGCTCGTGCTGGATGGCATTTCACGGGGACACGAAGGAAGACTCCCAAAGGGATTGTCATAGACGCCAAGCCGTGCAAAGCCGGCGCGGTGGTCACCGACGCGAAGCCCACCGTTGGTGTAGATGGATCCCAGGGTAAGCTGGGGAACCACATGGTCGACCTGGTGTTGAGCGTGGACGGGTTGTGGGTGCAGAACGGGACTCTCTCGGTGCGCTGGCGGTTCCACAAGATCACCGACCACGGAGCGCAAAGCCCGCCGTCCATGCAGGATTGGGGCGCCTACCAGTTTTTGGATGCGGGCCGCGGCGAGGTGAGACAATGACTCATCCCCCGCCCGAGCCCGCCATCTTTTTGCCATAGTGGGAGACACGATCAGCCATTGCGGCGGCCCTGCCGCTGGAGACGTAGTCGAGGCCCTTGTTCACCGCGCCCATAGCGGCGTTGGCAATGGGGTTGCTACCGATGAGACTCTGGATGGAGTGGGCAAGAGGCTTTGCTGAAGCGGCCAGTGGCTCTCCGAAGCGGCGGATGAGGCTCCCGCCGACGTCACCGACCTTGCGGACTACGCTTCCGGCACGGCGGAGGAAGTCTCCCAGCATTGGATTTCTGTATAGTAGCAGCTGAGATATTTCAGTTCACGAGCCTCTGGATATTATCGTCGATGGACTGCAGCGCCTGGTGCTTGAGGTCAACACTGCGGAAGGTGTCCAGCTGCATCGTGAGGGCATGCTCGGGCATGGCGGTGAATGGGTTGCCGCTCCAGTCCGTGATCTGGATCTGCAGCGTGTCAAGCGTGCGCTCTGTGATGTACAGACTGAAGCTGTCTCCCGGGTTGCTTCACTGCAGGATGGAGTAGGGCGGGACACTGGAATCCACGGGGACGACGGCCATCAGGTTGGTGCGGCCCACGAGCTCCGAGTGGATATTCGCCAGATTGTAAGTCAGGCGTGGGCGGATCCCTGCCACGCTGATGCAGAGGCTGTTGTATGCCATGGGGTTGAGCACCGCCTGGCTTGTGAGGACGCCCGGCGTGGGTGTCTTGAAGCCAAAGGTCTCTGCGGCGGCTTGGCTGGGGAATGCCAGCACCAGGGCCTTGCCGGCGGCGGAGGCAAAGGTTAGCTTGTTAGTGACGCTGGACCAGGTGCACCTGAAGCGGTTGAAGTCCACGGCGCTGGCGTCGAAGGCAAAGTAGGCGGCGGTGATTGCTTGGGCGAGTCCCTTGAAGGAGTAGTTCCCCGTGGAGATCGCCACAGTGCGCGGCACGCCGTTCTCGTACACGACAAAGCTGTTGGAGACGCTTGTGATGTAGCCCCAGGAGACCTGCGTGATGAGGCCCTTCAAGGTCAGGCGGAATACCTCGTCGTCCTTGCAGTTGGCGGCATCTGTTGTGAAGGAGACGGTGTAGCAGTAGGGGGCATCCGACCCCCGCCGCTTGCGGCTGTCCAGGAAGATGGTCTGGCTTTTCACGAGCTCAAACATGGTCCTTACTACTAATTGACATCATCGTCACAAGGCGTCAGAGCCAGCACGGCGTGCCACTCGAATGTGGAGGTGAGAGCATCCAGCAGCGCGGCACCAGGCGTGCGGGGCGCTCCCACTTCACTCAGGTAGACCCGCAGCATTGTCCCGGGCAGCGTGCGGACAGGGACGTCCCAGTTCTGCGCCAGGGTGAGCGCTTGCTGGTTGCCGGTGGCGGTGCATACACAGGCGGTCATGCCGCGGTTAACGGCGTCGTATGTGAATGTCTGGTCGAAGCCCTGGCCATCCACATTCACAAGCAGGGCCAGGGCGACGTTTGTATCCCCGGGGGCGTTTTTGACGCCCGTGACGGTGAAGCTCTCCACCCGCAGCTTGAACTTAGTGCGGGCGAGGTCCATGAGGGGGTCCAGGCCCCAGAGCTGGTGCTTGAACACAAAGGTGGCGTCGTGTGCGGTACCCGACGTCTTTGACGCGCTGCTGAGCACCAGGCGGTAGGGGATGGCGCGGTAGTTGGTTAGCTTGCGGGCGGGGGTAGCCACCCACTTCCTTTGATCGCCGTAGTCCACATCAAGGTGTGGGAACAGGCGCTTCATTTGCTTTGCGGGCAGATTTTGTTTCAGAAACTTTTGAAACCTTTTCCTGGCGGAGCTCTGCATGCATGCGGTCGTTGAGCCAGCGGGAGTCACGCTCGTAGACGTCAATCAGGTAGCCCAGGAGCTGCGGCTCCACGTGGGGGTATGCCTCGGTCAGGCCCTCCTCCAGCTCCTTGCGTTGGGTCTTTGAAAGTGCGGGCATGTCTCTCTGAAGGATGGTTTGATATTTTCACTGGCGGATGAAGGCGCGGTCAAAGCCAATGCGGTACCTGATCTCTGGCGGGCTTTCAAAGTCAAACAAAGTAGAACCCGTGCGTGTCAGCGGTTGCAGCGGCCCACATAGATGCAAAGTCCTCAGCGGACACATGGCTTGAAAACTCCAGACTGGCTTGCTTGCGGATGTTCTCGTTTTTCTGAGCAAACAGGATCACAAAGGATAGATTGCTCCTGATCTGTTTGGGCACTGCGTTTGAGAAGATCTGTGACATGAACCAGATGCTTGTGTGGTGGTGTCTGTGCTTGATGGTGAACTGCGCCACGGTGCCCTTGCTATCAGCGCGGTAGAGGTCCCGACTGCCCACACAGTCGTCAAAGATCATCAGGTTGGTCGGTCTACCCAATGTGAACTTTGTGGGGTCAGGGGGCTGCCACCCGAGCTTGTCCAGCTTCAGAACTTCCTCATCCTTCAGCTTCAGCGGATCCTTGTGTCTGAGGAATTTCTTCCACAGTTTTTGATGCTCCTGGTGCTCCTCATACTCCTGGTTGTTCTGCTCAATCATCTCCAGTGCGCCCTTGAATTCCGCGATGGAAAAGTCCCGGTCATACAGGTGGAGCTTGAAGTGCGTGCCGCGCTCAAGGAGCTTGTACTTGGGGTCGCTGTGGAAGCACGGCGCTCAGAGCCACAGGTGGTCAAATGACTTGGCCTGGTCGTATGCCTTCAACATCCGCACCATCACAGTCGTCTTTCCGCTGCCGCGGGAGCCGCATATCATGCCCAGGTTGTAGAGGGAAGGCATCCCGGGCGGGGCGGGGCGCCGCTTGGGGTACTTGATCTTCAGCTCAGGGACGTGTATGTTCACCGGCGTAGTTTCCATTAATGGGGTTGCGACAATAGTCGCCCCGCGGGCGTTGCTCCGCTCAAATGTAAGGATTGTTTCCTGCGCCCGGGAATAGGCTGCCGTATGCCAGGGCGTACACCTGCTGCTTGTGGGCATCAACGGCGGGTGCGGCCCTCTGGGGCAGGCTGCGGGCCCGCCGGGAGTGCTTGGACTTGCGCGGGCGACGTTCCTCTTCACTGCTGCTCTCGGAAGCGTAGCTTCCTCGAGCAAGCCGGGGCTTGCGAGTACTTTCAGACTCTGATTCGCTTTCGCTGCTACTGGAGGGCGGGGGCGGTGCGTGCTTACGTTTTTTGACGGGAATGGGCGGGGCCTTTTTCAGAAGCTGTTTCTCCATCGCCTGCACCCGCTCAATACGTGCTTGCAGCTCCCGCTCTTTCAGGGCCTTCTCAGCGCGCTTCACGTCGTCAATGCGCTTCCTGGCCTCCGCCGCCTTCTCCCTTGCCTGCCGCAGCTGCTCCAGCCGTGCCTCATTGAGAGGGACCTTCTTTCTTGGCACCACCGCGGGGACTTCCTCATCTGACGACGACGACTCTGACGTCTCTGATGTCTCAGACTCTACAGGAGGCTCAGGATCAGCTTTCTGTGGCGCCATTTACCCAATCTGGAGATATTGTTTGGGTGGCAGGGAGTTGTGCAGGTGGTACTGTGCCGGCACAGGCGCTGGAGCATAGCGGGGCACTGCAGCCTCCCGCCCTCCTGGGAAGGGCGGCGTGATGATACCGACGCCCAGGTAGTTGTTGGGGACCTGGTACACCTTGCCGTAGCGGGACCTGGTGGGGTCAGGCTGTGTGAACGATGCCCCAAAGGCCTGGAAGTTCGCCTTGCTGCGGAGGTTGGTCCAGCCACGGGTATCAGTCTCCTGGTCGTTGAAGCGCTGCTTTGTAGGTCCATTGGCAGTGAACATATTCACAGGCGGCTGCGGCGGGGGGCCGTGCTGCAGCTGATGGTGCGCAAGGGTTTGCGCGGGCATCACTGGTATATTGAGACGGAAGAAGAAAGCCTGGGCGCGACAAAGTCTCGCAAGCGTAGCTTGCTCGAGGAAGCAGAGCTTCCGAGCTTCAGGCCCGCGGGCAACCTGTAAGGTTGCTCCGCTATGCCTCGACAATGATATTCCTGCCTGGAGAAACCTTCAGCACGGACTTGCAGACCACGATCAGGTATGGGATGACGTTGTTAGCAGTGCCTGTGGATGTGTAGGCTATCTGCAGCTGGGTCCCGCGAGCATCTGTTCCGGACAGCAGGCGGTCTCCGTTCTCTGTGGGGCCGACGTTCAGGCAGAGAGGGTGAACAAAGAAGTCGCTCAACCAGGAGCCCATATCTCCCATGTACTGGTCGTGGCCTCCTACACTATCCAGGCCTCCCAGTGTGTGTAGGACCTCGCCAAAGATATCAATGGGGGGCTGTGGGTAGGCGATCAATGTGTTATTGACACTGTACTGTCCTGTGGCGAATGTGGTGGTGGTCATTGCGGCGCCGCGCTGGAAGTACCATGAGGTCCTGGCGTTGGGGGCCAGGTTTCCAAGGGCGACGGCGCCAGTGTTGGTGGTGTAGTCGCTCCTCAGGAAGGTTGCCAGCGCCATGTCCACACAACCGCTGGAGACGTTCAGGCGCACGGTCTGGTTGACAGACCCCACATTCCCAGTGGTGGCGATGTATGAAGTGAAGGGGATCTCTAAGGGAGAGTCTGCCATGCGCTTGGCGAGCAGGTCGTAGTACAGGCCATCGAGGTCCAGTGTCCTCACGGTCATGTACGCCCTGCTGACATTGTACGTGGGAGCTGGTGCGGCCGCTCCACCGGCATACAGGACTGATGCGGGGGCGAATCTTATGTCTACACGTACCTGCCCAAGGGCCCCTGTAAACAGCAGCGGGGATGCGGCGCTGCCCAGGAAGCCCAGCCAGTTAGAGACGATATAGTTAGCGTTGCTAATGTACCCAGGATTGGCTGGGTTTGCCTTGGCCAATTCTTCTGCTTCCGAGGCATAGTTTGACATCCTTTGGTTCTGTGAGATCGTCCTCAGGGGTGCTTTGTCCCTGCCGAACCCGTAGTCAGCGAGCAGCTTGAAGATCTGGCCGTATTTGTTGGGCGTTTGTGAGATGACTTGACCGTTCACTGAGACGGTGATCTGGTCAATGAGAGTCTCGATGTGCTTGGGGAACACAGCAAAGCTGGTGGCAGCATTGGCGTTGGTGGTGGTGGTGCTGCAGCCGGTGAGCTTCAGCTGCAGGGTCCTGAGATCCAAGATGGCGCCCTCAGGCAGGTTGAAGGATACTGTGTCGTTGGGGGTCACCGCTTCATTTCCAAGCACGATCGGCTGGCGGGTGTTGCTGGAGACGTTTGATAGCCTCTGAGCAAAGTAGGCCAGAGAGCGGGGGAAGCCCGTGGACACATAGGGGTATGTGCCGCTCATACTTGGCTATAATCGTTGGTGACATATTTTTCGCCCGCGGGGACAGTCAAACGATGCCCATCACAAAGTTGTTGTTGCTTCGTTTCCCCACGATGCGCTTTGACTTTTTGGAAGCTTTGACTTCAGGAGGGAGCTCGGGCGCCTTGAAGCCCTTGAGCTTGATTTTGAGCGCTGGCTTGGTCTTCCACGCCTTGGGCGGCTCCACTGGCGCGGCAGGTGCAGGCCGCGGGCGCGGTGGCTCTTGGTACGGCGTCGCCTTCAGATCCGCCAGGACGTCTTTGCGGTATGCCACGGTATCCAGCACATTCCTGACGCGCTTTTGATGGGCCTGTGCCTTTCGGGCATCCCTCACCCTCCCTGGCGCGCTGGCGAAGCCTGGTGGTTTGGGGCCTGGCGGTCTCGGCGGCGGTGGCGGTGGCAGGTCCCCCACCATGTCCACGGGCTCTTCATCGCTGATGCGGCGGCGCTTGTGAGGGCGCGGGTTGGAGTCAGGTGCATCCCTGCGGCGTACCCGTTTGTTGCTATGCACTCGTGTGCCCTCCTGTGGCGCCCCTGCATCTGTTCTCGCAAGTGAAGCTTGCTCGAGGAAGCTTTGCTTCCGAGATTGCGTGTCCATATGCATTGTTGAGGGACCAGCTTGTGCCCCTGCATCAACCTGCCCTGTTGGGGGGTCTGTCTGCGCGCCTGCATCCGCCTGGGCGTCTCGTATATTTGGCGTGGGGAGTGCATGGAAGGGCGGTGGTGAACCTCTATCCAGAAGGGGTGGAGCTGGTGGCGCTGGTGGAGGTGGAGGTGGAGGACTGCCGGGGAAGGCCTGAGCCAGGGAGTCGATGGACTTCTGCATGGCAGCCATCTGATTCGCCAGGTTGGTCTCCCCGACGTTTCCAGGCGTGAGGGGGCTGGTCACGGCGCTCATGAGCGTCGTCGTCGTGGGGACGTAGTTGCTGATAGGCGGCGGGTGCCAGTAGGGCGCTGCCACGACGCCCCCGCCACCGCTTGATTGCTTGACATTGACGGTAACCCGCGTCTTCACTTGCTTCTTGACGGTAACCCGCTTGCCCTTCTTCTCCTTGCGTTTGCGCGACTTCTTCTCTGGCATTTACAGGTAGGTCAGAGAAGAAGCCCTACAGCAAGTAGACACACCCCACCAGGGCACAGAGGGCGCCATCCACGGTGCGGGTCTGGAAGTCCTTGTCCAGGTTGCGGCGGGACCAGTCCACGTCGCATGTGATCTTGCCCAGCGTCCACCCGCACACGTATGGCTCCTCCTGGCGCTCCCCATACCCCGCCAGGTCGGAGGTGGTGATCAGGTCGCCGTTCTCAAAATCGCCGCCGCGGGCACACACCCACACCGCGCCCTCCCCCAGGCTATTGATCTCCACGCGGTCGGTGTCGTAGGGCGCGCACGTCGCAAAGGCTCTTTGCTTGAAGACCCGCCTCTTCTTCCCCCCCAGCTTGCGGGCGGGCTTGCCGTCCTCCCCCCTGCTCACCTCGGCCTCGATGAGGTTGTCGGGCGCGGACACCACGCCGAATACACGCTTGTCCCGCCGCTTCGTGCATAGCTCGATCGTAGGCAGCGCCTCGTCCACGGTGATGTTGTCGATCTGCCGGGGCTTCACTGTCTCTTCCAGGAGGGAACAGTACCTGCCAGTGGCGATCACCACCAGTCCGGTGGCATCCAGGACATCTTGGACGGTTTTCAGCCCCTTCTCCGCCACACAGCGGTGACAGCCCGTGAAATTCAGGCGGCGGGTGTCCAGGCTGTTGTCATCAAGGTAGGCGCATGTCTCTACGGCTTGGCTGACTCCATCACCGGTCGGCCACCAAATAGTCCACGAGAAGTTGCCCAGGTGGTCGGTTCCATCGATGCCGGTAGACAGCTCCCACTCCCAGTAGGGTGCGGCGGTCCCATCGCATACCATGCATATGCTATTGCCTTGCATCAGTCGTATGCCTCGGTAGGTGAACTCCCCCGCAGTGGCGCCGCCGATGGCAAACCTCATGTTGTCGTCTGTGTCAAGACGCAGGTGGCCATTATCGTATATTTTGCTGCCTCCGTAGTTCCAATAGAGGCCGCTTGCCGCCGCCGTTGAACCTTTGATCGTTACATTGGCGTTGGTGTCAACCGTGAGCAGGTCTACGTACGAATTGTCCAATCCCGCCGCGCATTTGCTGATGTTGAAAGTCGCGGACGCAAAGCTGCTCATGAAGGCTCTCATTGTCCCGCCGCTGAATTGGCCCACGCCGTAGGAATTTCCGGCGCCGTACCAACACTGGATCATCCGGCCTGGGTCCGTCACTGGCCAATTCAGTGAACTCCGTGTGGCGCCATAGCTTGGCGCGACTTCAATTTGATCCACGTTGTTGACCCGAAACCTCAGGCGGCCCCCCAGCGGGGCGTTCATGTACGTAGTCTTGGCCGCCCCCAGCTCCTGGAGGAAGGCATAGTCCGTGGTGGTGGTGGCTGCGCTGGCGTGGCACCAGCCCGCCAGGCCGGTGAAGCCCATGTCCCCAAGCTTCACCATGCTTGCCCCCAGGTCGGCCGTGGTATGGGTGTGCGCCGTGGGAGCAAAGGTGGCGGGGACGTTCAGGAGACTTGCATAGCTGCCCGTGGTGGCCACCGTTGCCAGCCCCGTCACCGCCGACGCTGCATGCACATGGTTGCTTGGTGCATACCTGGTTGACAGAAGGACGTTGCTCTCAAAAATCAGACCAGCCGCGCTCAAGTCGCCTTGCACCTGCAACCTGGAGCTCGGCGTAGCGGTGCCAATGCCCACGAACCCGTTGGACAGTGTACAAGCGCCGATGACGGGGGCGGCAATGACCGCGCTATCCATGTAGAAGCCGCAGTCCAGGCACGTCTTGGGCAAGTGGGTCACGGTATCCAACCAGAGAGTGGAGCCGCCCGGCGCCGTCCATGCTGCATCTGTTGACCACGAGACAGTGTCCGGAAACGTGGCGGCATTGTCCGCCGCCCACAGCTGGAAAGAGTATCTGAAATAGTTCCCTCCCGTCAGGTACACGCTCATGTCCCCACTTGTGTTGGCTCTGTAAACAACAAGCCCTGGCCACCCGGAGTTGTGGGCGCTCACCGACCCCCGTATGGTGCTATTCCGCCCGTCTATCACCACGTCCAGCCTGGCTTTGCCCTGGTCGGTATTGGCGGACTCATGTCCCCCGCAGATGCCACAGATACGCACCAGGCCGTTGTTTCCCCCCACGGTAGCAATGAGGCCGTACCGCCGGTTCGTTGTGGTACTTCCAAAAGGCCGATCTGCATGCAACGTCCGCGAGGTCGCCGTGATCAGGTCCGTTTGCATGCGACCGAGCCCAGCCACATCCAGCTTGTATGCGGGCGCGCTTCCAATCCCCAGCCGCGTCCCGTCCCACTGCCCACTGCCCACTGCCCACCAGGAGCCTGCCACTCGCCAACGTGCCCACCCCTGTGCCCCCCCGCGCCACGGCCAGCGTCCCGGCATTCATGTTCCCAGCGTCCTTGTAGAAGCCGCCTTGGTTGCTACTCCAGGCCGCCGTATTACTGCCCCACCCCGCCACGCCCTGGGCAGCCACCGCCGCGTTGCTGGCTGCCACCGCAGTATTACTGGCTGCCACCGCCACGCCCCGGGCTGCTTGCGCTGCATTGCTGGCTGCCACAGCCACGTTGCTGGACCACGCCGCCACGCCCTGAGCCGCGACCGCCGCGTTGCTGGACCACGCAGCAGAGTTGCTACCCCACGCCGCCACGCCCTGGGCTGTCACTACCGCATTGCTGGCTGCCACCGCAGAGTTGCTACCCCACGCCGCCACGCCCTGGGCAGCCACCGCCGCGTTGCTGGCTGCCACCGCAGTATTACTGCCCCACGTCGCCTGGGCAAGCGGGGCAAGGGCGGGGACGTTGCTGAGGTCGCCCCAGTCCAGGCGCCCCTTGATGTAGGGCGTGATGATGCCGCCGCGGGCGAGCAGGGGCGGCTCAATGGTGTAGAGCGGCAGGCCATCAACGTTGCAAAGGGAGACGCGGTTGCTGAGGGTGGCGCCGCTGATGGCAAGGGAGGCGCTGGCCCACTCGACGTCGGTGAGGTTGCTGCAGCTCAGGATCTCCAGGCCGTTCAAGGAGACCCGCCCGCGCTCCAGCACCATGCTGAAGGCGACATCGTTGCTGAGCCCCAGCGTGCAAGGGCCGCTGACCAGGGGCACCGCCGGGATGGTGTTGGACGCCTGGTAGCTCAGCGCCGCGGTGTTGTTGCTTGCGAATGCCAGGGTGTACCCTTGCCCGCCATCATTCAGCAGCGCCGCAGTGAGAGACACAGGCGCCGCATTGGCGCGGGTCTCGGACCAGCTCAGGACGTAGCCATCGCGCACGGGGATGTTGCAGAGGGTGACCGCCCCCGCGTTGCTCTGGCACAGGCGGTAGGAGGAGGAGAGGTCCGCGGCAGAGCCAGAGAAGTAGGCCATTACTCAAAGCGTAGCTTTTCGAGCAAGCTTCGCTTGCGAGACTGGGGCGGCGACAAAAGTAGTTGGAGTCAGTGGGAATCGAACCCACCTACCCACGCGGTGCGCGCGGGCTGGCCTTCAATGACTCCGGTGGTTGCCGCCGATGACATTGCATAATGACATCGGTGAGCGAGAACACCTTGCCGGCACCAGGACTCGAACCTGGGCTCACTGAATGCGAACACGACCTCATTACCGATGATTCGGAACCCTTATTTCTACATCTATACCCGGGACAGGTTTCAGCCCTGAACCCTAAGCCCTGCTACTCGAACAGGATATTTGTAAACGCTAACACCTTGTTCAAGGGGCTTTTGGGACCACCCTGCGCGGCGGGGGCATTCAGCGTGTCCAACGAGCGCACTGTGCCGTTGCACCAGCTCCCGTCGTCGTCTATCAGCATCTTACCCCCCATCCACAGGGACCACTTGCCACGCCGGTCAGCCTTGAAGAGGAAAGGACCGACTTGCGGGGCGTCTGAGAAGAGACCGCTCTTCAGGGAGAGCGCCTGACTTCCAAAATTGATGATCTCTGTGTACTTGCTGGCAGGGATGCCGTCCGGGATCTCCCGGCTGCTTTTCTCATTCAAGCTGAATTGGTCCTGGTCCAGTGCATACAAGCGGCGGTTTCTGTTGACATACAGGTCGCCATACACGCCGATGTCGGCTCTGTACGGGCATGTGGCCAGCGGTCTGTGGCTGAGCCGGAAATCCCAGCCCACCTTGACGTCTGCCTGTGTTTGGCCGTCGGGCGTCGCCTCATCGCTCAGCTGGATGTTGAGGTCTGGCATGATCATGCCCTTCTGACTCAGGATGCTGTAGCCCGCCATGACAAGCCCGAGAGAGCCAATGGTCACGCCCGCAGCCCCCAGGGCGGTGTCACTGGAGTTGCACAGCGACGCCGGTATTCCCTTGATGCGGCCCCAAGGAATCAGGCCATTGCTGTCTATCACCGTGTTGTTGCTTCCGTAGAGCCATTGTGAGTTGCTGTAGGTGCTGCACTGCACATTGCCGCTGAATATCAAGTCTTGGGTAAGCAATTTTCCTGGTGGGACGCATTGGATGGTTGTGCTCGCCGCTAATGTGTTCGCTGCCAGGATGTTTCCGTACACGTCGCCGCTTGCCCTCATGTTCCCCGCGACGTCCAGCGCGTGCTGGGGGGTGCTGGTGCCAACGCCCAGGCAGCTATTGTTCTGAGAGATCAGCACGCCGCCAGTGCTATTTGACAAGGTAAGGCCCCTGCCACGTCCAGTGGAAAGCTGGGAGAAGTCGTTTGCACCCCGACGTAGCCATTGGGGCTTGCTATGGCGATGTTGGTCATAGTGCCTGCCCCCATCCGAATGCCGTAGTATCCCCTGACCCCCACGATGCCTGTGGAGGCGCAACCTATGCCGTACGTCGGGTAATTGGAGGCAGCCCACAGCATATTGCTGCCTTGCGCCAAAGACAGGCAGACCGTCTGAGTACCCGCTTTGTTGCCAATATATCCTTGGTTGCTACCGCCAAGCCAGGTGTTGTGCCACACCTGCAGGTTGCTGAAGGCGGCGTCGGCTATGTTACTGGAGGCGGCAATGGTAGCAGTGCGCACGTAGCGGGAGTCCAGCGCCGCCTGCAGTCCCGCCCCCACGATGCTGACGGAGGGCACCAGCGCCTCATACCCGCCGAGGCTGAGAGAGCCCTGGTTGATGGCGACGTCCCCGTCAATCCGCGTCTCGCCCGTGATGTGCAGGGCGCTCTGCGGGAGCTCTGTCAGAATGCCCAGGCGCCCGGAGTCCATCGTCACCACGTCTTCCAGCTCGTCTTGGAAGCCGCTGCTCAGAGCGTACGCCATTACCTTGGGGAGGAGAATCCTCCTCCCCGCGGCCAACCCCCCGTGGGGAGTTGGTCCGCATCATAGCTTCGCTATTCGAGCAAGCGGATCCGCTTGGGAGACCTTCCGCCCAGGCCATCAGCGCCTTGAGCGAATGGAAGACCGGCGTGCTTGAGAGGACTTGCACGACCAGCGGCGTCCCGCACTCCTCCCGCACGCGCAAGCATCCCCACAGCCCGACCCGGTCCAGCCAGGGCCTCTCGTGATTGCGGCGGCAGCGCGGACACTTCACCAATACGTACATGTGATCCCGCCCATCGGTGTATGCTGCCCAGGCAGGCACCAGGATGTCCCCGTCCTGCAGCGAGTCCTTGTCTCGTGGATGCATCGTGCTGTACATTGATGCGGCGCCTTTCAACTGGCGGCGTCTTAATTACGAGGACATTGTACAGTTGAGTGCGCCCGATTCGGATTCCAAATTGCCGTGGGGATGAATAAGAACGAATGGAATTCTGGGCCATCGCCCCTAACACCCACAACCGGTACCTGGTCTCCAGCCAAGGGCGGGTGAGAAACGCCCGCACCGCGCTCACCCTGAAGGTGCGGGTGGGGACCCGCGGATACGAGTACGTGCTGCTATGCCTGCCGGAATGCAGGGCGGTGTACCGAACAGTCCACCGCCTGATGGCGCAAGCGTTCTTACACAACCCTGATCCCCGCACTTGTGGTACAGTAGATCATATCGACGGCGATCCGCTCAACAACACCGTAGGGAACCTCCGATGGGCCAGCCGCGGCCTGCAGTCACACAATTCCAGGAAGCGCCGTGGATGCCTATCCCGCTACCGCGGCGTCACAACACACATTGCTCTCCGAACGTCCGAGAGACCATGGATTGAAAGCATCTGGAAGGACCGCGTGTGCTATCCCCTCGGCCGATTCGCCACGCAGGAGGAGGCCGCCGCCTGCTACAACGATGCCGCGGTGCGCCTGTATGGAGACTGCGCACACCTGAATTCTCTCCCTGCTTCACAGACATGAGCGGGCGGGCAAAATGGGTTCACCCATCTCCCATGAACCATAGGAAACAGGAGCCTTCAACAAGGAGCCAGTGGGAATCGAACCCACCATCCTACGCTGTGCGCGCGGGCTGGCCTTCAATGACTCCGGTGCCAACAACACTTTGTCGAGTGGAACAAGCGGTGCGAAGGCATGCCAGCACCAGGACTTGAACCTGGGCTCGCTGGATGCGAACACGACCTCATTACCGATGGTGTGGACCCCTTATTTTTGCAGCAATATCCTGGACAGGTTTCAGCCCTAAGACCCTGAGCCCTGATCCCGCTGACCCTCCCCCGCACGCTGCAGCGCCAGCAGTCATCATGAACTACCCTCTTCCTTCTTCGTGAGCCTTCGCATCCAATTTTGCCCGCAGGCGGTCCTTGATTGATAACTTTGTCAAGCGTTGACCCTCCGAAGGTGCAAGCTTCCAGGTGCTGCGCTCCACTCTCCGGCGCTCACGGTGGGTCAGGAGGCTTGTAGCGGGGTCGTCCATTTGATGGCCCGCAAAGGCTACGTTGACGACTTTGGGGTCGTACTCCCCACTCCGTTCCAGGACATCCTTGGCTTGTTGGCGCGCCATGGTGCTGAAGTCTTTGGTTGAGGCCTTCGACGCCGGCTTTATTGCTCAGGCGCCGTCGTGTCATACCGCTGCTTCACCAGCTCCACCACGTCCTTGGGAAGGCTGCCCTTGCCCCGCTCCGTCGGCGCCCACTCCAGCGGGCCCAGGTAGAGCACCGGCTTTGCTGCGGTGACGCCATCAAGGGGTTCCTCCCCTGATTCGAGGGTGAGCTTGCGGCTGCTCAGCTTGCGATGTCCACCATCGGTGGATGCGAGGTATTGGAGCTTGATGTCCTTCTTCCCCACCTTCGTGACCTTGCCCGCCCACACGTAGCATGTTTGCTGCTCGTTATCGGCATTGAGCTTCTTGAACCGCAGAAGGAAGCGGTCATCGGCCTGCCCCTCGGCGTCGATGATAATCCACTGGCCCCGCTTGGGCTTCAGTTGCATCAGCGTCTTCCCCTCCCTGTCCGCTGGCAGGCCCCGCAGCGCCTCCGCCTCCGGCCCCGCAAGCACGTTCTCATCGGGGGCTATCTGCTCCCTCTCTTTCACGGTCCGCCGCGCCGTGGCACGCTGCCGGTTCTCCTTGGCGGTCTGTAGCCCCGCGTCGTCCTCCCGCTCGTTGGTAGGCACCGCCTTCAGTTCGGTGTTCCTGAAGCGCCGCACTAACTCAGCGCCCGTGCTGTCCTTCACATAGTACTTGTACCCGTCGCGTCGGCTCACCGTGTAGCTCCCACGACTCCAGTAGGGGTCCGGGTTCTTCCCCAGCTTGCCCCCGCGGTACTCCAGGATGCGGATGCGCTCCCCGGGAGTCCAGTGACGCGCCCCCGCGTCCTCCTTCTCGTTGGCCGCCGTCTCCTGCGAATAGCGCGCCAGCTGCAGGTCGGCGTCCAACTCCCACGCCTGGTTGGGCGTCATGCGCTTCACCTGGTACACCCGCGCCAGGGTGCCGTGCAGCTCGTCGTTGTATGCCTTGACCACCTTGCCTACCAGCTCCTGCCACTCGGAACCTGCGGTTCCTCGAGCGTATTGGAGCTCCAACTTGCGGCGGATGGTGCCTGTGACGCGGTCCACAATGCCCAACCTGTCCCCGCCCGGCGTGATGTGGTCGTATTTGGCGGCATCCACGTAGGTGGCGATCTGCTTGCTGTCGTTGTAGCTGGTGAACTCCCGGGCGGCGAACTGCATGTCGCCCTCCAACATGGACAGGCGGACCGAGACTTGCTTTGGCTTGGCAGTGAGTCCGATGCTTTTCAGGAACTTCTTGTAAGTGGACAAGACCGTGGGCATGGTGTTGTTTTTCAGCGGGAAGGCCCACAGCTTCCGAGACAGGATGTCTATGATGTTGAGCACAAGGCTGGGGTTCACGGCGGTGATCGCCTGGTAGTTAGCAACGTCTATCTGGAAGGACTTGGGCGGCGCCGTGATCAGGTACTTGGCGTCGAGCTTCCCCGGCTTGGCCAGGCGCTGGCGGGTGGCGGAGGTGGCAAAGTACTCGTCCACTATCTGCCCCGGGACGCGGCCGACCAGCTCTGCCTTCATGCGCGTCTTGCTCAGCTGCGCCAGCTGCTCATCGCCGTTGAGAAGCTCGATCAGGTCGTCCACCGTCACGCCCTTCGGTGCCCGCTTGCCCGCCATTACAAAGGCCCACAACAATAGTGGGGGCCGCGGCTGCTTCAGAAAGTGCCTTTGTATCCATAGGGCACGCTCTCGATCCCGTGCTCCCCCAGCAGATAGCGCTTGGTGTTCATCCTGTCCAGCGCCTTCCTCTCCTGCACCCGGGTGCTGATCTGGTGGCCTTTCGACACCAACCTGGTGCTCGTCACGTAGAGGGGTGCCGCCTCGCCGTACAGCACCTTGCGCAAGTCCTCTAGCAGCACCTGCCGCAGGTCCTTGCTCATGTTCTCCGCTTGGCGGTCTGGGTGGTTGTCGGCCTCATCCACCTCCTTGGGCGTCCGGGTCAGCGCTTTGTCGGTTCCCGTGGCGTGCGTGGTGGGGGTGAGCCACTCCCGCCCCGCCCGCGTGCTCTTGGTGTAGGTGTGCTGCTCGGTGTAGGAATACACCTTGGGACGCAGCGCGACGACCTCCACGATCTCCCTCCCCTCGCTCTCGTCCTTGAACTTCCCCGGCACCATGGCATTCCTGGGGTCGTACAGCGGGTGTCCATCGGGGTACAGGGGGTGCGGGGGAGGCGGGGGGTCTGTGGAGCCCGGCTTGGCAGGCTTGGGTGGTGCGGGGTACTTGCTGCAGTCCAGCCACTCCGTGGCCACGCTGGGCAGGCGGTCGTACTCAGGGTCCGCGGGGGTGGCCAGCCGGACGCTCCCGTCTGCCTGGGTCAGCAGGCGCGCCTCCTTGAAGTCCTGGTTCACGTCCTCCGTGGTGATCTCCATGATCAGGCTGTCGGTGTCCGTGTACAGCAGCCGCAGCCGCTCCGGGCCGTACATCGGCATCATCACCTTGTAGGAAAATCGCACCATGAGCATTTTTGAGAGCTCCAGGACGCTCACGCCGATCGGGATGGGCTTGTCAAACTGGACCTGGTCCTTCAGCAGGTTGACCCCCAGCAGGCTGCCATCTGCGTTGATAGGCATCTCGTTGATGAAGGCTGGCTGCTTCACCAGATCCAGGTTCCTGCTCGTCTCGCGCTCGGCAAACCGCATGTTCGATCGCCCCCGGACGTCCTCCACCATTTTCCCGTATAGACTGTTGGCCATCAGCTTGAAGAACGCGATGAGGCGGTCGGATCTCTCCTTCCCCTTGGCGGCCTCTGCAGTCCGCATCGCTGTGCACTTGTTGATGAAGTCCCGCAGCACCGGCGCCTGGTCGAAGGTCTGCACCTCGTGCACAGCGGTCACCACCACCCCGATGCTCTCCACCTCCTTGAGGATCCGGTAGTGGCACGAGTACTTCTCCACTTTCTCCAACGTCCCGAGCAGCGTGGGGTTGGCGGGCCTGTTCGGGTCTCCCCATATCTGTTGCTGAAGGGGGCTGAACATGTCCCAAGTCGGCGTCATGTTCCCAACAGCCACCGGCGGGAAGCTCCTGAACATGTCGTGCAGCTCAGTCGGGAAGTCCAGGTCCACCGTCAGGTACGCCCCCCGCGGCCCCTCGTTAGATAGGCTCCGCCAGTCGAAGTCCGCGCTCTCCATGCGGTAGCCGCCCACGGGCAGCAGCTGTTGCATCGCCCAGCCGTACAGGTTGTTCGCGTCGAAGTACCGGATGAACGTGGAGGGTTTGTCGGGATCGAAGCGCCCGTGCCGGAGGTACTTGTTGTTGGCTTTCGCATGCCGGACGTTGGCGTCAGTGCGCCCACCGCGCTTGCCCCGCTCCCACTGGTCCAGGTGCTCCATGCTGCTCAGCAGCTCAATGCCCTGCCCTGGGTGCTCATGGTGCATGGTGTTCAGGCAGGCGTCAAAGGCCAGCCCTGGCACCCCGTAGAACCACAGCGGCTCCAGCTTGAAGTGCTTCAGGCTGTCCTCCCGCAAGCCCTGCATGGCGTCGGCCACGATGGACACGTCCAGCGCGATGTACAGGTCGTGCAAGTCTCGCATGGTCTTGCAGTTGAAGAGCCTCCACACCCGCTGGCCGTGCTTGTAGTCGGCCTCGGTGATATTCTCAAACACCTCCTTCGGCGGCAGCTCGGTGGCGGCGAACTTGGAGCGGTCGGTGAACCAGCTGTAGGGCCAGATGCCCTTGCGCTTCACGCATGAGAGCGCCTCCTCCACCACGTCCGGGTCCGTGACGCCGCGCTCCTTCAGCATGGCCCGGACGGACTTCATGGTGAGTGGCAGGTTCTTCTCCGCGTCCTTCCCCAGCTCCTTGCCCAATGCAGAGACGCCCGCCCCCAGAAAGGCCAGGCTGTCCTTGAACTCCACCTTCTTCAAGCGGAAAGAGAGCATCTTCTGGCTGTTCAGGGAGATGCCGCTGAAGTCTTTGCCTGACTCCGGGGGTGCGTGGAAGAGCAGGTGGTGGCCATCGTAGCACGTGAGGTTGTGGAAGAAGCACGGCGTCTTGGCGCGCTTGGTGGTGTACTGGATGTTGCAGCGGCTGTGGGCGGCGCCTCGGTAGTTGGCCCCAAACACCGGCTTCATGTTGAGCTCCTCGTACAGCGCCATGATCTCCTGCGGGATGTCGGAGCCGGGCGCCCATATCATGTGGTCGTGGTCTCGGACGCGCATGAAGGAGGCCTTCTCCATGGCCACCCGCGCAGCAGCCCCTCCCTCCGGGTCATCGGCGTAGCGGGCCTTCACCCACTCATCGACGCCCAGGCTCTTCTTCTTCTTCAGGGGCGCCTCCTTCGCGGTCTCCTGGGTCTCCTCCTCCTCATCATCGTCGTCCTCCTCCGCACCCGCCCAAGCCTCCTTCCTGCTCGCCCAGTACGCCTTCACCACAGCATCCTCCGTGCGGGTCAGCCTCTGAAAGCCGTGGTGTTCCACGCCGCTGCAGATGTGGCACTTTCCCGCGCAGTAGTGAGCCTTCTCTGCTTCAGGGCTCCCAAACGACACCTCCCGGTTGTGCTTGTTGAGCAGGCGCTCCAGACGGATCCTCTTCTCATTGTCCTCCTGGATGCTCCTGTGGAAGTGAGCCATCACCGCCTCATCTCCATCGCCGTCCGCGTAGTCCCACGTCGCTCCTGTCTCCACATCGCAAGCTTGCGGGTCCGCGGGGTTGGGCACCAGCTGCAGTCGCACAAGCTTGTAGCTCGCCGGCTCGTGCTTGTCGCGGGTGTAGCTGATATGCACCTCTTTCGCATCGCCATTGCTGATCTCGCGCGGTGCCGGCTGGAGGTAGGACTCGGTTGCGCGTACCACCAGTCGTGCTGCAAGCTGTGGTTGTAGGACTGACCCTTCTTGAAGGGACGCTTGCCCATCCGCAACTCCGTGTCTTCCCCCTGCGGCAGCACCTCCACCCCGAACTCCTGGTTGTCGATGTGGCGCTGCATGTGTTTCTCCAAGCAGGTCCGATTATCAAAGACCCGGTGGCAGAAGTTGCAGATCTCGCTGCGGTGGTGGGAGGGATCGTTCTTCACCATACGGCCCAAGCAGCCAGGCTTCACGAAGATGTAGTGATTGTTGTCGTCCTCGGGGTGGATGTTGCGGTCGCCCAACAGGATCACGGTAATCTCCGTTGCGCCCTCCTCCAGCCGACGCCTGTCCGTGCTGCATCGAAGGATGCGCAGCTCGCCACCGCGAGTGGTGGGTGCCAACACGTCCACGAACAAGCCCGGGTTGAGCTTCTGTATCCGCTCCCAGTCATCCAGGCTCCAGGGGCCGGGGATCCCCGCGGTGTTCCAGGGATGGGTGAAGCGCCCCGCAGCTATGAGCTCCTTGTACGTCCTGTAGTCCTGCACGCTTTTCCCTTTGTATTCTGTGTTGTTCGGCTTCCTGATGGCTCCGCTTGCGACGTCCGCGTAGTACTTGTGCATCAGCAGGCACGCATCTCCGCAATCCACGCCTGTGTTGGTGGGGTTGACACACGCCCGCTTTTTGTGGATCCATGTGGGCGTCGGGATGTGCCGCCCCGCTTTCATCGGGGTGTACTTCCGCGTGTTCACCCACACGTCAGTGATGGCAACGAGGCGTGTGTCCGACGGCCCCACCTCGTTGTTCTCCAGAGCACCGATGCCCACCGACGCCGACTTTGTGAAGGCCTCCTTGAAAGCAGCCAGCGTGGACTCGTGCACTACCTCCAGCGCCTTGTGTGTCTCGGTCTTAGCGTTCGGGAAGACGAAGTGGTGGAGCCCCTTCACGCTGTTGAAGAGCGTCGCCTTGATCGCCACGTCCATCTTCACGCTGTGCTCCTTCAGGACTGGCTCCACGACTGTCCATATCTTCGGCAGGGCAGCCTCGATGCAGCTCCTCGCGTCCGTCATGTCCTGCCAGTCTCCATCGCGCACATAGCCCTTCTCCTTGTCGAGGGTGACCACTCCCTGCTTGATGATGTCCCATGAGTCAGGAAAGGAGACCTTGAAGCGCCGCAAGTACTGCTTGTCTCGCATCACCAGGCTCCCCAGGGGCGTTGTCGTCGTGGGTCCATCGGCGCGGGGGGCGGGCTGAACGGCGGTGGTGGGGGCAGCGGGCTTGCGGGTGGCAGGGTTGGCGCGCCGCCTGAGGGGGCTTGTCTTCCGCGTCGGCTCATTAACAGGCGGGGGCTGGGGTACTGGTTGGGCGGCCTTGGCATCTCGCAGTTGTTTCCTGAAGGTCTTCAGATCCATCGCTGCCTGTACCTTCGGGGTCGGTATTCTTCTCTTCAGTCTGAACGCACTCTTTTATACGCGCTGCCTCACCTCGATGGGCCTCGTAATGCCTCACGCGCCGCACCCGCTCTGCGGCACGACGGGTATGGCGCTCCTCCTCGGTCTCGGTGGCTATGATCCTCGCGCGGCGCTCCCGGAAGTACAGAAGCCGCGCGGCGTGATACTCAGGGTCAAGCTTGCGCACCGCATGCCAATACTTCAGCTCCCGCGTGCGTCTGTGCTGCACCGACTCGATTACACGCACTACGATACTAATCCTTTTTACCAACACACGCAAAACGCACAAGAGCATCATACTCCTCGGGGAACTCGGTTGCAAGACAGAACAAGATGCTCGCCTCATGATCTCCCTCTCCCGTCAACAAATCCATCACCATGTCTTCCCTGCGACACTGAGGCGGGAGCTTCATCAGCCGCGCCAAAAAGGCAGCCCGCCGCATGATGAGACCTTCCTCGGCGTAATGCTCGGCTTCGGCTTCAGCCTCGACTTCGGCGTCTTGCGCGACGTCGGCTCCAGTAATGTCCACGCCGGCGTCCTTCAGGGACTGCGCGTTAGTATCAATGGTCGCTTGTACGGTACCTTCGCCCCACTCTCTTTCAACCTGAGCAAAGGCTTCGAGTGATCTGACGCCGACTCCGCGCACGGTGATATGCTTCTCCATGTCCATGTTTCTATTGAGTGCCGTCAAAAGAATATTTCTGGTGACGACGCGAAGCAATCAGCCCCCTTGTGGGTATGCCCGCGCGCGCACAGGCTCCCCACCGCGTCGCTACCACCGCGCCTCTGCACTCCCGCGCTGCTACCCCCGCGCCTCTACACCCGCGCCTCTGCCCCCGCACTGCCACCCCCGCGTGCATCTACGGCGCCCTGACCCCCGCACTGATGCCCCCGCGCCCTGACCCCCGCACTGTCTACCCCCGCGCGCCTTGACCCCCGCACTGCTACCACCGCACTGATACCCCCGCACCGCTACCACCGCACTGATACCCCCGCACCGCTACCACCGCACTGATACCCCCGCACTGCTACCCCCGCACTTGCTCAAGCACGCACAAGCCCTTCAATACAACAGCAGAACGCTCCGTCCATGCCTGGGGATGCTCACGCACGCACAAGCCCTTCAATACAAATGCCAGGTCTGGCTCACCCACTGCGTGGGCGAGCAGAACGCTACGTCCATGCCTGGGATGCTTACGCACGCACAAGCCCTTCAATACAACTGCCAGGTCTGGCTCACCCACTGCGTGGGCGAGCAGAACGCTACGTCCATGCCTGGGATGCTCACGCACGTCATCGGGTTCGGCTCACGCCGACGCGTCGGCATGTCAGGGTATACCCGCATATTCACAAGCACGTCCCGGGGTTCGGGCTCACGCCCTGAACCCTAAACCCTAAAACCTACACCCCCGATGCTTGGGTGTGCTTGTGCGTGGGTGGGGCTCCCCCCTATATACACGACGCTTGCCTTGAACCCCTTCTCGCCTGCGTACTTATACCTGCCTGCTGCCTGACTTGTACCCCGCCTCACTGTCTGCTAACCTGTCATACACCCTATCTGCCTTTAACCCTAACACGGGCATGCCTAACATACACCCTATCCACCAACCTGACCGCCTTAAATCCTATCCGCCTGCCTGCGTGCCTTAAACCCTACCTGCCTGCAAGCCTACCCACCCAACTAACTGCCGGACTTACACCCTAACCTCCTGCCCCCCATTATTTTGATCCTACCCGCCTGCCTGCCTTGAGGCATACCCGCCCAGGGCCTGCCTCCTTTAAACCCTACACAACACCCTACATAACTGCCTCCTTAAACCCTACTTAGTGAATGCCTGCCTTGAACCCCGCCCTGTCTCACCGCCCTACCTGCTGCCTGCCTTAACCAGGCCTGACTTCTCAAATCGTACTCGCCTGCCTGCCTTTACTTATACCCAAATAACATGTAGCTTGGCCTTAAGAGAGCTTCCAAGTAGCTGGTAGGAGTCCCACGGTTTGAATGTTACATTTGAAAAGGAAAAAACAAACCCGGAGCCAACACGAGGCTCAAGGGGCTTCCAAAAAACCAAACTGACTAATATCATCAACTAATTCATTGTCATACTCTGGTAGGGGTCCCAATGTTGTTACATTGTTACATCTACGCACACTGGTTGGTGGCGTACAATTAAGGAAGTAGAGCCTACTGGTGAGGGTACCCACAACAAGAGCACAACCTTAGCAGTTCTGGCTCACCACAAAGCCACCTCCAACCCTACCACCCCACACTTCAGCGTCTACACCATGGCCTCTGAGTCCTTCTGGGCGTGCATGTACTGGAGATAACGACACAATGCACCCATGCAATGCATACATGCACAATGAACATGAACTACAGCACACACCAGGATATGTAGGAATACCCATGCCCCCTTCTGAAATTGTCCATACATGCATTGGCACAACATACATGATGAACATTGCCCACCCTGGGCCAGGGTCAGAGAATTGGTACTGCAGCTCTCTCGACCACACTGCAGATCGGCTGTTAAAGGGCCTCAGCTCTGCCCTACCAATGCATGTTGCTTCCTACAGCTAGGGTTTTAGGCCCACCTAGAAGGCCAACCAAGTGAACCACAAGGTTCCAACAGCTAGGGTTTAGCGCCCCCTAGATGGCACTACAACATGCCGCAATGCCTAGATGGGGGACACAATGGAATGACAACACAAAGTTTAGCCTCACCATGCATGGGTCCACAGCTAAACACGTACTTCGCCAGCATATGCCCGCTTGCCAAGACCACACGTCCACCCATGAGATGCTGACTGTTTGCCAAAGTTGAAATCCAATCATAGATGCTATGTGCCTGAGATGCCAAAGAGGTGTGCATATCAACATGTTCCATGCCACCTGAGCCAAAAGTTGTTCTGATTAGTAAGTAAGGTGACAGGCCCTAAGGCTTTTCTGAAACCATCCTAGAAAAACCCTCCATGCCACCTCCTCACAAGCCTTACTGTGATCCAAACATTGTAAAAACTCCCCAAAAACCAATGTGATAGCCATTTACCTGCATGGCCTGCCGCACGTAACCACATGCCCACATGGGAGACAAGGCATGCAATTAGGAATGCCAATATGTATTTACTAAAACGTTTGTAACTCGTGCCACATTCTGCTGACTGTTGTATCCTACTGCTGGCATGCTCATTCCCGAGCCAACTTGGGCTCCTCAAGGCCAGGTAGGGGCCACCTTTAAAAGGAGCACCCGTTTTCCTTTCCCACGGTCTTCTTCATCTAATGTCTCGAGGGTACATCACCAGAAATTGAGCTGCTGTGCCTGCTGCCCTGCTACCATCATGAACACCTTTGGCGAAAGTTGCCTTTCCAGGCCAGATGTAACGTCCTGAAGCCGGTTCCACAACCTCCTCTGGAACCAGAACTAGACTTGAACAAGGCCTCTGGAACCAAATTTTTTTGGGGGAGACCATGCCATGTCGATGCGTAGCATGGACCCAAGCAGGAGGAACAGCCCCCCTGGTGGCGTCTGGGGCGAAGCCCCAGAAGCCAGCGATGATTTGTACTTATTACAACCAATTGTACAATGAAAAATGCTATTCTTGCACTCAGTTGAGCACTCTACACTTTGTAATAAACTTGCTGGAACCAGCATGTGACATGTTGGCCAGAGGGTGGCCCAGGGCTGGAACCAGGAACTGACATGTTTGGCATCGCTGGAACCGCGGAACTGAGCACATTTTGCCCTGGAACCGGAACCTGGAACCGGCTTCAGGACGGTACAGATGTGGTCTGACGGAGCTGGTATCCAGAAGCTGCCGACTTCTTCGAGGTTCGTACTGTCCTCAAGGGCCTTCAAGCAGCCACTGTGTGGCTGCCAAAAGGCAGAAGCCGCCTGAGCTGAGGGTCTGCGAAGCCATGATCGGCTGACGATGGGCTTCTTTTCCGACTGAGAGCTGATTGGCAGACGCCGTTAAGCCAGACATATGAGCTAGCTTAGGGTAGCAGACTGCATTGTGCCAAAAGCCAAATGGGTCCGACTGGTTGCGCGCACCCGACCTGAGGGAGATGCGACGCAACGCAATGCTGAGAGCTAGAGTTTAACGCCTTCTAGAGGGCGGGTCCCAATGTACTTCCGCGTGAGAGACTGTGACTGAGAGCAGGGGAGACGTTGACAAGCGAAGGCTTGAACCTGGTAACGAAATTAGACCGCTCAACTCTATCTTATATGCTTCACATTCTTAGTTGAACCTTTAGCCCATGCCCGACCCCAAAATGGGGCCCCGAGACAACATGGTAACATTGAGCTGACCTGGCCAATGAGTGCGCCAAGGCAAGAGACCATGTACTCTTTGACCAGGACAGGAGGTAGCAACACGGTCGTGCTGATATGAAGTTGTATGTCAATAGCAGAAGACCCAACCTCTGGCAACCCCTGGTGACTTATGGTAGTTTGCAAACAGCCCTTGAACCTTCATTGAACCTCACCTTGCTTGGGAGTCACTCCAAAATCTGATATAAACTAACCCTCAACCCCGAATCCCCAGCTGTAACCCCCAGCCGTGTAAGCAATGTCTAAGCATGCGTTCCTCAAATGCTCTACGCACGGCTTGGTACTGCAGGCTGCCCTAGCAATGAAGGCCAGAGCGCCAAAGAAAACCCCCAATCCTCACTCCTCTTCCAAAACACCAGATCAACCTAAAACCCTCAACCCCTACAGCTATATCCACCTCCGCCCACTCATGCCTCTCCGCCCCTTTTGGGCCCCCAGAGCAACAGATCATCTGGGGGGTACCCCTATCTATTACACAACCAGGAGCCACGTACACTAGTCATGCATTGAAGGAAAGCCAGGAGTGCAAATGAGTTGCAGATTCACAGCCTAGTGCTGCTCTGTGAGTGACATTGAAGCCAAGCCTGGACTATTTTGACGATTTGAGCCAAGCCTGAGCTTTTAATCTAGGGCCAGACACTACGGCTCTCTGAATTCACAGCTGGCCCATGAATTCAAAGTATCAGGCCCAGATTCAAAATATGGAAACCAGCTACCAATTCTGCTATCTACTTCGTACACATAATCCCAGCAATTGGAATCAAAAGAAATACTCACATTTTGTTTCAGCAGTTACACCCCTTGAGGCCAGAGGAGATGAATGCTGCTACAAAATGTGATACCGTCATAATGTGTACGCCACAACAAATTGTGATGATGTGTACCCCACAACTGAACTAAAAGGCACACGACTGCGACCGGTGAAGATAGGCCACCATGATCCAGACATGGAGCACCTAGCATGCTGCTGCCCTCCCCCCGGCACCCACAGTGAACCCTGCACCCTGTCACGACCCCATGCTACCAGTGTCATCCCGCATATTAATGAAATAGGGACATCAATTGGAGCCCATGTGTCAGACGGGACATTGGGGTGCAATCCTTGCTTGTTTGCAGCCAATCCTGCTGCTACTAGCATTTATGGCCCACCTAATGGCCCACCTAATTATCACTACAACAACTTGCAAATTAATGGCAGAAGAGTATCGGCAATTAACCCACAAAAAACCAAACCCTTCGCCTATATCTTGCCATTTTAGTTCGAGCAGGTACTGACATCACCATTCAAGAGCCGGATCCAGGAACAGTGTCTACTGTCCAGCCCCTCCCACCTCAAGGTAAGCTACTTAGTTAATGTCTAGTACCTCAGGCCCCAACCACAGTACTTGGTCAAGGCATTAATCCCCCTCCAGCACAAATACTGCAGAGCTTATGATATGGCCGGCAATATCCTGCATCCCTATGAGTGATGGCTTGATTGTTGATTGGGCAGTATGTGATGCCAGCTGCACCTTGCACACAATAATGACGCCACAATGTTCCACCCCTAAAACTATTCATGTCAGCGTCTGTATCAGTCATCCGCTGGCCAGCATGGCCAGCATGACCAGCATGACCACAATACGTATTTAGATACCACCCATACATGACAAAGACAAGCCACAAGTGTTTTTACATTTACAAATCAGCCCGACGTAGCACCACTAGTCCTAGACCTCAAATCTGCCCCCCCCCCGGCGCCCCCAACTTGTTCTGCGTCATGTGTCCCATACCCCAGGTGCCATTTCCCATGACACGAACTTGATACGGCGCCCGACCCACTTCAAAGATTACCTCCCAGACTGGGACTGGGATCAAATGCGACGCCTGAATTTGCAGGAGGCAGGCATAATTGCTATTATGTAAGTAGCTGCAGCAGCTTTCTCAAGCTTCCCTTGCAAAGCTAGATGAAGCGGTAGATATGTACATAAGTGCTCGTAAACCCTTCCTGTAGGAGCCATAACAGCAACTATGTTTATAGCTGCAGCTTTCTTGATGCTTTCCTTGAAAGCTTCCAATGAGAAAGCTGAAGATACGTACATAAGTGCTCATGAACTCCTTCCTGCAGACTAATGCAGGTCGCTACACCAATAAGACTGATCATGACTAACAGGAAAATGCTGTGCATACAGTGGGTCAGTGCCGCCTCGGCCTCTTTCAACTGCAAAGCTAGCCCATGAATTGACAAGATCAGGCCCAGATGTCAGGTTTGGGTGCTTACAAAGTGCCAGCTACCAATTCTGCTATCTATATCGTGTACATCACCCCAGCATTAAGAATCAAGTGAAAACCTTAAAGAGTATGAGCAGCGATGACTTGTTGAAGCTTTGCCACTGCTCACAATTTGTTTCAGCAGTTACACCACCAGGCAAGATGAGGGCGATTGCTGCTACAAAATGCGATAATGTGTATGCCACAACTCTTGCAACAAAATGTGACAATGTGTACGCCACAACTGAAAGGGGACACGGCTGCGACATGGAGACAAACATGCTCCCACCAGAGTTCAGACATGGAGTGAGCACCCAGCATGCTGCTGCCTTTTCCCCCGGCACCCACAGTGAACCTTGCACCTTATCACAACCCCATGCTACCAGTGGCATCCCGCATATAATGAAATAGGGACATCCATAGAAGCCCATATGTGTGACAGGACATTGACGCGCAATCCTTGATTGGCGGCATCCTGCTGCTACCGACTAGGTAAGCATTTAGGGCCCACATAATCTATAAAAACCAATTGCAAATGCACGGCACGAGAGTATCTGCAGTAAACCAAAGAGGTTTGGATATCTCTTGTGTTTTTGTTACAGCAGGTAAGTACTGCATCACCACTCAAAAGCCGAGCCGGGTCCCGAAGAACAAACTGTACTGTCCAGCCACTCCCACCTGAAGGTAAGCTTATTGACGTCTAAAACCTCAGCCCCCAACCACAGTACTTGGTATTAATCCCCCTCCAGCACAAGTACATACTGCAGAGCCTACCAAGCACTGATGTCACACAAAAATCAGTCCCTGCCGAGATCCTGCATCTCTATTAATGGCTTGATTGTTTATTGGACAGTAAGTGTGATGCCAGCTGCACTTTGCATCACAATTGTGGCGCCACAATCTTCTACCCCTAGAGGTATTGTCAGCGTCTGTGTCGGTCGTTGGCCAGTATGACCGCAATATGTACATAGATACCGCCCATACATGTGAAAAAAAGTCACATGCTTTTACCTTGGATCATCCGACCGAGGCTGCACCACTAGCCTAAATAGATTGACCCCACATTCCCCTTCCCCCCTTTGTTCTTCTTACTGTGGCCCACAACCCATACCCCAGGTGCCAACCACTAACTTGATGGAGTCCGCACCCATAGAAGCGTACATCCCAGATTGGGACTGGAATCAACTGTGACGCCTACTTTTTGCAGGAGGCATAATACCTATTATGTAAGTAGCTGCAGCTTTCTTGAAGCTTTACTTGAAAGCTTGTAGAAGCAGCCGTAGATAAATACATAAATGCTCATAAACCCTCCCTGCAGGAGCCATAACAGCAACTATGTTTCTAGCTGCAGCTTTCTTGAAACTTTCCTTGAAAGCTTTTAAAGATGTGGCTGGATGTAGATACGTACATAGATGCACCCTTCCTGCTAACGAAGGCAGGTCGGGACACCACCAGTCCCACTCGTCGTGACTAAAAGGCTTATGCTATGCATTTGCGACACGACCATTTGCACGACCCCACAAAAGGCTGAAGGCACTCACCAACAGTGTTTGAGAGCGAGAGCGTAGTATATCACATGCTAAGACCATCAACATTTGCAGGACCCCACAGAAGGCCCAAGGGCGCTCACCAGCCGCAGTGCTCGAGAGCCAAACCTAAACACATACAGCTCGTTCCTACAGGTAGCAGCACTGTCTGATCAACTCGGTCAGACCTTATGGCACAGGCATTGATGACTTCCTTGTGCAGCACTTGCCCACTCAAGGATCACTCAGGAACCCAATACTAAGGCCTAAACCTAGATGTACACCAAAACAGTGTGTATGACGCCTGAGAAGCTACGCACATAGTTACATTTAGCTGCACAAAAACTTCTATACATTAAGGCACATGTTACAGCACAAGTGCTTGCAATCAAAGCCACACTGCATTCTCGACGACCAGAGCAGGACAGCTAAACACCTCTTATTAGGATTGAAACTTAATGATATGCCGTAGCACAAAGTGCCATAGGCCCTGCAACCCTAAACAGTGAGGTGGATATGATAAAACAGGCTCCCTTCGGCATGCAACCAGAAATGACTCATAACGACATATGCCTATCATTCCGAGACATGAGTCAGGGAGCTGAGTCTTAAAAGCATGCATGCCCCTACAGGGATGCGGATGGCCAAGCGGGCGGAGGGTGCCTTAGTAACATCAAGCCCTAATCTCTAAACCTTAATTTGCTTAGGCCCCTCCTATAGGGATGCGGATCGCAAAGCGAGTGGAGGGTGCCTTTGTAGTATCTAACCCACTAGCAACATCATCAGGAATCACATCCTGGAACACCTTAGCCACTTTCTTAATCAAGAACCTGGAATAGGGCCCCTCGAGCTTTACGATGCTTGTACTGCTCCACCTAGACTCCCTCTCAGGGTCGCTGGGAACAGGGGGGAGGTGGTCCAAGGGCAAGGGTTTAATCTCCGCGTCCCAGCAGGGGTCGAAGAAGTAGGGTATAGTGATGCGCGAGGTTGTGGGGTTGGGGTTTAGGGCGCGGTGGAAGGGGGAGCTAAAACGGCCGGAAGTCATGCGGTCGAGGAGGTCACCGACGTTGCAGACGATGGAGTGTGGGATGAAGGGGACGTCCATCCACTGCTGGGTTTTAGGGTGCTTAAATTGGAGGCCGGGGCTGTCTTGGTAAAGCATGGTCCACAAACCATAGTCGCTGTGCTCGCCTATACCCCAGGGCGTCTCATCAGCATTATCCCCTGCTATTGCTGCTGCTGTTTCAATTTCCCCTGCTGCTCCTGCTCCCATTGCTGAAGCTGCTCCTGTTGCTGCTGCTGGTGGTGGTGGTCCTCCTGCTGCTGCTTCTTGCTGGTTGATGCATGGGTATGAGAAGATCCGCACGAGAGAGATGGGGTCGTTAGTGAAGTGGTTGTGGAGGTATTGTGCGTCTAGACCCAAGGCTAAAGACAGAAGCTCCATAAGCCGGTGGCCTACAGCGTTGACGTGATCGATGTACTGCAGGGCAGCACCACGCAACCCCGGTACGGATTTGTCGGGAAATTGGTTCGGCCCGTAAAGTGGGGTTCCAGATTTGACACGTGGGTGGGTACGGCCATGCTCCTGAGAGATGTACAGACCCTCCTTGTGGTCCATGCGGCCGTGGGTAAACTCGCCGCCAAGTGGCATGTACCCGCGCCATGCAATCCCACCTTTGCGAACATCCAATGACAGCTTGTCGGCCAGCGGAAGGCTATAGAAGGTACGTGCATGCTGGATAACTTCATCTTGGACCTCTTCTGGCACTCCGTGACCGATCAGCACGAAAGCACCAACTGTGCTGCATGCATCGTAAATCTGCGCTACTAGCTGCTGATTGTCCTTCGCTTGCAGATCTATAATCGGAATGCCCGCCTCTGCCATGGTACGCTGAGGGAGGCCTGGAGCTATCCGTACAATTGTGGTAACTCGATAAACTGGCAGAAGGGAACTCGCCCTAACGAAATGCTGATCGATGCTGATGGAATGCAGAGAAGGAAACATGTCAGTTTTGCGTAGGAGCCTTCAGGCAGCCCTTTGCAAACTGAGCCGTGAAGAAGGCTGCAGAACCCCAGTGGTGAGTAAAGCCCTCGACGGCAGTACCGTCACGTGTAGGCAGGTCGGCTTCACTCTTCACGCCTTGCAGCGCCCGGCATCGAGCTCTAGCTGCCTATCACCACGTACATTGACTCCTATCTTCATCAGGGTAGTCGCTGCACCTCATTGCGCTGAATTGGAGCTGCCTTCAGTGTGTTTCTACACAACTTCACGATGGCTTTAGCAGGTAGGGTTGTGCAGGGTCTGCTAATCGAGGCCATAATTCATATGCCCCGTTGTGCTCAAGCTCTGACAGCTCGTTTTACAGTATGCGGTACCATGGGGTCACGGGTGCCAAAGAACCCTGCTTGCATTTGGCTTGATCAAGTCCTTATGGCAGCTGCCGGTGAAGGGATTCTGCACATTCGGGTTGTTTAGACATGGCCAAGACTCAGCGCAGCAGTGATACATATGGACTGGCAGCGTGCACGAGCAACTGCACACTCTTGACGGCAGGACATCTGGTCGCGTGCAGGGAGCAGGTCTACTTTCACAGGTGCTCGGGTGTCCGGCGCCAAGAAGCAGCGCGTCACTCCCAGGATCGCCCGTACCAATGCAGTAAGGCCTGAGGCATCTACCGTCAAGTCTGTGAAGAAAGTTGTCCTCGCCTACTCTGGTGGGCTCGACACATCCGTTATCTTGAAGTGGCTCGTGGACACGTATGGATGTGAAGTGGTCACCTTCACTGCTGACCTGGGTCAGGTACGTGCGCTCGATTTTGCATACGCAGCTTAGCAAGAAGACTTCGTGCTCCAGCTTGCTTCTCGACGTCAGCTCACACGGACGCTTCCTGCGTTTTCTAATTTCGCCCTTTCAAATGGAGTCGAGCAGCAGCGCTGAATCATGCAAAACAAGCAGGTGTCATGCTGGCACGTTAGTTAAATACGCTGCGGCCTTCTGCTGTCAGCATGGGCGATGCCACACTGCCTTGTGAAGTGCCATGAGATTGACCGCACACATGCATTGAGAGCAGGTTTGACCCAGAAGGTATTTAGTCATTATCTGCGTTGTGTCTTTTAGGCTGTCTACACCATGCAGTTGATATAAGAAATTAAGGAAATTATAAGAAAGAAACAGTGGCTTGGCTAGGTTTCCATAGCTTCTGCCTTGAGGTACCTGCACTGGAATTCTCATTGCAGTGGCTGGGACTGCTGTAACTCCTATCTCATGCTGGGGGAGCAGCAACATCAGCTAACAATATCTACTCAAGTGGTGCCTCATTTCCCCCGCTCAGATGTCTGCTTCTTCATCTCATGCTGCTACTGCGGTTGCTGTTGCTGCTGTTGCTGCTGCTGATGTTTCTAAGAAGTTGAAGAGCCCATGGAACATGAGTGTGAAGCAGAACTAACCTCTGCAGCCTCCTGCCTTGCCTAGGTGTTGCTTCTGTTCCTGAAAGAGTTGATGTCTTGAGAAGGGCTGTTGGAGGACTGTGCTTTCCTTAACTGATAGATACTGTGCTTTTGCTAACACGCATGTCTCCTGCTTCTCAGCTGCTGCTTCATGGTGCTGGTTTAGTAAGCAGGGTGAATGTTTAAGGTTTAGGGTTTAGGAGCCTAGTGAGGAGCTTGATCCGCCCCTGTGCCATAGCGAAGCAATGTTTGTGAACCAGCTACAGATCTTTGCTCAAACTGACAGAGCCTGCATCGGGTTTACTGCCCTGGCCGACGCACCTGCTTGCTTGTGTGCTCCAAAAGATTGTGTGGCTGACTGGATTGGCTTCTGCTGCTGGTGCTGCTGCATCTGCTGACACCCCTGGCTCCCGTTTCTGCTGGTGCTGCTGCTTCTGGTGCTGGTGCTTCTGCTGATGCTTCTGCTGCTGGTGCTGCTTCTGCTGGTGCTGCTGCCTCTGCTGACACCCCCGGCTCCCGCTTCTGCTGGTGCTCCTGCTTCTGCTGGTGCTTTCGCCTCTGCTGGCGCTGCTGGTGCTGCTGCTTGTGTGCTCCAAAGGATTATGTGGCTGACTTATATGCTGTTGTTGCTGCTGTTTTGTTCTAACAGGGTGAGGAGCTTGAGCCGGCCCATGCCAAGGCTGAGCAGATGGGTGTCAAGCAGATAACAGTTCTGCCTGCTCTTGCCGCTGCTTTGCTTTGCTCCTGTTCCTGTAGTTGAGGTTATGAGGGGGGCTCTTGGAGGACTAGGATTTCCTTATCTGATAGATGCTGTGCTCTCCGCTTCTGCTGGTGCTCCTGCATCTGCTGCTGATGCTGCTGCCTCTGCTGACAGTAGCTCCCGCTTCTGCTGCTGCTGGTGCTGCTTCTGTGCCTGCTCCTGCTGACAGGCCTGTCTCCCCCTTCTGCTGCTGCTTCTTGTTTGGTCCACAGGCTTGTGTGGCTGACTTATATGCTGCTGCTGCCGCTGTTCTAGGGTGAGGAGCTTGAGCCCGCCCGTGCTAAGGCTGAGCAGATGGGTGTGAAGCAGATCGGGGTTCTGCCTGCTCTTGCTGTTGCTCTGCTTTGCTTCTGTTCCTGTAGCTGATGTCATGAGGGGGCTGTTAACTGATAGATGCTGTGCTTTTGCTGACACCCTTAACCCTACTTCTGCTGGTGTTGCTTCTGCTGCTGGTGCTCCTGCTTCTGCTGACACCCCTGGCTCCCCCTTCTGCTGCTGCTTGTTTGGTCCACAGGCTTGTGTGGCTGACTTGTATGCTGTTGTTGCAGCTATTGCTGTTGTTGCTGTTGCTATTGCTGTTTTAGGGGAGCAGCTAAATCCCACCCGTGCCAAGGCTGAGCAGATGGGTGTGAAGCAGATTGAAGTTCTGCCTGCTTAGCTGCTTAGCTTTGCTTCTGTTCTTGATGTTGGTGTCATGAGGAGGGCTGTTGTGGGGTTGTCCCTCTATAAAGTAACGGGTACATGCTTTCCTTGCGCTGATACCCCTCTTTCCCACTTGTGCTGCTGCTGCTTTTGCTGCTACAGGGTGAGGAGCATCCATAACTGAGCACATGTGTGTTAAGCAGAAACTGAACCTAGAGCTCCTCTATTGAACGTACTGCATTGGCTGACTTAAATTGCTGTTGTTGCTGCTGTCACTGTTTTAGGGAGAAGAGCTTGAGCCAGCCCGTGCCAAGGCTGAGCAGATGGGTGTGAAGCAGATCTTCATTGATGATTTGAGGGAGGAGTTTGTCAAGGACTATGTGTTCCCTATGTTCAGGGCTAACGCCGTCTATGAGGGAGTATACCTGCTGGGCACTTCCATTGCTAGGTAAGGAGGTTAGCGGAAAAGTTTGGGGAGGGACAAGGCCAAATGGAATGGGCAATGGTACCGTGGGGATGTTCAGGGCTAACAGCAACTATGAGGGAATGTATCTGCTGGGCACATTGCTAGGTAAGGGGGTTAGCGGGAAAGGTTTGGGGGGGGGGCTAGTGGAAACGGCAAGCAGACCCGGGGTATAATTCAGGGCTAACAGCATATATGAGGGAATATACCTGCCTTGTACTTACATCGTTAATTGAGGTGCTTAGCTGAAACTGTGGGGAAAGGGACAACGCAAGGGAGCGAGGGAAAGCAGGCAGGGCCAGCAGCGTTTACGAGGAAATCCCTGCAGCTCACTTCCATCGCTAGGTTAAAGACGCAGCCGAGCAGCACAGAGAGGAGCACCTTTCGGCTAGGGCAATGGTAGCAAGGGGAATGGGCAGGGCTGAAAGGAATGGGCAGGACTTGCAACATCTATGAGCAAACATAGCTGCTGGGCGCTTTCATCGCTTAGTAGTTTGTGAATAGGGTTTAGGGCAAAGGCCCTAAACCCTAAGGTTTAGGCCCTGCAGCATGTTTGAATAGGGTTTAGGCCCTGGACCCTAAACCCTGAGGCTCAGGCCGAGCAGCATCTTTGAATGGCGTTTAGACTCTGAACCCTAAACCTTAAGGTTCAGGCCCAGCAGCATCTTTGAATGTGCACTGTTGAAGGAGTTTAGGTGGAGCAACTGGGCCCAAGCCGGTCTCTGTTACAGATGCAGGGTTCACTAAGGGGTGCAGGCGGCATTTTAAGGCTCAGGATATTGCGGTGTGTCTAGGGGAGCATGCATGGCTAGGGTGTAGTGGTGTGTCTAGGGGAACATGCATGGCTAGGGTTTAGCAGTGTGTTGAGAGGAGCATGCATGGCTAGGGTTTAGCAGTGTTTAAGGGGAGCATGCATGGCTAGGGTTTAGCAGTGTGTCTAGGGGAGCATGCATGGATAGGGTGTAGCGGTGTTTAAGGGGAGCATGCATGGCTAGGGTTTAGCAGTGTGTCTAGGGGAGCATGCATGGATAGGGTGTAGCGGTGTTTAAGGGGAGCATGCATGGCTAGGGTTTAGCGGTGTGTCTAGGGGAGCATGCATGGATAGGGTGTAGCGGTGTGTCTAGGGGAGCATGCATGGATAGGGTTTAGCAGTGTTTAAGGGGAGCATGCATGGCTAGGGTTTAGCAGTGTGTCTAGGGGAGCATGCATGGATAGGGTGTAGCGGTGTTTAAGGGGAGCATGCATGGCTAGGGTTTAGCGGTGTGTCTAGGGGAGCATGCATGGATAGGGTGTAGCGGTGTGTCTAGGGGAACATGCATGGCTAGGGTTTAGCAGTGTGTCTAGGGGAGCATGCATGGATAGGGTGTAGCGGTGTTTAAGGGGAGCATGCATGGCTAGGGTTTAGCGGTGTGTCTAGGGGAGCATGCATGGATAGGGTGTAGCGGTGTGTCTAGGGGAACATGCATGGCTAGGGTTTAGCAGTGTGTCTAGGGGACACATGCATGGCTAGGGTTTAGCGGTGTGTCCAGGGGAGCATGCATGGCTAGGGTTTAGCAGTGTTTAAGGGGAGCATGCATGGCTAGGGTTTAGCAGTGTGTCTAGGGGAGCATGCATGGATAGGGTGTAGCGGTGTTTAATGGGAGCATGCATGGCTAGGGTTTAGCGGTGTGTCTAGGGGAGCATGCATGGATAGGGTGTAGCGGTGTGTCTAGGGGAACATGCATGGCTAGGGTTTAGCAGTGTGTCTAGGGGACACATGCATGGCTAGGGTTTAGCAGTGTGTCCAGGGGAGCATGCACGGCGATGCAAGGGGATTATCCAATCAGTGGGGGTGAGGACAGCTTCTGTTTCAGATGCAGGAAGGTCTGTCAAGAGGAGCACGGGAAAAAAAGCACAAAAAAGGGAAAAAGCCAACAGCATTGATTGCTAAGTAAGCCCAAAAGCTGAAACAGCAGAGGAGTAAAGCAGATATGTGATGTTGGCCCAAATACGGCCTTTCGTAGGGCTCAGGATCAGCAGTGTTTATTATGAGAGCAATGCACAGCCCTCTGGGCCGTCCAGCACTCAAGCATGACTCCAACCAGTTTCTTAGTGGGGTGGGATGGGGTGGGGTGGGATCAGCAGTCTCTGGAACACCAATGGGGCTTGCTCATCTTGGCAGCTCAACATAGAAAGAGCCATGTAACACGGTCACATGGGTGTGTGTTTTCAATAATAGCTACTTCCGTGTAAAACACATGACCTGCTGCTGCTATGCTCTAGCACGCGCGCCATTGCTAAACATAGGGATCGGAGTTCTATTTGGGGTTCAAGGCCCTTTGTTTGCTGCAGGACCAAGACACTGTCACATTGACATTGCAAAGGAGGTAGTGCTGATGCTGTCTGCCACAATGCGAGTGCTGCTGCTGCTGCCCCGCTCTTCAGGTTTGTCCTTCGTGTCATGCTGCACAATACCTAAACCCTAACCATAAACCATAGCGTACAAATTTGTCGCATTTTCTCATGTTGATTGCAAGCCCCTCATTGCCAAGCGTCAGATCGAAATTGCTAAGGAGGTTGGTGCCGATGCTGTTTGCCGTGTGATGCTGCATAAACCCTAAACCCTACACTGACTGGTCTCCTGGTTTCAATTTTGATTGCAGGCCCCTCATTGCCAAGCGTCAGATCGAAATTGCTAAGGAGGTCGGTGCCGATGCTGTGTGCCACGGTGCCACGGGGAAGGGCAATGATCAAGTACGATTTGAGGTGGCTTACTATGCTCTGAAGCCAGACATCAAGGTGATTGCGCCGTGGAGGGAGTGGGACTTGAACAGCAGGACGAAGCTCATTGCTTATGCAGGTAAAGAACGGGCTGAGAGAGTTTTAGGGCGGGAAGGGTTTTAGAGCAGGAAGGGTTTAGGCAAGAAGGCGGCTGTAGGGTTTAGAGGCAGGCATTTATGGAGGGAGGGGAATTTGAACAGCAGGACAAAGCTCATTGCTTATGGGGGTAAGGAAGGGGTTGGGAAGGGTTTTAGGGTAGGAAGGGCTTAGGGCAGGAGGTTCTGGTGAAGTTCAGTGAGAGGAGGAAAGGCAGGTATGGTTTAGGGCGGAAGGCTGGGTAGGGTTTAAACCAGGGAAGGCCAGTAGGGTTTAAACCAGGCAGGTAGGGTTAGGCACTTTGGCAGGTACAGACCCTACGGCTGCAGGGAGGGGGGAGAGTGGAGCCTGAGCAGCAGGACAAAGCTCATTGCTGGTGCGGCTGAAGAACTGGGAGTGTTTTAAGCTGAGTCTGAAGGCAGGAAGTAGGCTGTGGGGTTTAGGGTCTAGGAAATCAGGCAATTGTAGACCTTATGGCGAAGGGAACGGAACCTGAACAATAGGACAGAGGTCAATGATTAGCATGTCGGGGGCTGCGGGGGTCCAAAGAGTGCTTTAGGGTTGGAGGGTCCAGAAGATGTAATCATTTTTTCTTATATTTCAACCATAGCTTTTGCACTGGGATGTTTCGGGTAATCATGCAGGTGCGGATGTAGCGAGGCTAGCCGTGCAATCCGCTTCCAGGGATGCATGGCTAGCCTTTTGTCATGGGTGGAAACATGCTTCATGTCAGCTACGGGGGATATCCTCTTTGGAGACAGTTCATTGTTCCAGAGCGCTTGTGGAAGTTCGGCCTTTGTTGATGCAACAGGTAATACGTATTTTAAAATGGCAGCCATAACTTGCTTCTTAGGCAGCAGAATCCCTGGCCTTTATACATGCCCTTCTCACGACGGTCCTAAAGCATTTCCTTGCTGCAATGCAGAGGATGCTGGTATGTCTATTCCCACCACAAAGCGTGGCGACCCTCCATTCTCCATGGATGCGAACTTGCTCCATATCAGCTATGAGGGTAATGCTCTGGAGGACCCCTGGGTGGAAGCTGATGAGAGCATGTTCACCCGCAGTGTGTCACCAGAGCAGGTGAGACGGGTGACCAATTGGTGACAGGGGATTGTAAAGTGCAGGGTTTACTATTTGACTAGTAGCATGCTGGGTGGCCTCTGTTGGGAACAGGGTGAGAGTAGGATCATGCGCAGTGTGTCACCAGAGCAAGTGAGACGGGTGACCAATGGGTGACACTGGTGACATAAAATTTGAAGGTGCAGGGTTTAGTATGGGACTACTGGCTTGCTGGGGCTCTCTGGCCGGAACAAGTTAGGAGCATGCTCATGTACGATGTGTCAACACAGCAGGGAAGGTGTGACATAATCGATACTTGGTGACATAATTTATAACCATCGGAGCTTAATGTAGTACTCTAGCAATCGTACCGCGCTAGGGCAGAAACATGATCAGAGCATCTTCACAGGCAGTGTGTCACCAGAGGGTGAGAAGTGACATTGGTGACATATGGATGCATGTATAATGGGAGGCTGACATGTTTCAGGAGGGATGTGGCTATGCTCTGTGGGCTTGTGTGATGGGTGATAGAGAGCAGGTGTCACTGCTGCATTGGAGTCGGGTAGGCTGGCGTCTGAAGTGACTCCGGTGATGCATGCTTCAGCACTCACAACACATGATTATGATTATGTTTGGCAGACACCTGAGGGGAGCACTGTAGGGGTGGGTGTCAGCAAATGTGCATGCACCTCGTTGCCTCATGCACAAATTCACCTGCATCTTCCCACTCTTCCCTCCTCTTTGTTGCTTTGGACTCTGGGCATTGGTATGAGGGAAATCATTGCGGGTCTATTCATGGTCTATTGGTTAGGACTGAAGTACGACTTTCTCGTAATTGCGTGAAGGCTCCGGAACAAACTATGGACCTGCGTGCACCTCCTTGCCTTATGCTAACCTAAGCATCTCGGTGCACCCTTTCCTCCTGTTCCTTGCTTGCAGGCTCCAGACAAGCCCACCTACATAGACATTGAATTTGAGAAGGGAGACCCAGTAGCTATTGATGGTGTGAAGATGTCTCCTGCCACTATCTTGACAGCACTGAACAAGGTGGCTGGTGATAATGGCATTGGACGTGTTGATATTGTGGAGAGCAGATTCGTAGGTGAGGGGATGGGAGCAATAGCATCAAGCACAACAACAGAAGCAGCAGCAGCTATCGGGTCAGGGTTTAAGGGGTTTAGCAACAGAGACAGAGTTTAGCAGGGTTGGGGTCCTCGCAGGGTTTAGCAGGGAAGCAGTGGAAGACCAGCAGGGCAGGAGCGAAATCAGCTTGAGCTTTGACATTGTGGAGAGTATGTTCGGTGATGAAAGGCGAGGAGCAATACCATGAAGCATCAATTGAAACAGCAGAAGGAACAGCAGTAATTGCTAGCAGGGGTCATGTCCAAGGAAAGCGGCAAAAGAGCAGCAGGAGCAGGAGTGGGTGTTAGCTGTCTCAGAATTGTATTTGGATTGCTTTTGCACTTGTGGCAAGGATGCTAATACAACACTAAGGGCAGGCCAACGGCCGACCTTGTAGTCGCGAATACCCTGCGCTCAGCTTCATCCAGTGGAAGCACAGCCTATAGCAGCCATGGCAAATCATAATTTCACTTGCTGCTATGTAGTGGTGTAAAATCCTGGGGTTTTTTATTGCTTGCTGATCGCAGGAGGATGAAGGGCATAGCTCCTCTTTCTCTCCTCCTCTGTTCAGATGTTGATAAGGGTTCTCACTTTTGCTCTCTTTGTGGGGGTCTAGGTTTTAGTAGAACCTAACATCGCCACCTTTCCATGTGCCTGGATTTTCTGTAGGCATGAAGTCTTGTGAGTGTATGGAACATCTGGTGCTACCGTCATCCCCATTGCTGACAGAACTGCAACTAGGGGCGTAGTTTGTGACCGCCCACGAAGTTTAAATATTGTTGTTGAGAATTAGAATCCCTCACCTTTCCATGTGCCTGGATTTTCTGTAGGAATGAAGTCTCGTGGTGTGTATGAGACCCCTGGTGGCACCGTCATCCTCACCGCCCACCGCGCCATGGAGAGCATCACCCTAGATCGTGGAGAGGCTCACCTTAAGGATGACATCATGCCCAAGTACGCTGAGCTCATCTACAACGGTTTCTGGTTCAGTCCAGAGAGGGAGGCCCTGCAGCAGCTGATTGACAGGACACAGGAGTTTGTCACTGGGACAGTGCGCTGTAAACTGTACAAGGTACGTAGCATGGGGGCAGGGTTCTGGGCAGATAGGTCGCGGACACAGGAAGGGCCCCTATGGTTATGTCAGCAGGCGGGCACATGGCAAGACCGGTTGCAGTGTTTCTAAGCAGGAAGGTTATTGCTTCTCAGCGGGGGGGGGGGGGGCAGGGCGGTCGATCTCGGGCCCCATGCCCCGAAAACCTTATACTCTGCTTCTCAGGTTAGTTTTGATACGACAGGAAGAGGTCATGGTTAGGTGTGTGCTTCTTCTTCACAGTAGAGGCTGTGGCCTTGGTGGGAGCGAAGCACACGTCTGCGGCCCTGACTCCTCCTGAGCGTGTATGGGGGTGTGGAAGCCCTGGAAATTAAAAACAATAAACTAAGCTAGGCCCTGCTGAGCACCGTTGACCTGTGTCATTCCTCCATAGGGTATTGGAATGATTTGGTTTTAAACGGTGTGTGGCAAAGCTCACAATGCTCAAGTACACGTCTTTAGGACTTACCTTGCTTCAAATATGTGGTCCTGCGTCTTCCTGCTTTGGCAGAGGTCTGGACTTCAGTGGTTGTATCCCCTGAGGCTTTAACCTGTTCTTCAGAATGCCAGTGGAGCTAACTGGTGCTTTCCCAGTGTAATGGGTCAATAAGCGCAAGCATAATGTGCTTGGTGCATTCAGTGCTTTGGCTAAGGCCTCCAATCAAGTTACTAGCACAGCAGGAGACCTGGCCATCTGATAAGTTAGTCAGGGAACATGCTGAGAGAGTGGTTTCGAGACACGTTCAGGATTCCATAGCACAACTCTCATCATAATGGGTGGAAGTGGAGGCCCTAGGTGTGTAGTACTGGGCACACTGGCCGAGGATAAGTCCTTGAGGCTGTGCTGCTACACACCTGTGGTCCTGCATCTTGTTGCTTGGGTGAGGCCTGCTTCAGATGGTAGTAACACTTAATGGCTATAGCAGTTTTTGGAGTTGGTTCTGGACGGACTAGATGAGCCCAAGTGCTGGTACAGTACTTCTAGGAGATGAGAGCTGGTATAGTGCGATAAATAGGCCGAGCCCCGCAGCATCTGGAGATGACTGTCACAGCTATAGATTTCGTTACTTGCAAGATGGCTGCAGGGCGCTTACGTGGTGGGCTGATGATATATAGACCTGCTTAGAGGTTTTAGTGTAGACATGCTCCAGGAGCAGCGGTGGCCCTATGTGTGTGCATTCCCATGCTGATGGATCATTTATCCAAGATGGCTGGGCTGCACACATCTATGGTCCTGCAGCTTGCTGGTTTGGCTAAGGGCCTGCCTGGTTAGTTCGTCTAGATGGGTTACAATTTGAAGGATTGCTGCGGTCCGGATTAGGTGTAATAGTGACTATTTGCAGTTGTGCTTGTTTATGTGTTTTTGAGGAGGGATGGTCCTATGTGTTTTGATGGCCAGACGATTTATTTTCGCTGTGCTCTACACACATGGGGTCATGCATCCTGCTGCCTAGGCTGAGTAGCAAGGCCTGCCTAGAATAAGTTAGATGGGTTAGCATCTTGTCTGGGTGAGAGGGGCATAAAATTTCGTAATGATCTGCAGCTAACCTTAATGGGTTCGACTTACATTGCAATGCCTTTGCGATGGCACAGGAGAGCTAGTAGCCATGACATTCCTTCATAGCAGCGTTGAGTTCGAGAGGTGTGTTGATCACACTGTCAATATGGGGCCTTCCCCGTATGGCTGTGCTGTACACACCAGTGGTCCTGCAAGTTGTGTTGGCTTGACCGGATTTGTTTCTAATTCCTGCCCAAAACAGCACAAGGCTGAACCTAAGCTGCTTTTCCTATCTGTGCTTGCAGGGTAATGTCATAGTGGTCGGTCGCAAGTCCCCTTACTCCCTGTACGACCCTGTCATTGCTTCCTTTGAGGATGACAAGGGTCTATACAACCAGGCAGATGCAGGCGGCTTCATCAAGCTACAAGCACTGCGCCTGCGCACACTGGGGGTGAACAGGAACAAAAACTAGGAGCATGGAGGTAGCAGGGCTACCTGTGGAGCTAATAGGGATTCTGAAGTGAAGGTTAGCCTACAACTTCTAAGTGGGGTGTGTCAGGGGTGTGTGGTGTGCTGGGTGCGCTGCGGATGTGAAATGTCTACCTGCAATCAAGTGAACAATGACAAGTGCCTAAGCTGTGTCTCTGCTAGTCTCTGTCATGTCGTCTCTTTGTCTGGTTACGACCTGGTTGGAAGTCTGAGCATGCATCGGTCAGCAGCAGTAGTTCATGGGAATGGCAGCAGATGCGGTGATCCGCGCAGGTGATTGACAGCAGGTGGGGTTGCGTTGACATAATTTCACAGTTCGACGCAGAGAAGATAGCAGGAAGAATACGTACTTGGGTGTGGTTGAAGCTGTTCCGTAGCCCAGTAGTGCTTTTATTAGTTCTGGTACAGATGTCCGTCCCTTCCAGTCTTATGACATGAAGGCATAGCAGCTGGTGACTATTATGGAGTGTCAGGTGTGTTGAAAATAGGGCATGTTTCAGCCTGCATTGTGGGGTGAACATTCCTGAGTCACGGGTGGCTGGCAATCAGATTATCTGGTTTGTTAAGTGTTTGAATGAGGTAGTGCACATACGGCTGCTCCTCTCAAGCATTTTGTCCTTGAAGCAAGACTGGCAGTGTGGCCGGTCCAATGCAGAGAGTGCCATATGGTGCAACTCACACTCACTGGCTGGGTCCCTAGTTATTGCGATGCAACTCTAGAAGAAGCAGAGATCCTATCCCCTACAAGTGAAGCAGCTGGGTTTTGATGTTTAGCGCCGTAAATCTTAATTAATCGGTGCAACTAGTTTCTTCCGCTTGTATGTGGTGCAAACACTGTTGCTGCCCACTATCGGCTTGCAAGTGCTGGGGCTGGGGGATAAGTAACATGGGCTGTGGTCTTGATGTTCATGGACTTGAAAACAAGTACGTCAACATCAGTACACCCCACTTCTTGTCCCCATATCACCCATGGTGTATGATGCAGTCACTAGTCATAGGTCTGGAGAGACACTGCAAGCTTAGTAATTGCTGTGGGCTGGCTACTTGGTGGCTATCTGCCAGCTACCAATTACCAATTACCAGATGGCCCTGTCAAAGCAGGGCGCCGGTGGGGGCAGCGCCACCCACAAGGAGCCAACTTAGGCTCCAACGGCAGACTCAAGTTCCTGTCCAAGCTCAAACAATCAATGAACAGCTAAGTTCATTGATCCATAGTGCTTCGTATGTAGTCATTTAGGTCGTCTAGGTCCATGATGAAGTGGGCAACACTGCCACGATGCAGGCCTGTGTGATGGGTGGCTCCCTTCAGGTCTAGCATCAGTGAAGTTGACGAGAATATAATCTAGTTGGTTTTAACAGCAGGGGAAGGGAACAGTTATGGCTAGTTTAAGAGTACAAGAGCGGGCTAGGGAGTGTTCAGGGCTGTCAACCAACGTTAGGATCAATAGATATAAGCATGGCACGTAGGTGCTGGGAACACACTTTAGCAAAGCAGCGAATAGTGCCTGTCTTTGTGCTTGCCTACAGTCTCAATGCATGCAACCCCTCCTTCTAGAAGATGGCTACACTTGCAAGCTTTGATCTTCCATGTGGATGCTTCAGCATGCTCCGACATATCTGACAAAACCGAGTAAACACAAACTGCTGTCAACGCACCACACTAACAAACCCGGTTGGAGTCATGCTTGGGTGCTGCACGGCCCAGAGGGCAGTGCAGTGGTCTCTCTTAACGAACTGCTGTCTAGCTCTAGCAGATGGGTGTTTCAGCCTCCATCCAAGCACTCTGCAGGCGGCCATGCTGCCCGCAGAGAAGCCGTGCTGGCCTTGGAGGGCAGGGCGGGCTAACACCACGATATATTGACAATGGCGTTGGGGTGCGGGTGGACAGGCAGAGTAGTACCCTTGATCACAACAAATCACCAGAGGCCCAAGGGATGCCATGCTGCTCTCATCAGAGGCTAAACCAGCAGAGGATGATGCTCTCAACAGAGGCCCTAGCCTTAGCGTTAATGGACTATATGGCCCTGCCGACTCATCTTACTGCAGAACTGAGGGCTTAAATTGCCCTTACACATGGGGTTGAGAAAGGGGCCGTTTTGTACATATACATTCGAACCCCTTCATTGAGATGAAGGGGAGGGTGAGCTCCCGCCCATATGGACCCGTCCTAAGCAGTGTTTACCTCACTTCCTCTGTCTATCTCTGCATAGGGTGTCCGTGACTAGTACTGGATGGTAACCCCTCGTTTATGCGCCTCCTTCGGCTCTAGGGTGCAGCATTTCAACTCTGTCAAGTGCAGTTTACTGTGATGCACAGTGAACTGCTCCATAAAGTTGAAACCAGATGCAATCGCATGCACAGCCTTTCATGATACCCTGTAGGGTACCCTCCGTCAACTTAGTAAATGGTCCGATAAGGGAACATGCCCTACGGGTGTAGGAACCAAGGCATCAAGGATGCACTGTTGAGAATACCTCAAATTAGGGTGTTCCCCGCCTGTGGTCCTCATCCTGATGCTTTGCCCGAGGCCTGTAATCAGCTCATCAGCACTGCAAATGGACATGTGCTTGAGATGGTTACGAGGAACTAGTCGGCATAGTGAGCTTAAATACACGCTGACAATTTTCATAGTGTAAGAGGTTGTCCTTAAAATTAACTTGTGTATGGAGATGGGCAGGGACGATTTATAGCTGGTACAGTGCTTTCAAGAGATGAAAGATGGTAGAGCGCTATAAATGGACCAGATCCCATTGCAGCTACGAGTAGCTGTCACAGCTAAAGGTATTGAACAATTGGGAGATGGCTGCGACAATTAAGATGTGGTCGCATGGCACTAAGCCAATAGGGTTATGTGCAGAGCTTCTTGGCGTAGTTTATGTGTAGTCAGCTCCAGGAGCAGGGGGTGGCCCTATGTATGTGCATCCCGCCCAGTTCATGCATTACTTGTCCTTGGTGGCTGGGCTGTACGCATCTATGGTCCTAAAGCTTGCTCAGGTGTCTTTGAACGGTTAATGAGCTGTGGACGGTTACCATTTGGGATATGGCTGGAGGAACGTGAGCTGGCATAATGATTTGCATATGTCCTTAGTGCACTCCGTTCCAAGTGGAGTGGTGCACCTGTAGAATGTCGCCAACAAGCTAGGCTTGTGGCTGCGCTGTACACACCTCGGATCGTCTTGCATCCTGCTGCTTACTCAGAAGGCCTGTGCAGAAATTCTTAGAGAGCTTCGGACATGTGTGAGATGGTCAGAGGGGCACTGAATGGCGGAGTGCTATCTGCAGATAGCCTTGTGGTCCCAAGATTGGATTAGGACATTGTCAATGTAACAGGTTTGCAGGACCATATGCGTGGTTTTAGCAAGTTTTGCAGCTCCGGAATACTTTGGGGTCGGTGTCGAAATAGCTATTTGGAGCTTGGGGAGCTTGCACCGACTTGAGGACATAAATTGCCACCGCACTAGATTTAGCGCGGTGGCAATTTACATCCTCAAGTCTGTGCAAGCTCCCCACCAGCGTGGGGAGTGACTCTCCGCACCAGCGTGGATCCCCTGTGCATTCAAAGCCTGCATGGTCAGCTGGGGCAACAGACACGGGTGAGAAACGCAGGAAGGTGGACCTCTGATATGGTGCTTCGATGTGCATCTGCCATAGTTACGCAGATATATCATACTCCAGTCGTCCAGAGGAAACAATGGCCATAGACCAGCTGAATTTAAGGCAGCTCGGGCTGTTCCCCTGTTGGCAGAAGCAGCAACAGCAGGAGCAGCAACAGCGGTTGGAAGGGTTTAGCAGGGTTGTAGAAGGAAAGCAGCGAAAGACCAGCAGCAGCAGGAGCAAAAGCAGCTTGAGGATTGATATTGTGGAGAGCAGGTTCGTTGATAAGGTGATGGAAGGAGAGAAGCAATACCATGAAGCATCAATCAATGGTTGAGTCTGAAACAGCGGGAGAAACAGCAGCGGTTAATGGTGTCTAGCAGGATCATATGAAGGAAAGTGGCAAAAGAGCAGCAGCAGCAGCAAGCGTCAGTAGGGTTTAGGTTTAGGGTTTAGGTAATGGGAGTACCCAGTTTTAAACTAGGAAAGCGGAAAGAGCAGCAGCAGCAGCAGCAACCGTCAGTAGGGTCTTGCACCAGCAAAGTCACCAAAAGAGCAGCGGGAGGAAGAATGAGTGTGAGCACTCTCAGGGTTGTATTTGGATTGCTACTGCACTAGTGGCAAGGAAGTTCATACAGCGCTAAGCGCAGCCCAACGGCTGACCTATACTTATCGTGAGGAGCCTGCACTCAGCTTCCTCCAATGGAAGCACCAGCCTATGGCCATTGCAAGTTATAAAAAGTTATCCAGCACCCCTTTACTTGCTGCAACTGCAGCTGCAGGCAAGAGTCTCATGTGGTGTTAAATCTTGGATTTCTTACTACTGCTTCCTGCCTACAGGAGGATGGAGGGCCTAGCTTTCTGTAGGCATGAAGATCTTGTGGTGTGGCATAGTGAGACACCTGGTGGTACCGTCAGCCTCCCCTGTTTTAGGGTTTTGTAAGGTTTACAGATTTCGATATCTGTCATGGGGCTTGGGTTATCAGTACAAACAACTTGGCTCCTGAATGAAGTGTTCACGTGTTCTGTCTGACTTGTCTGGTTCCCTTGTATGCCCCGCTCATTGCTTGCAGGCACAACATGTGCTCTGGGGCTCTGGCAATCAGATGTGCTTAAGCTCAAATCTGCTCTCCTTGGTTTCTCGCACAGGCATGAAGTCTCTTGGTGTGTATGAGATTCTACCTGGTGGTACCGTCATCCTCCCCTGTTGTAGGGTTCTGTAAAAGGTTGCATTTTCTGAGTATTGTCATGGGGTTTGGGTTATCAGTACGAAAACTGGTTCCTCACATTTTCGTGTGTCTGACTTATCTGGTTCTCGCATATGGATCCCTTGTACGTCGCATGGGAGCAGGGTTCTGGGCAGATGGGTTGCAGACAAAGGAGGGCTGTGGGTATTTTAGCAGATGGGCACAGGGCAGGACCCGTTGCAGTAAGTGTTTCATACCAGAATGATCTATGGTTGTCAGGGTGGGCGTGACTACAACACAGCAAGAGGTCGAAGGCGGGCGTGTGTTTCTCACTTTCAAACAGGTTGTACCCTAGATGAGAGCAGAGCACACATCTGTGACTCCTCCTGAGTGTGTTTTAGGCTTTAGGGGTGTGGAAGCCCTGAAACCCAAACCCAACCCAAACCCTAGACTAGAAAGTAGGCCTTGCTGAGCACTGTTGACCTCTTTTATCTATCCATAGGGTATTTGTGACTAGTGTCGGGTGGCAACTCCTCGCTCAGGCAAATCACTTTGGCCACGCCGTTCTATGATACCCTCTAGGTTAGCCCCAAGTAATCGGTTTGATAAGGAGGCATGCCCTAGGTATGTGCCAAGGGTCGGAAGGATGTACGTCTTTGGACTACCCGTATGTTGTTACACACATGTGGCCCTGCATCCTGCTGCTTTGAGTAAGGCCTGCAATCAAGGAGTAGCAAAAATACCTTAACATGTGCCGCTTGATAACCCGGGGAGCTCAATTGGTAGAGCACGGGATTTGTTTCCGAGAGGTTGCAGGTTGGAGCCCTGCCCCGGGCGCCAAAGTCTCCTGCGGTGGTGAAGGGATTTAGTTGAGTGGCTAGAGCGCTGCTCTTGGGTGGCGGATGGCTTATGAGGCGTGGGTTCTAATCCCACTGGTTGCGAGATTTGGCCCCTCATGCGAGGTGTGGCGCAGGCTCAAATCCTGCTGTTGTCGCTAGACGCGGAGCTGCCCACTCTCTTTGAGAGGCTCCCACGTTGAGAAAACGCACTAACCTGAGTTTCGGGCAGTTTGGAAGGTTCTCTCGGGCCTCCGGGCTGTGGAGAGTGCTCCCTGAGCAAGAGCAAGTGCCGGTCGCTGGTAGGTATGCGGGAAAAAAAACGAGGAAGAAAGAGCTCTCTTACGGAGAGAGTAGGACCCTAGGAGAAGGGATCACAGATCTCTAGAGGACCAAAAGCAGTGTGGTGGAGTGTGCTGCTTAACCAAAGGCACTGACCCTGGCCCGGGGTGGGCAACACAAGTAGGGTCCAGGCGAGATGCCTCCTACTTGTGCCTACGGTAGCCATAACTGGTAGCCTCTGTGCACCATAGGAATGGTTTCCCTTAACTTACGCGTTCTGGCCTGCGTCAGCTGGTTCGGCGTAGCTCTTTCTTTTTTTTTGCCGGTTAGTGGAACTAGCTTGCATAGTGATCCTGAGAAGATCAGAATGTTCTCACTGTAGTGGACACCCATGCGCTCATCGCAATGGTAGGGCTTGGAATGTACTTGTACAAAACTGCCCCTCCCTCAATTCGATGCGGAAGGGCAATCCGAGCCCTTCTGGCATAGATCTCTCTCTCTAGCTCTCTCAGTGTGATGGTTTACAGTAAGAGGGGCATGCCCTAGGTGTGTGGTGTTAGCACTCGACTGTAGTATGTTTCCTTAAGACTGTGCTGCCACACACCTGTGGTCCTGCAACTTGCTGCTTTGGCTGAGGCCATGAGGCCTGCAAGCAAGTGGTTAGCACTACAAGAGACCTGGACATCTATCTGGTAAGGTAGTCATGGAAATTAGCTGGCAGACCGGTCTCATGACACGTTCAGGGTTCCTCAGCATGATGGATGAAAGTGGAATGCATGCCCTAGGTGTGTTGTCTCCCACATGTTGAGGATGCACCCTTGATGCTGTGCGGCCACACACCTGTGGTCCTGCATATCTAGTTGCTTTATCTGGAGGCCTGTAATCAAGTAGTCAGCACTGCAAATGAAACCGTAACATGTGCCGCTTGAAATGGATATATAGTGCAACTAGCTGGCATATATAGTGGTCCTAGGAGAGATCCAGATTGTTCTCAGTTTGATCGTTTTCAATAAGAGGGGCATGCCCTAGGTGTGTGGCATTGGCGTAGGCCTGCAGTATGTATCACTAAAGGCTGTGCTGCTACACACCTGTGGTCCTACATCTTGCTACTTTGACTGAGACCTGGATTTTATTGATTTGCAACTGCAAAACACTTATTAATATGTGCTTGAAAGTGTCAGTTAAATTTGATACATTCAGGACTAATTCAGAATGGGGGGTTCCTAAGGAGGCATGTCCTAGGGGTGTGTACACCACAGACGCAAGGATGTAACGTTGAGGCTGTGCTGCTACACACATATGGTCCTGCATCTAGTTGCAATGTCTGAGGCCTGCAATCAAGTGGTTAGCAATGCAACCGACCTCAACATCTACTATGATGGGGAAGGGACCGAACTAGCTGGCATGGTGTCAGGCACGGTCGGGATTCCTCAGCATAATCTTCATTATGATGAATGGTAGCCCCGGGGTTTCGAGTCCCCAACGGGCCGGCACAGTGGGCGCACAAAAGTCAGCAAATCGTCTGGGGCCGGGCTCCTCCTTTTGCTCACGAGTAGTGCACCGTGGACAAGAGGCCAGGCAGGGTGGGGAAATAATATGATGAATGGTAAATGGAGGCATGCCCCAGGTGTGTAGTAGCCCCTTGGACACATGAGGGGGTGAACTCTTGAGTCTGTGCTGCTACACATTTGTGGTCCTGCATCCTGCTGCTCTGGCTGAGGCCTGCAATCAGGTTCATGGCACTGCAAGAGATGTGGACATTTGCTAAGATGGTCAGAGAATTAGCTGTGTTAGGGTTTCCAAGACACATCCACAATTTCTCAGCATAATCCTAATGGATAAGTTGGAGGCATGCCCTAGGTGTGTAGCCTTGAGGCTGCACTCTTGTAGCTGTGCTGCTACACACCTGTGGTCTTGCATCTTGTTGCTTTGGCTGAGACCTGCATTTTAATCATTAAAACTGCTATACCAGTGCTCTTCTAAGGGAAGAAGCTGGTATAGTGTTTTGTGTATTTCCAAGATAGCCTCAGTTTAATGATATCAGTGATAGCCATGCTGTACGGGTCTGTAGCGGTGCTGTCCACTGTTTCGCCAGGATGTTCCCTGGGTAGCTGTGGGAAAAATTCTGCTTTGCAAAAGAAACGGGCTCTGCAATCATATAGCTGGCCTATGTGTATAGAGATGCTCATGTTATGGAGATGGTTTGAAGGGCATTAGCTGGGTAGTGATTTGCAGGTAATTTAGTGCACTCTTAGAGTGGGTTTAGTGCATCTCGCTTTTTAGGAGTAGCCGTGCACTATGTGTGTCTCTGTGCCATGTAGCCTTCAGAGAGAGAGAGAGATTTGTTCTCCAGTGTGGGAAGGGTTCCTTAGTGTAAATATTACACGGAGCCCTTACCTTTTATGTAGCCTTAATGGGCTGTGTGCCCGTGCTATGGCCAAGGCCAGCCTGCAGTACAGAGAGTCAGTGTACTGCTAGACATAAGGAGATTTGAAATATGTTCAGGGCATTAGCTGCAGGTCGGTATCCTTAGCATCGTGTGGGGGTAGTCACTTCCAGGAGGCGGGGTAGCCCATGGTGTGTGTACGCAATTGGCAGCAAGGTTGCCTCATCCTCTGCATGGTTCACAATGCCAGCAATGACCATCCATCTCTGATGGTTGCATTGTAGGCACATGTGGCCCTGTATCTTGCTGCTTTGGCCTCATTCTGCTTGATAGGGTTAATAGGCGTTTAGTGCTAGAGGCTTTCACACTCCATTAGCTCGGGCCTGTACACGGGCAGGTCTCAGGAGGCGAGGGTTCCAAGCAAGACATTGTCATGCGCCTGTGTGGACTTGCATGTTGGTCTTGTTAGTTGCGGATGATTAATCCCATACCACAAAGTCAGCATGCATTAGCCAGCCAGCTGTTGGCGTGTGGAAGTTAGATGCATGGTTACTTCAATCAATGCTGGGGCTGGGGGGGGCTGCCGTTCTGTTCAGGCCTTAAGAATCTGGCAGTGACGATGCATAAGCAAGTAGTCCTTTTCCCCTTCCGTGTTAATGGTGCATATGAACTGGTAACAGCAGAGTGTACATGCATGTAAGCTGCAAGTATGCTCCGTGGCCCCCTCCACTTTGAAACCCCCATGGATACGTGGGGGTTTTAAAGTGGAGGGGGCTGCTCAGAAACCATCCAGCAGGGACTTTTTTCAGGCAGGATCATGCCGACAGAAATAAACTTATGGCCCTTGATGGTTCTGTGGTGAGACAAGGATGGTGTTGTATGATGTGTATATACGGACAACAGTACATGTATAGCTCCTGGAGTGGAGATTCTTGTTCGGCTGGATTGTGTTCCGGGCTGGGTTATCAAACCTTATCAAACCAGCTGACATTTCTTGGGCATCTAAGCAACATTTGGCTGACGTTGCAGACAAAGCCTGGAATGCACATACTATGAGAAGTAGACAACAGTTGGTGACAACAGTCTAGCTACATCCCATATTGTAGTACTCTTGTGCTTCCACATAACAACTGAGAGTGAAAAAGGTCAGATAATACAGCCACATGCCCCAAGGGCGCAATGTGATTGCCCCGAATTCATCCTCCTCCCATCAGCAGCGCATTGTTGAGGATCATTTCATAGCTGTCAACTGCTGCTAATCTGCTGATACTTCTGCTGATGGATGTGGCTGCATCGGAGGCACTGGGTAACAAACTTGCAAGCAGCTGTTGCTTTGATGTACTGAAGCTTTTACCCTAGATAAGCTGATAAGGGCACGCGCGAGCTTGTGATGGGGCTGCTGCTCCAGCTTGCCCTTCCTTGCAACAGTGCAGTTCGCATAATGTTGCGGGTGAGTGCCTAAAGCGAAGCCTTGCATGTGGATGTCATAGGCTAAGAGACAAATGTGCTTTACGATTTTGTGTTGTTGCGGCTGATTGAGGTTGAAAGTGAATGCGCAAGCTTCGAAGGAGGGGCCGGTGCGGAGTGACACCGCATCGGGTACCAAGATGGGGTACAGCTAGCAGCATCTCATAACCTTTTGTCCAGGACGATCCAGTAGAATACGTTATCCCGCGCTGCCTGCTGAATGTGCATATATCGCGGCAGGCTGAACGCTGTCGCGCGTGGACCGTCCGCTGGGCCCAGCGTTAACACGCTGTCAAGGCCCCATCCTTGTATTTGTCGTAACTTTCGTTGTGGTGTTTCATAAGCCCCTCAAAATTCGGGGCAATATGTAGATGATACCTCAATCAGCAGCCGATGTGTGTCATGGCTCACTTTGACCTGCTTCTATGTCTCTTGATTGCAGGTTAATGTGATTGTGGTTGGCCGCAAGGCCCCCTACTCCCTGTATGATCCCGTCATTGCCTCCTTTGAGGACGACAAGGGTCTTTACAACCAAGCAGATGCAGGCGGCTTCATCAAGCTACAAGCACTGCGCCTGCGGACACTGGGTGTGAACAGGAACAAAAACTAGAAGCTAGGCGCAGAACTAGCTGCTGAGCTCTGAGGGGTTCTGAGTTGAAGGTTAGCATACATACAGCTTTTGTGGGGTGTGTCAGGGGTGTAGTGTGCTGTGGATGTGAAATGTCTACCTGCAATCACGTGAAGAATGACAAGCGCCTTAAATGGTGTGTCTGCTAGTCTCTGTCATGTCGTCTCTTTGTCTGGTTACGACATGGTTGGAGGTCTAAGCATGCATTGGTCAGCAGCAGTAGTTCATGGAAATGGCAGCAGATGCGGTGATGCGCAGGTGGTTGACAGCAGGTGGGGTTGCGTTGACCTAACACAGTTCTACGCAGAGAAAGATAGCAGGAAGAATACATACTTGGGTGTGGTTGAAGTTGTTCTGTAGCCAAGTAATACTTGTACTAGTTCTGGTATAGATGTCCGTCCCTTGCACTCTTATGACATGAAGTCATAGCAGCTGGTGACTGTTATTGTATGGGTTGTGAAGTGTGTTCAAAACAGGGCATGTGTCAGCCTGTCTGCATTCTGAGGCCGGTGACCGCCCTGAGTGAGTCATAGTTGGCAGTAAATGGATTAGCTGGTTGGTTGGATGTTGGCATTGGGTAGTGTAAAGCTGCTGATATGTGTCACAGAAGCAAGACTAGCATTGTGGCCATCTCAAGGCAGACTAGTGCTGTATGGTACAACTTACACACTTACTGGCTGTGTACTTGGTTGCTGCGATGTGACTAAGTAGAAGCAGGCGTTCTATCCTGTACACATGAAGCAGCTGTGTTGTGATGTTCAGGACCCTAGGTTTTTATTGGTGCAACTAGTGTATTCCGCCTGTTTGTGGTGCAAACACTGTTCGGCTGCCCACTATCGGCTTGCAAGTGCTGGGGCTGGGGGATAAGGAACATGGGCTGTGGTCTTGATGTTCATGGACTTGAAAACAAGTACGTCAACATCAGTACACCCCACATCTTGTCCCCATATCACCCATGGTGTATGGTGCAGTCACTAGTCATCATGAGGATGTCATAGGTCAGGAGGGACTATGCAAGCGTAGTGATTCTTGTTGCCTAGCTACTTAGCGGCTAGAGTGACAGCTCAGTGGATCCGTAATGCTTCATAGTTGTTTAGGTCGTCTTTGTCTATGATGAAGTGGGCAACACTGGCACGCTGCAGGCCTGTGTGATGGGTGGCTCCCTTCAGGTCTAGCATCAGTGATGTTGACGAGACTATAATCTAGTTGGTTTGAACAGCAGGGGAAGGGAACAGTCATGTCTAGTATAAGAGTAGAAGAGCGGGCAAGGGAGTGTTCAGGGCTATCAGCCAACATTAGGATCAGTAGATTTAGCATGGCACGTAGGTGCTGGGCACAACTTTAGCAAAGCAGCATTAAATAGTAGTGCCTGTGTTTGTGGCTGCCTTCAGTTTCAATGCATGCAATCCCTCCTCCTTTTAGAAGATGGCTACACTTGCAAGCTTTTTTCCATGCATGCATGTGAAGATTCATTCAGCGTGCCTGATAAACTCAAGTAAATACAAACTGCTGTCTGGCTCTAGCAAATGGGCGCTTCAGCCTCCATCCAAGCATTATGCAGGCAGCCATGCGGTCCGCAGAGAAGCCGTGTTGGCCTTGGAGGACAGGGTGGGCTAACGGCCAAGATATAATTGACAAGGGCGTTGGGGGTGCGGGTGGACAGGCAGAGTAGTACCCTCTGATCGCAACACATCCGACCCCTCCTAAGCAGTGTCCTCCCAGGGCTTTTTTAACATCCTCTGTCTATCTCTGCATAGGGTATCCATTACTAGTACTCGATGGTAACCCCTCGTTCGTGCGCCTCATTCGGCTATATGGTGATTCTCATTTCAACTCTGTATTGCATTTTACTGTGATGCACAGTGAAGTGCTTCATAGAGTTGAAACCAAATGCGATGACGTGCACACCATTTCATGATAACCTCTAGGGTAGCATCAAATTAGTAATAGGTCTGACAAAAGGGCATGCCCTAGGGGTGTAGGAACCAAGGCCTCAAGGATGCATCCTTGAGAATACTTCAATTATGGCGTGACCCGCCTGTGATCACTGATCCTGCTGCTTTGCCCGAGGCCTGCCGCCATTAACTAATCAGCACTGCAAAAGGATCTTAACATGTGCTTGTATTGGTTACGAGGAACTAGTTAACATAGCGAGCCTTTATACAGGTTGAGAATTGTCTGAGTGTAAGGGGTTGTCCTTAAGTCAACTTGCCGTATGGAGATGGGCAGGGATGATAGCAGGTACAGTGCGTCTAAGAGATGAAAGATGGTATAGTGCTATAAATCGACCAGGCCCCACTGCATCTAAATCTAGGAATAGCTGTCACAGCTAGAGGTATGAACAATTGGGAGATGACCGCGACAGTTAAGATAAGGTTTCATGGCCGCACTTAGCTGACAGCCTGGTTATGTGCACGCATGCAGAGCTTCTTGGCGTAGTGTATGCGTACCGGTAGTCAGCTCCAGGAGCAGGGGGTGGCCCTATGTGTGTCCATCCCGCCCAGCTCATGCATTCATGACGGCCACCGTACAGGGCATTTTTGACCGGTTAACAAAATGTCTTCCGGACGGCCTGCCACTGCTGCCTGCCGACTGTCGACCCTAGAGTCTTTAAAACGATATCTGTGGGATACTTTCAGGGTATATCTGACTGCCCTATCGTGTAGGAAAGGGCCGGGCAGTAGGTGGCATCGGGCATGCTTGCTGAAGGCCGAAGCAAACAGAGGTTTGATCTGCCCCGGTTCGTTTGTATCAACAGCCTATATGATAATGTGTTGCATGGCGATACATTGCTGGTTTATATCGCCATCCTGGGAAGCATTTGCCGGTGGCGGCATCTCACTCGAGACTCTGGCCTGCTATAAGGGAACTCTTCAAAGGCATTATCCAGAGCTATGGGCGGGCCATATGACGTAGCTCAACAGATTTAGAGGTTCTGCAAAGCGGTTCCTGCTTATATGAAGTCTAACCCCTCCAACTAGAACAGTTTAGGAATGGGCACATGGCGGAGCAGCCGCGAGGTAGGCCCAAGCGTGCAATAGCTGCTCGAGCTTTTGCAAGTGAACATGTTTTGACATATGACAATGTTACGAATCAAGAAGTGCCCACAGAAGGACCGGAATATGACGATTTCAAAGGATCGCTTAACCGGTCAAATACTCGGTACGGTCCACGTCATGTTTGTCCTTGGTGGCTGGGCTGTACGCATCTATGGTCCTTAACCTTGCTGGTTGGCGAATGTGGCTTTGAATGTTAATTAGCGCTAAAGGATTCATTACCATTTGGGATATGGCTGGAGGGACATGCGATGGCATATTTCTTTGCAGATATGACTCCTTAGTCTACTCTGTCCAAAGTGGAGTGGTGCACCTGTCTGTGTGTGAACAGTGTTGCCAACAAGCTATGCTTGTGGCTGCGCTGTACACACCTCGGGTCTTGCATCCTGCTGCTTACTCTGAAGGCCTGCGCAGAAATTCTTAGAGAGCGAGCTTCGAACATGTGTGAGATGGTCAGAGGGGCATCGAATGGCGGAGTGCTATCTGCAGGTAGCCTTCTGGTCCCAAGATTGGTTTAGGATATTGTCAATGTAACAGCTTCTCCTGGCCATATGCGTGGTTTTAGCAAGTTTTGCAGCTCCGGGATACTTTGGGGTCAGTGTCAAAGAGCTATTTGGAGCTTGGGGAGCTTGAAATATATATTTTTTAGGTAGGGAGGCGGCACTACCACCAGAACACCGGTATCGCCCACGACCCATGAGGGCTGGCGTTCCAGGCCTGTTGAGTCTGCCGGGTAGTCACCAGCTTGCAAGCAAGCCAGTGCCATCCTCAACCCACATAGTACGAGGTGGGCAACGCCTGCGCCAAGAAGCAGAGGAATCGAACCCACTTGGTATGTAATTTGTCACCACCCTAGAGTGACTCTCCGCACCAGCGTGGATCCCCTGTGCATTCAGAGCCTGCATGGTCAGCTGGGGCAACAGACACGGGTGAGAAACGCAGGAACGTGGACCTCTGATATGGTGCTTCGATGTGCATCTGCCATAGTTACGCAGATATATCATACTCCAGTTGTCCAGAGGAAACAATGGCCATAGACCAGCTGGAGTAAAGGCAGCTTGGGCTGTTCCCTTGTTGGCAGAAGCAGCAGGAGCAGCAACAGCGGTTGGAAGGGTTTAGCAGTGTTTTAGAAGGAAAGCAGCGGAAGACCAGCAGCAGCAGGAGCAAAAGCAGCTTGAGCATTGACATTGTGGAGAGCGGGTTCGTAGATAAGGTAATGGAAGGAGAGGAGCAATACCATGAAGCATCAATCAGTGGTTGAGTCTGAAACAGCGGGAGAAACAGCAGCGGTTAATGGTGTCTAACAGGATCATATGCAGGAAAGTGGCAAAAGAGCAGCAGCAGCAGCAGCAAGCGTGAGGACCCTGCACTCAGCTTCCTCCAATGGAAGCACAGCCTGTAGTGGCCATATCAAATGATAAAAGTGGTCCAGCATACCTTTACTTGCGGCAGCTGAGGGCACGGGTCTTATGTGATGTAGAATCCTGGCGTTTGTTCTACTGCTTGCTGCTCGCAAGAGGATGGAGGGCACAGCCTCTTTTCTGTCCTCTGTTTATATGTTGACGAGGGTTCACGCTTTTGCTTTCTTTGTGGGGGTCTAGGTTTTAGTAGAACCTAACATCCTCACCTCTCCATGTGCCTGGATTTTCTGTAGGCATGAGGTTTTGTGGTGTGTACGGGACACCTGGTGGTACCGTCATCCTAACTGCCCATCACGACATGGAGAGCATCACTCTAGATCGTAAAGAGGCTCACCTCAAGGATGACCTCATGCTTAACTACGCTGAGCTCATCTACAATGTTTTCTGGTTCAGTCCAGAGAGGGAAGCCCTACAGCAGCTCATTGACAGGACAAAGGAGTTCGTTACTGGGACAGTGCGCCGCAAATTGTAGAAGGTACGTAGCGTATGAGCAAGGAGTTGGGCAGATAGGTGAGGTGCCCCTGTGATAATGCCAGCAGACAATTAGGAATGCTTATGCTCACCCTTCTGATGCGGCGTGAGGTCCAACCAATGGGGTTTGTTACCAACTATTGCTTGCACCCGGGCTTACAAGCCCTCCTTGCTTTCTCAAGTAGGAGGGAAGCTCTTACCCCCATTGGGGCAGTGGAGGTTTTGGGTGATTTTGACCTAGCTGCTGGACCTCATGTTTAGGCATGCATATATTGTCATACATGTCGAAGTTTACCCGTATTCTGTTCCACCTCGCTGCTCTTTGTGACAGCTTGAGGTGCGGGGCCTATGGCACTTATTGCTATGGCATATCATGAAATGTAATAATAATGCCAGCAGACAGGCACAGGGCAGGACCTGGTGCTGTGTTTCTCGGCAGGAAGACCACTGGTCCTCAAGGTAGTTTGAATATAACCTTAACAAGCAAGAGCTCAGAGGTTGGTTATAGGTGTGTGCTTCATGTTCTCCCAGAGGCTGTAGCCTTGGTGGGATCGGAGTACACGTCTGTGGTCCTGACTCCGCTTGAGCATTGCTAGGGTTTAGCGTTCAAAATTCCTACATTTTGAACCAACTCTAAACCCTAAGCTAGAAGAAGAAGAAGAAGAGCTACGCCAGGCTAGTTGAGTAACTGAGGAAGAGGCACAGCCTCTGCCACAGTCCCAGCCTGCGTAAGTTAAGGGAGAGGCGACCGAGGTAAGGAGACCTGGCCTCGTGGCCTCTACCATTACCCTAAGCTAGAAACTAAGCCCTGCTGAGCACTGCTGACGTTCCTTTGTCATCTCTCCAGAGGGTTTTGTAACTAGTATCGAATGGTAACATCTCATCCAGGCGATTCATGTTGGCCGCACAATAACATGCAACATAGAGTTGATGCCAGATGCAATGGCTTGGACACCCTTCCATGCTACCCTTCAGGCTATCTTTAATGTTAGTGGTCGGACAAGGAGGGTTGGAGGTTGTCTTAGGTGTCTTACATTGTCTTATGATTGTACCAAGGCCTCAAGGATGTATCTTTGCGACCATGCCATTGTGCACATCTGGTCCTGCATCCTGCTGCCTTGCATAAGGCCTGCAAGTGGTCCGCACTGCAAACTAAATCTGAGCCGCTTGAGATTGTTAGTGAAACTAGCTGGTGTAGCGGCCTTAAGATAGATTCAGAATGTTCTAGATGCACTGGGTAATAAGAGGAGCATGCCCTACTAGGTGCGTAGTCTGGCCCAGTCACTGAAGGATATATCCTTAAGACTGTGCTGCTACACACCTGTGGTCCTGCATCCTGCTGCTTTGCCCGAGGCTTTAAGTCAGAAGTGGTCAGCACTGCAAACTGTTTTTGTCATGTGGTGCTTGAGATGTTTAGTGGAACATATTGGGATATTGGCAGATAGCTGGCATAGTGGCATAGTCCGAAGATAGGTTCTCAGTGTGATGGGCGATAAGAGGAGCATGCCCTAGGTGTGTGGCAATAGCACAAGCTTCTAGTATGTATCCTTCAAGACTGTGCCGCTACACACCTGTGGTCCTGCACCTTGCTGCTGCTTTGCCCATGGTCTGGACTTTAGTGGTTTGGTACTGCAAGAGAACCTTAAGTCCGCCCTTGACAATGTCACTTGAACTGGCTGGAATAAGATACTGCTATGCTCATGATTTCCTCAGTGTAACGGAGGCATGCCCTAGGTGTGTGGGGAGAGTCACCAACTTGAGGATGTTAGTTCCTTGAGGGTGTGCCGCTACACACATCTGGTCCTGCATCTTGATGCTTTGGCTGAGGCCTCCAATTGAGTCGTTAGCACTGCAAGAGGTCTGAACCCCTGCTAAGATGCTGAGAGTTGAGTAACTGGCATAGATTCCCAAGACACCGGCATTTAGAACCGACATAACAATTGAAACTGGAGGCTTGTCCCAGGTGTGTACGCTGTCACATGAAGGATGTGTTTAGCCTTCCTTTCCGCCTGTGCTGCTACACACCGGTGGTCCTGCATCTTGCTGCTTTACTCACTGTGGTTAGAATTTGCACGAACCATCTGCTTCTCTGCTTGAGAACCTCAGCTGAACTAGCTGGAAAAATGGGCATAAGATACGGGCAGGACTTTCTCCGTGTGCTGGGTTGATATGGAGGCATGCCCTAGCTGTGTAAAATGGTACAAGCACGGGGGTGCACCCTTGAAGCTGTGCCATTACACATCTGTGGTCTTGCATCTTGTTGCTTTGCCCAATGCCTGCAACCAAATAGTTAACAATGGTACCTGAAGATACCTGAACAGTGCTAGAATTGGTTTCAGTGAAACGAACTGGTAGAGTGGTTGCAAGTGCATTTAAGATTCCTCTCCACAGCATAATCCTCAGCATAATGGATGAAAGTGAACGGATGCATGCCATACGTGTGTAGTGAGCTGCGCCTTTATAAAAGGCCACCCTTGAGGCTGTGCTGCGACACATCTGTGGTCCTGCATTCTGCTGCTTTATTTCCCAGGGCCCCGTAGTCAGGTGCTCACACTGCATGATTCTATAGACATGTGCTGCTTGTTATGGTTAGACAGGGAAATTATCTGGCATGGTCCTGACGGGTATGTTTAGTAACAGCTAGGTGTGTAGGGGTGTACAAAACCAAAGATGTACCTTGTGCCGTCTGAGACAAGTCAAGCCAACTGGCAAAGTGGTTCTAAAGTATGTTAAGAACTTTCTTTGGTTAATGGACTATGAATGGAGTATGTCCTAGGGGTGTAGCATGTTTCGGTAAGGCGGGGCACCCTTGAGGCTGTGCTGCTACACACCTGGGGTCCTGCATCTTGATGCTTTGGGCGAGGCATGCTTCACGTGTAAAACACTTGCTGCTATATATAGCAGTCTTGGAGATGTTTGTGTACCAAATAGATGGGTACAGACAAGTGCTGGCAGAGTGCTTCTAGCAGACAACAGCTAGGTGGTACAGTGTCATGAATAGGCCAAGCCCTGCTGTATCTAGAGATAGCTGTCACAGCTAGGGGTTTCAACAATTGCGAGATGGCGGGAGCTCTTAGGTGGGGGGTGACATGCAGATCTGCTTAAAGTTGGTAGTGTAGATATAGTCAGCTCCAGGAGCAGCGGTGGACCTATGTGTGTGCACTTCCACCCAGCTGATCGATTGTCTATCCAGGATGCTGGGCTGCACACGATTATGGTCCTGCAGCTTGCTGGTCTGGCTAAGTGAGGGCCTGCTTAGATATGCCGGTTAGTTCCTCTAGAAGGGTTACCACTTAGGAGATGGCCGCCGCGGTATGGGGTGGAATAGTGATTTGCAGATGTGCTTGGTGTAATCTGTCCATGAAAGAGGGTTTGACTTATCTGTGCGTTGCTTGAGCATACTGTCAATATGGGGCCTATCCTGTATGGCTGCGCTGTACACGCACACCAATGGGTGTGCATCTTGTGTTGGCTCGACTGGGTCTGTTTCCATTTACCCAAAACAGCACACACTGGATGTCAAGGCTGAACCTAACCTACTTTTCCTATCTCTTGCTTGCAGGGAAATGTTATTGTGGTTGGTCGCAAGTCTCCCTACTCCCTGTATGACCCCGTCATTGCTTCCTTTGAGGATGACAAGGGTCTATACAACCAAGCAGATGCAGGCGGCTTCATCAAGCTACAAGCACTGCGCCTGCGCACACTGGGCCGCGTGAACAGAAGCAAGAACTAGAAGCTAGGCGCAGGACTACCTGCTAGTGTGAGCTAGGGTTATGAGGTGAAGGTTAGCCTACAGCTTTGTTGAGGTGTAACAGGGGTGTGTGGTGTCATGCGTAGTTCTCTCTCTCTCTCTCTCTCTCTCTCTCTCTCTCTCTGTAACAGGGGTGTGTGGTGTCATGCTTGGTGCGCTGTGGATCTGAATGTGTTGTCTAGCTGCAATCACAAGAATAATAACAAGTGCCATAACTGGTGTCTCTGCTAGTCGGGGTCTGTCCTGTCTTTGTTTGGTCACGACCTCTTGGAAGGAGCATGCATAGGGGGAGGTCAGCCAGCAGTTGTCGGTAGCAACTGCTGCTGGTGATTTGACTAATGCCAACACCCGCGAATCACCACACGAGGCAGCAGTTGAGATTCCGTTTGCGAAATGTGTTCTAGGCGGGGACGGAAGACGGCGGGGACTAATACATACTTGGGTGAGGCTGAAGTTGCGTAGTAGCCAAGTCTGTAATATATCCTTTTACTAGTTCTGGTTCAGCTATCCTTCCGTTGCACTCTCAGGATATGAAGGCATAGCAGCTGGTGACTGATATAGGATGTGGAGTCCATTTAAAGTAGGGCATGTTTCAGCCTGCGTTATGGGGCCAGTGTCTGGCTTTGAGCACTAGTTGTTGGCACGTAATCGGATTGATCGATTGGGGTGGGGCAATGTATGGCTGCTCTTCTTTTTTGGCAGAAGCAAGTCGCGAGTCGAGTGCCGTATGGTGTGAGTCACACTGGCTGTGTACTTGCCGCAATGTGACCAGAAGCACAGGTTCAGATCATGTGCAAGTGAAGCAGCTGGGTTGTAATGTGCAGAGCCGCAGGTTCTGGTGCAACTAGTTTCTTCCGCTTGCATGTGGTGGAAGCATCGTTGCTGCTCAGATGTGCTTGCATGTGCTGGGACTAGGGCATGAGTAAGAGGGGGGCTTTGATGTTGAGAAGCTTGACAAACAATCATGTCAACATCAGTACACCCCCCATCTTGTCTCAATATAACCCCGCCACCAAGGTTATGGTGTATTCACTATTAGTCACAATAGGCATGTCACAGGTCTAGAGGGCCACTTCAAGCTGGAGTAGGTAAGGCATGTGAGAAGGTGACATGGAGGGTTTTTTTAGGATGGTGTTAGAAAAGCCTTAGGGCCTGTCACCTTACAGATCGGACACAACTTTTGGCTCAGGTTGCATGGAACATGTTGAAATGCACACATATTTGGCATCTCAGGCACATGGCATATTTGCTGATCTCAATCTTGGCAGACAACCAGCATATCATGTGTGGACGTGTGGTATTGGCAAGCGGGCAATTGCCGGCGAAGTGCGTGTTTAGCTGTGGACCCAGTCATGGTGAGGTTGAACATTGTGTTGTCATTCCATTCTGTCCTTCATCAAGGCATTGCGGTACGTTGTAGTGCCTTCTAGGGACCACTAAACCCTAGCTGTTGGAACCTTGTGGATCACTTGGTTGGCTTTCTAGGTGGGCTTAAAACCCTAGCTATAGTCAACAACGTACACTGGTAGGGCAGAGCTGACGCCCTTTAACAGCCGAAAGGCAGTGTGGTCGAGAGAGCTGTTGAACCAATTTCTCTGACCCTGTATGCATCATGGCATGGATGCATTGTGTCGTTATCTCCAGTACATGCACGCCCAGAAGGACCCAGAGGCCATGGTGTAGACGCTGAAGTGTGGGGTGGTAGGGTTGGAGGTGGATTTGTGGTGAGCCAGAACTGAGGTTGTGCTCTGGGTTGTGGGTACCCAGTTGGCTCTACTTCCTTAATTGTAAGCCACCAACAAGTGTGCGTAGATGCAACAATGTAACAACCCAATGAGAAGCAATAGTTGGTGCAACCAGCTGGCATAGTGGTCCTAATAGACGTTCAGTATGTTACCAATGTCATGTTTTATAAGAGGAGCATGCCCTAGGTCTGTGGCATCAGCACGTCGTTCAAGTATGTATCCTTGCAGACTGTGCTGCTACACACCTGTGGTCCTGCATCTTGCTGCTTTGGATGAGCCCCTGGATTTTAGTGATTAACAACTGCAAGACACTTGTTGATACATGCTTGAGGATGTCAGGTAAATTAGATGCATTCATTAATAATCAAGAATGTTGTCTCACTAAGGAGGCATGCCCTAGGTGTGTAGTAGGCAACAAATGAAAGGATGTGCCCTTGAGTCTGTGCTGCTACACACCTGTGGTCCTGCATCCAGTTGCATTGTCTGAGGGCCAACAATCAATAAGTTGTTAGCACTGCATCCGCTAAGGTCAATGGTCAGGGAAGGTAGCTGGTACAGTGGTTCCGACACACGTTGAGGGTTTCTCAGCATAAGCCACATAGCCAGAGATTAATGGATGGAATTGGAGGCCTGCCCTAGATGTGTAGCATTTAACATGTCTTACGGGTCCACCCTTGAATCTGTGCTGCTACACACCTGTGGTCTTGCATGTTATTGCTGTGACTGAGGCGGTGAGGCCTACAATCAAGTGGTCAGCAGTACAATAGACCTAGACATCTGCTAAGGTAGTCACGGAAGTTAGCTGGCAGCATAGTGGTCCCACGGAACATTCAGAATTCCTCAGCATAATGGATGAAAGTCAAGTGCATGCCCTAGATATGTAACACTGGCAAATCTTTGTGGGTGTAGCCTTACTTTAAGCCGGTGCTGCTGCTACACACCTGTGGTCCTGCATCTAGTCGCTTTGGCTGAGACCTGCATTCAGATAGTCAATATTGCTATAGCAGTCCTTGAATCGTGTACGGAGATGGGCATGGACAGTAGCTGGTACGAGAGCTGGTGTAGTGCTTCCAGGATGACCCCAGTGTAGTCATCTTACTGATGGAGCCATGCTATAGGTGCACAACGGTGCTGTCACCAGGGCAGCAAGGATGTTGCCTCATTGGCTGTGGAATAGACCCATGTGGTCCTCCGCAGCAGTACTGCTCTGCAAGTTAAGGAGCTCTGCCTCCCAATCGTTGGCATTAATAGTGAAGATGATCACGTGTTGGAAATGGTTGCCAGATGAGCATTAGCTGGGTTGTTGTATTCGCAGGTACCCTTGGTGTACTCTTAGGGTGCCCTTACTGTATTCCATTCCCAGGTGGAACAATGCAGAATTACGGTGTGGTTGCACCTGCCAAGGCAGCTAGGTCGAAACGACCAAACACATGGTCCAATATCATTGTTTATGATGATCTTGTGAACAATCCGCTCAACAGGTCTATTGCCTAGTAAGTGGTGGGCCATAGCGGCGGGCCCGAGGGCTGTGGCAGGGATGGGGTTGCGACAGGGCCATCGTGGGCAGTTGCGTCGCTGGGTGCCCTACCTATGTATTTGCAGCTTTTGAACGGTGGTATGTAATCGGACGTATGCCAGCATTTGACACGCACATATACATTGCATTGTTGCAGCTGTTCAGGTGGGCTTCCAAACGGTCAGCTTCTCCATAACTGAAGAAGCAACACCAAAGGCAGGCTGGACTTTGATTGCCACACAACATGTCACTCAAAGGCTGCGTGCCATTGGCAGGTAGCCTCACATTCAATGGGAGTGAAAGGTGTGACAGTCGCATAGACAGATACAGCCTGCGGCCAGCTGGCAGTTTGAACTTCTTGCAATTATTGTAGATCTGAACAAGATTGTGATGATCTTTGGGAATGGTGCTGACCGAATTGTGTTGAGAAATGCAACACAGTTCTTTTAGTGGGTGTGATCTTGTATTACCGTAATACAAAATCACACCCACTAAAAGAACTGTGTTGCATTTCAGGGCCTGAAATTCAGGGCCTGAATCGGATTCGGCTTGAAGGGCACAGTGTCAGTTCCGATTTCTTTAAGTGCGTCTTCTGCTACACCTGAGTAGTTCTACCTGTTGAATGATATGTGAAGTCACAGTAGTATCTTCATCTCATGGTTAGCTCTTCAGCTTGTGGTGAGGTGACCAGCTGACAATAAAGGGTACTGGGCCCGATGGCATATTGTGTTGTGCTGCCTGCTTGTTGCAAACCTACATCTAGCAGCTGGAGCTCCTCGGCTTTGTGCATTGAGAGAGTGGACGCCAGGCATTAGCCCTGCGTCTTCTAAGGAAGAGGCGGTACTAGCTGGCAACATAGGCTTTATGCAACTGATCAGGCCACTATACAGGGCCTCTGTTGCAAACGACACAACTTGCCCCAACATGGGCTCTTATCTCACTTAAAAGGGGTAAGGGTTTCAGATTCTAAGCATACTGTAGTTGCTTACTACACTCCTGTGGAAGATGCGGCCCCTGAGCTTTGTCCTATTGATTCTGACAACGCTTTCGTTGGGACGGCCACTTCCTGCACAAGTTGTGGGGAACACTAAGGTTGCTACCATGTCATCTAGATAGTGTGATAGCACTAACCGTCTTAGATGAGACCAGGGTATTACAGCACTAAACTATCACCATAACGTCTGCACTCCTAGGAAGGAAGATGAATTGCGCAGTGTCGCTGATTGCCCTGGCATGAATGTTCGGCTTTTGAAGACAGTATGTACTGGACCTACGCCAGGATTTTACACATGCCAGTACATTGCGTTGTTGCAGCTGTTCAGGTGTCTCTCCCAACGGCCAGCTTCTCCATGAAGAAGCAACACCAAAAGCAGGCTAGACTTTGATTGCCACACAACATGTCAATCAAAGGCTGCGTGCCATTGGCAGGTAGCCTCGCACTCAATGGGGGCGAGGATCATTGTGACAGTCGCATAGACACACACACAGCCTGCCAGCTGGCATTTTGAACTTCGTGCAATTATTGTAAATCTGAACAAGATTGTGATGATTTTTGGGATTAGGTGCTGACCAAATTGTGTTGGGAAATACAACACAGTTCCATTAGTGGGTGTGATTTTGTACTACCCTTAAAGATTCGGCTTGAAGGGCACAGTGTCGGTTCGTCTTCTGCTGCACCTGAGTAGTTCTAGCTGTTAAATGATATGTGAAGTCACAGTAGTACCTTAAGGGGGAAAGCTGCTGAATCATAACCTGCTCAAATTTCCCTCAAACTTTGTAGGGACCACACATAGGGTGTCCTGAGACTACATGCACGCCTGGACCATATTCTGACTCGCTTCTAACCGCACCCTTTCCTACTGCTGGTGCTGCTGCATGCATGTGCTGCTAGTGGTGCTTTGCATACACTGGACGTTGCTGGTTCGGTCTATTGAAGCCTAACGCACCTTATGGAAATTTGAAAACACAGCATACCCGTAAGGGCACGAGCATGCACCTCAACGCCACTGCTGGTATGCAAGTGCGACACTGAGTTACCAGCTCCATCGGCAACTAACACCTTGCGTATCAACGGCCGACCTCTAGAAGTCCCACTGAGTAACAGAACTGACTTCCTATTCCATAAACTAACCTAGGATTGAACAAACCAGAGTCCTTAGCCTTTTTGGCCCGACTTCGTCCAGAAGGAGGGCCTGTGCAGCCGGAGGATGGGCATACCAAGGCACTAGTAGTGAGTAATCAGGAAAAGTCTCGACGATGGTTCATCTGCCCCTGACAGTTGTATCACATTCGATATGATCGCAGCGCTCTGGCCATCTAAAGATCTTGCAGGCTGCGCACCCTCGCATACAACGCTTGCAGCCCATGAATACGTATCAGTGCTTTGCTGTCCTACCAAGACCATAAGACTAGCTGCTCTTTGCCAAGTGCCTGACCTCGCATGCAAGCCGGCAGGCACGCAACACAAAGAACGAACAAAGCCTTGTTAGCTAACGAACGTAGCAAACCTCAGGAGATGCCTGCGTCAAGGAAGCGTGGTTGAAGTCGGGCCACCCTTTTGGACGGGCGTAGCCCGTGGTTTATGTCGACTGGGCCGATACGTCGGTCAGGAAAGATCGGCCATGCAGACTCGTACGGCCCCGGGTTCTCAAATAAAGGCTCAGGTGCGGATGTGTTCGCATAGGAACTCAGCAAATGAATTTTTTTTCAGCTATCGAAAAGATGCTGCGGAGGTCCGCGCTCGCGGCGGACTCATGTGAGTCACCGTGACAGGCAACCTGGGCCGGAACCCTGTACACGTACTCCAAAACCTAAAACCGCCGACCGGCGCCGGCCGTGATGCTCAAGGATGCTTTTGTTTTGACTCTAGTATGCTTTCCCATGCCACGCCAGCAGCTTAGCTGCCTGCATTGGACCAGTCCCAAAGGCCCCTGGAATTACCAGCCTTCCCCCTTAATCTCATGCTTAGCCCTTCAGCTTGTGGTGAGGTGACCAGCTGACAATAAAGGGTACTGGGCCAGATGGCATATTGTGTTCCGCTGGCTGGTTGTTACACACATCTACATCTAGCAGCTGGAGCTCCTCGGCCTTGTGCATTGAGAGAGTAGACGCCAGACATTAGCCCTGCGTCTTCTAAGGAAGAGGCGGTACTAGCTGACAACAGAGGCCTTGTGCAACTGATCAGTTCAGTATGTCAGGCTTTGCTGTGTGTGTGCGCTGAAGAGTACTCCTGCACGTTAGCTTACTATAAATGCAGCACTAGCTATGCTGTGCTGGCCCAATCGATCGTTAAGGCAGTGCCTTTTAGACTCACGCCTACAGCTGAATCGGAAAGCAGACTGAATTGCCTGAGTAAAGCAGATAGCTGGTCTATTGCTGAATACTGAACGCGGCGCAGCGGAAAGACACGATCAGTTTCAAGAACAGCTAGCTTTAGCTGGACTTCGTTCACACACAATGAGCCAGAACTGGGTATCAAGGTTACCTGAAAAAGCTTGGCAATCACAATGCTCAAGCACGCGCGATACACTGAACACTTACACGGGCAACTAGCCCAACAAACGCTGCTCAAGCTCAGGTTGTGCCTGGCGGAGACTCAGTTACGCAGACCTCGGCTTCTCTTATACGGGATAATATGTCTCAATCAATATCAATCAACCTCGAAGCAATGTCAACACCTAGCAGTAGCAGTAGTTGGCTCTAAGGCCAACGAACCGACGTCAGAAGACGGAAAAAGGTTTCACCAAACCAAACTACCTATGCAATTTATACCTTCGCCAAAACCAAATCCAAAGCCGATCCACGCAATCTTCCAGAGTCGCCCATAGCTACATCCGCTACAGCTTGTTACGGGTCACTCGCCGGTGGCACTCATGCACGCGACGATCCAAGCCAAACAACCCACAGCAGTTCACAATAACCAACGTAATATTAACTATTCTATCTACCCTGTCAATGCGACAATTGGTCCGTGCAAATCGCACATACCACAAACTACCGATGCTGCCATGCGATGTTACCAAGTACGTGTACTACTCATGATGGCAAGGCACCTACTCCTAGGAAGGAAGATGAATTGCGCAGTGTCGCTGGATGCCCCATGAATGTGCGGCTTTGAAGACAATATGTAGTTGGACCTAGGCCAGGATTTGACACATGCCAGTACATTGCGTTGTTGCAGCTGTTCAGGTGTCTTTGCAAACGGTCAGCTTCTCCATGAAGAAGCAACACTAAAGGCAGGCTAGACTTTGATTGCCACACAACATGTCAATCAAAGGCTGCGTGCCATTGGCAGGTAGCCTCGCACTCAATGGGGGTGAGGATTGTGACCTCGCATAGACACATACAGCCTGCCAGCTGGCATTTTGAACTTCTTGCAATTATTGTAAATCTGAACAAGATTGTGATGATTTTTGGGATAAGGTGCTGACCAAATTGTGTTGGGAAATACAACACAGTTCTATTAGTGGGTGTGATTTTGCATTACCCTTAATGATGCGGCTTGAAGGGCACAGTGTCGGTTCCAGTTTTCTTAAGTGCGTCTTCTGCTGCACCTGAGTAGTTCTAGCTCTTAAATGATATGTGAAGTCACAGTAGTACCTTAATCTCATGCTTAGCCCTTCAGCTCGTGGTGAGGTGACTAGCTGACAATAAAGGGTACTGGGCCAGATGCCATATTGTGTTGCGTTGGGTGGTTGTTACACACCTACATCTAGCAGCTGGAGATCCTCGCCTTGTGCATTGAGAGAGTGGACGCCAGGCATTAGCCTTGCGTCTTCTAAGGAAGAGGCCGTACGTACTAGCTGGCAACAGAGGCCTAGTTGTGCAACTGATCAGTTCACTATACAAGGCATCTGTTGCAAATGTCACAACCTGAACAACGTGGGCTGCTAAAGGGTAAGGATTCAGCTACTAAGCAGACTGTGTTGTGGTGGTTGCTTACTACACTCCTGTGCGTGGAAGATGCGGCTCCTGAGCTTTGTTCTGTTGATTTTCACAAAGCTTTTGTTGGTAAAGCCACTTCCTGCACAAATCGTGGGGAGACTAAGGCTGTTACCATGTCATATAAAAAGTGTAATAGTACTCACCATCTCAGGAATGAACTAGGGTAAAATTACGGCGCTAAGCAAGCACGCGTAACATGTCCACTCCTAGCAAGGGAAGACATTGCACAGTGCCGCTCAGTACCCTATGAATGTGCGGCTTTTTTAGGCGGTATGTAGTCCGACCTATGCCAGCATTTGACACATGTACATTCAATTGTTGCAGCTGTTCAGGTTCCTCACGGTCAGCTTCTCCATAAAGAAGCAACACCAAAGGCAGGTTGGACTTTGATCGCAACACACATGTCGATCCAAGGTGGCGTGCCATTGGCAGGTAGCCTCTTAGTTAGTAGCCTCACATCCTACGGGGGTGGGAGATGTGACAGTCGCATGGACACGTACAGCCTGCCAGCTGGCAGCTTGAACTTCGTGCAACTGTAGATCAGAACAAGGTTCTGTGAGGTGACCAGCTGACGACAAGTGCTGGTTTTTCTGTGTAGCGGGTATGAAGTCCTCGTGGTGTGTAAGAAACACCCGGCGGTACCGTCATCCTCACTATGCCATGGAGAGCATCACCGTTGATCGTGGAGAGGCTCACCTTAAGGATGACATCATGCCTGAGCACGCTGAGCTCATCTTCAAGGGTTTCTGGTTCAGTGCAAAGAATGAAGCCCTGCAGCAGCTGATCGACAGGACACAGGAGTGTACAGGAATTCGTACTGGGACAGTGCGCTGCAAACTGTACAAGGTATGTTGCATCAGAGCAGGGATCCGGGCGGTAGGGTGTGAGACGAAGGGGGGGTCCTAGTGGTTTTATATACATGTTGGCAGAGGGGCGCAGGGCAGGACCCATTGCAGGTTTTGTCGGCAGGAATAACAACATGGCTTTTAGTTATCATGACTAACACAGCAAGAGGTCATAGGTGCGTTTTTCTTCTTCTCGCTAGAGGTTGTACCCTTGGTGGGAGCAAAGGACACGTCTGCGGCCCTGAATCCACCTGGGTACTGTTAGGGTGTACTTAGGGTCTGGAAACCTTGACTCAAACCCAACCCAAATCCAGGAAGTAGGCCCTGACTCCTGCTAAGCACTGTCGACCTGCCCGCCCGTGCCATAGCTTATTTCTTGACTAGCTTAGTACTCCTCGTCTGGGCGACTCATCAGGCCACACAATACACGATAGAGTTGAAAGCCAGATGCAGCGGGATGCCTACCCTTCTGTGACACCTCTTGGATACATATAGAATGCCCTCAAGTTGATAGGTTTGATAATAATAAGGAAGCATGCCCTAGGTGTCAGATCATGGTCCTTGAAGATGTATCCTTGAGAGGAAGCCGGTACACACATATGGTCCTGCATCCTTCTGCTCTGACTAAGGCCTGCAATCTAGTGGTCAGCATTGCAAAACAGTCTTGTCATGTGCCGATTGAGAGGGTTAGTGGAACTAGTTGGCACAGTGGTCTTGAGACCAGATTTTGCTCATTTAGTCGGTTGTAAGGGGTATGTGGCAAATAGCGTATGTCAAAGTGAGTATCCTTAGGGCGGTGTCGATCCACACCTGTGGTGCTGCATCTTGCTGCTTTGGCAGCATTCTGAATTTTAGTGGTTAGTACTGCAAGAGGCGCTACCCTACTCTTGAGGATGCCTGTGTGACTAGTTGGGGAAGGTTGGACCTGAGATGCTTTCAGGACCTTGCCTGTGTGCCGCTGGGTCAGTAAGGAGGCATGCCCTAGGGGTGTAGAGAGAGAGAGAGAGAACTACGCAGAGAAGGGGGGAAATCCCTTCTTGCATATGTTAAGGGAGTGGACCCTCACCTAATACATAGGGGTGTAGTAGAGTACAAGCAAGGATATACATTTTAAGCTGTGCTGCTTCACATCTGTGGTCTTGCATTTAGTAGCTTTGGCTGAGGCCTGCAATGAAGTGGTGAGCACTGGAAAGAAACCCAGGTATCTTCCAGTGCTAACCACTTGGTTGCAGATCTCACGGTAAGGCTTCCCATGTGCTTGATATGTCAGCCAAATAAACTAGCTGGCATAGTGATCCTAGGACACGTTCAAAAGCATTTCAGCGTAATGGGCCAATAAGGAGGCATGTCCTAGGGTCTAGAAGGGTGCACAAGAGCACGGATGTAGTACCCCTGAGGCCATGCTATCACCCACCTGTTGTCCTGCATCTTGCTGCTCTGCCTGGGGTCTGGGTTGTGATTACTATTACTGCATGGAATCTTAACCAAGTTGGGTTCCCAAGCACAAATTGGAACCCCTTGCAGTGCTTAACCATTGTACTCACTTAACTAGCGGGAACATGACTGGTCCAAAGATATGTAAGATACGAAAGGAATGCGTAGCGGAGGAATGCATACGAAAGCTAGATCTTTATGCATGAGGTCAGTAAGGAGGCATGCGCTGCGTTTGTAATGCAGGCTCTCCCCTCAAGGTTTACCCTTGGGGCTGTGCCGCTACACACCTGTGGTCGTGCACCTTGTCGGCGACGCAAGGTGTTCTTGCATTTAGTTTTCAGTGAGGGCTGCATTTAAGTGGTTAGCGCTGCAAAATACTTGTGTCATGTGCCACTTGCGATGGTTAATCAAAATAGCTGACATAGTGGTCCTAAGACAGCTTGATAATGTTCTCTCTGTAATGGGTTACAAGGGAGAAAGGATGGCCTAGCTGTGTAAGAGCTATACAGCGCCAAGGATGCACCCTAAACGATGCTGCTACACACATAAAGGCAGGCTAGACTTTGATTGCCACACAACATGTCAATCAAAGGCTGCGTGCCATTGGCAGGTAGCCTCGCATTCCTTAGGGGGGAGAGTTGTGATAGTCGCATAGACACATACAGTCTGCTAGCTGGCAGTTGAACTTCGTGCAATTATTGCAGATCTGAACAAGATTGTGATAATCTTTGGGATTAGGTGCTGACTAAATTGTGTTGAGAAATACAACACTGTGACAGTTCTTTTAGTGGTTGTGAATTTGTATTACCCTGAATGATTCGGCTTGAAAGGCTGCACAGTGTCGCTTCCATTTTCTTAAGTGTGTCTTCTGCTGCACCTGAGTAGTTCTAGCTGTTAAATGATATGTAAAGTCACGGTAGTACCTTAATCTCATGGTTAGCCCTTCAGCTAGTGGTGAGGTTGCAAGGTGACCAGCTGACAATAAAGGGTACTGGGCCAGATGGCATATTGCGTTCCGCTGGCTGGTGGTTAATTACACACCTAGCTACATCTAGAAGCTGGAGCTCCTCGGACTTGTGCATTGAGAGAGTAGACGCCAGGCATTAGCCCTGCGTCTTCTAAGGAAAAGGCGGTACTAGCTGGCAACAGAGGCGTTGTGCAACTGACCACCTCACTATACAAGGCCTCTGTTGCAAACGACACAACCTGCCACAACATGGGCTCTTATGTCACTGGAAAGGGGTAAGGGTTTCAGATCCTAAGCAGACTGTGTTGCGGTGGTTGCTTACTACACTCCTGTGGAAGATGCGGCCCCTGAGCTTTGTCCTATTGATTCTGACAAAGCTTTCGTTGGGACGGCCACTTCCTGCACACATTGTGGGGAGATAGAGAGAGACCTACGCAAGGAGGGGTGTGAGGTGCCCTCCCGCGTAAGATTAAGGGAGGGGCCCATTGGTGTAAGGATTACACTGGGCCAGCCTACCATAGGATAGGTACATCCTGGGGTGGGCTTCCGCCCGCCCGCCTTTGTTAGCTTGCTTTCTTGTAGTTCCTCCTGTGCCATTGAGGTTCTTTGGGCTTTTCCACTTTCCTTTTTGTTGTGTATATGCTATGTAAGGATTTGACTGCTGCAGTATGTACTTCTGAAATGCATTGCTTTAGAGCTTGCCCTTTAATACCGAGGGCTTGAAGATGCATGGTGGTACTGTTGTCATCCGGAAACCTGGCCACCACCATTTAGACACCATCGCCCACCTTTTTGGTGGTCCCATCAGATTGGTACCACTATGGTACCATTTCATTGCACCTTTCTGGTAATATTAAGTACCAACACTTCAATGATACCAAAATGGTACCGTACACTTGGTACCTGTCAATACCACCACCATTCAGGTACCGAAATGGTGGCTGATACCAAAATGGTGGTGGTACCAGTATGTTACCAAATAGGTACTGGCTGCCAACTCACAGTCATGAGACAAGAGACACTGCCCTTCCAGGTCATTTAGTGACAGTAGCACCCGCTGCCTGACTCAGTCAAGGTTGGGCATGATATTACAACGAGTCAAAGCCAGGTCAGGAAAGACCCTAGACCTCAGTCAATGTCCGGTCCATAGAGCTTATTACTGATGGTACTGCTAACTAATACAGCAAAGTCACTGCTGTGAGATAGTGTCCGCGACTGGAGCTATGGAAATATACAGAACAAACAAACAAACAAATATACAGAACAAACAAACAGAACATATTGGCAGTACATACTCCACGAGGCAAAAGCCTTGTAGGTGTCTTCACCGACTGTCGTCACAACTAGAAGTACACTCAGGTTTCCCCCCCCCCCCCCCGACATTGCTACTCACTCAATGCTCTTGTAAGAGGCCTTGTTCTCATTTGCTGCTGAGAAGACAAGCCTGCTGCATATCAACCTTGACACCTTGGACAGCAACCCTGACGCTGGACAGAAACCTTTAACCCTTGCTAGGTGATGTACAGCGGATCCATGGGTTGACCACCCATGTGCCAGGGTCTTGCCCAAACTGCTGTACCAGCACAATGTGGCTAATGTGATGGATGCTAAAGACTCCATAGCTTGGTATGTACGCCCTGCCCCCTTTCATCTTGCGACCATACACATCGCTGCTGTTGCTGCTGCTTATCCAACACTCCAATGCAGCAGCAGCAGTAGAAGCGGCAACAGTAGCAGGGGAAGAGATACAACCTGCAGACTAGTGAGCGGCATGGGCAGCAACAGCAAAGAAGAGGCCCTGCAGCAGCAGCAACAGTAACACAAGAAGGCGCCACGACAGCAGCAGACTACTAAGGAGCAGGAGGAGCAGCAGCAGCAGCAGCAGGGAGTGATAGCAGGAGCAGCAAGGTGAGCATATAACTTGAGACTGGCAGAAAGGCACCAGCGCGCAGCAGCTGAAGGAGCAGCAATAGCAAAGCACGAGCAGTATGTGCCACATGTGAATGGAAACTCATGACCATTAGGAACAGAAACCAGCAGCAAAGTGCCATTGGTGCTGTGTTGCTGTTGCTATCAGATATCACTTTTGCTGCTGGTGCTGGTCATGGTACCACAACTGCTACTGTGTGCACTTTACATTAGCTGCACATGTGTTGAGTGCATGTACATGTTGCAGTACATACTGTTGCTAAGCAGTAATGTGGTCGCTGCTGCACAAATTCAGGGCAATTGCCAATCAGAACAGTACCCATCCATGGAGCACAAGGGTTGTCTTCATAGAAGCAGGGCAAGAAGTGAAGCAGCCAGCACTGCATAGTTGAGCAGAGAAGCGTTGGAAGTAGTGTTGTGACCTAAGCAGAGCAGATTGCCATTCTGAAGCCCTCATAATTCCTAAGTCCCCACTGCGCTAGTCACAAGCTTTGATCATCCAATCTTACTACAACAACCGGACATGGAATTACATGCTGATGCGCGTGACTTTGACAGTCATAGAAGTGCAAGATACTGGAGGTTCAATGGTCTATAAGACTGCAGATACAGTGTACTGCAGATAGCAAGGTGAGCAACCAGCTTCCAGCCCACCTGCTGCTGCCAGCACCCATGCAGCTCCAGTTGGGACTGAGCTCAGACATGTGCCACGCGTATACTGTCCCAATCCATGGTATCCATCATCCATCTCCCCAAGCTCAAGTAATAGCGGGTGCTGAATACGTTCAGCGGTAGACGGTAGTCCAGAGAACATGGGGCCTGAGTGTCCAATAGCATGAGAGGCAGCGTGCGTTGCCATCACAAAGGTAACACGACAGTCCATGAAACCGTGAATTCAACTACATGTGTATGAGAAAGGGCCACTCTCTAGCTAGAAATCTAGCTCGACGATCACTGTGCAGATGTGGAACAGCTAAGCGTACACTTGCCATTCAGGATCGTCTCACATGAGAGCAAGAACACTAGGCTCTTGTGGTGAAGGAAAAATGCTCGTCTGGTGTCGGCTAGTGCTCGTACTGACAGCAGAGGATGGGTGCCGAAGCGGGTGCCGCTGTCACTTGTCAGTCAACTCCAGGCAGGGCAGGTGGCCAGGATGCCAGCCTTCACATAGCTTGCATTCCTGGTTCATGCTGCAACGTGACCTTCTTTCATGATCCCATGCTGCACGAAATCATACCTTGCGGTATGAGACACCTCGTCCTCCCTGCATGCACCAGAGGGTTACAACTTACAATGCCAACATCAAATGTCCGTAGGCGGAAGAGAATATTGCATAATACGCGAGCTGCAGTGTTTGAATGCTCTCTCAGTATTGTTCGTACGCCCTACCACTAAGACAATAGTTGACCCCCAACAGCCCAACATCCTGCCAGCCTGAAGGCAATTAATCGCAATGGAGTGCGATCAGACGCGCACTGGCGGTTAGATAAGATCGTCAGCTATCATCCAATTGATATGGCGCGTCCAGGTCATGGATGCTCTCCTTAAGTTTCTCCTACAAGACAGAATCGTCACAACCAGCCATATGCCTAGAACTGGAGGAGCCCATGGCAGTCAATTGTCACTTACGTTATCATCTAAGATCTTCATCTGAGCTGGATTTCTCAGCTCTGTGTATGCTCCACTATTTGAGGGCCTGCCAAGGTAGCAGCTAAATCGAGTGGGCATTCCATTTGGCTGGCCAGACCTCCAGCTGGGCTCTACCAGCTTCCATCACAAGGTAAGCCCCTAGTCTGACTGATATCCAGCCCAAATTTGATGGTCATACTTGCATAATAGCAATATGGTGCCATGATCACGGGCTTACCGTAATACATGAACAGCACTCCATGCCTTGCCTGTTTGGGCAGGGCTGAAATGTTGATGAGAAAAAGCACCCATTGCACACACAAAGCACAGCAGCAAAGTATCATAGCTACCTGCCTTGGAAGTGTTGCAGGGTGTTCGGTCGCAGATGCGCGTCCACCCTGCGGACGTGATAAAATCAGCAGAATGAGGGCAGGGGCTCAATGCAGGAATTCTCATATAACAATTACCTATATCCAAACATGCATATGAATGACCCTTGGGCATAGACTTGGAATGCCGTTGCAGTTGAACTGGACTGGACGGTAGATGGCAATGTTGGTCGTAACCTATTTCCTACCTTCAAGGCTTCTGTGTCAGTAAGTTCACTGCTGGCAGGACAAAGCTAGTACCTACAAGCAGTCAGATGTTCATCTGCCTTGAGGGCTGCCATGCACAGAGCAGCAGCATCGACGTGCCCCATGGAAGGGGTGTACCAATACTGTGCTCTGGGTTCAGTGGACTAAGCTCATGGTGATAGTTGTAGTGCTCTGTCAGGCCCGATGGGATCCGCTGACAGTTTGTATCCGATGCAAGTGGAATGTGGGCGCCTGTGTGTTTACGAGCCCGGTAGAGTGCCTGGATTTCCGCGTGTCACTTGTTTCTGGCCATTAGTGTGAAGTTCAGTGTGAAGTGTGGGCAATAAGTGCCAGTAATGGCTGTGTTGTGATTGCATCATATATTAACTGGCACTCAAGTGCCAGGAATAGTTAGGTAATTGAGGGAACAGAGAAGTCATGGTGTGAAGTGCTGGCCAGTTTGTAGTAATTGGCTGTTATGGCTGTAGCCGTTTGGCGGCTGGTTGCTTCTGGACGCTTGGAAATGAAAGTTATTTAAGGAATCACTGCAAGGCAGTAAGCAAGCAGTGATTCGCAGTTGTGTTGCGATGTACTGAATGTAAGGCAAGTGTTTGGGCTACAGTCTGGCTCCGTCGCAGCGCGACACGCGCAACACGCTTCTCAATCGGATAGATCTTCTTACGCATTCAGCTTAGGCCGAGTCCGTCAGGGGCTCTAAGGCCTCTTGGTACCTTAGATATGAGGTCCCATTAATCACTGCTTGTCATTTAAGGCAAAAGAAGCTTGAGCCAACAGGCTTTAGGCTTTGCGGTAGAGCCTCAGCTTGGGGCATTCACTCGAGCTGAAGCGCATTAGCCGCCTCTAGTAGGCTAGTTCCTTGGTGGACTGCGTTGAGCAACACTTTCTAATACACAGTGCTCCTTCTTGCAGCCATCGCTTGAAGAGCTGATAACACTACTCGAGGAAGCTCAAGCTCCAGTTGGTGGCGCCGGGGGCAAAAGCTTTTGCGACGCGGCTTGTGAGTGACTGCATACTTGGGAGCGCTTCAAGGATCTTCCTGCTCTTGTCCGTGACCTTGTATCCTTGTTAGTGAGTATCGACTGTGGGTTGGGAAGTTTTCAAGATTGGGGGAAAGGACCTTTTGCATAGATCGTCAAGTTGGCATTCACCTGCCTGCTCCGCTAGCGAGTCGGTGGCGTGTTTTTACAGTATCAGGTTTCATTGCCAGGCATTGATTGCAACATTGTCGTACGGTTTTGAGGCTTGGTGGGCTTTCTTGCTTTTGTTTCTTCCGCGTTGCAATAGCAGCGGTTTCTCTCGGACCGACTTCGTGGGGTGCCGTGGGGATCGTGAGGAAGCATTGTAATACAAGCTGTAAGCATAAGCACGGCATAAGAAGCTGTAGGAACGTTGCAGGTTTCTACAGTGACCTTCAGGTACCTTCATCTACTATCAGCTGAGGCCAGTGAGGTAAAGCTGGTATACTGCTGGAGCTGACCAAAAGGTCTGGTTGCTGTGTGGTGAGTGTCCTACCAAGGGTTGCTTACCATTGCTTGTTGCTGTTGCACTTTGCTTTTGAGCTTTGCAGCACCTGAACTTGTAGCTCGGTGCAGTTCTGCCACATTGATGGTGTGTTCCTTGTAGAGTCTAGAAAGACTAATGTCTTGGCAATGTTCTCGAGTAATTAAATACCTAGATGACTTTATGCTAGTAATGATTAACCCAGATGTTGTTCAGCCTGAGATAATTGTAATGAGTCACTCTCAGTTCTCTGCTCTGTGCTTAGCTTGTATTAACTATGTGTTACACGCACGATCTGGTCAGTGATCCTTGGGCCCCAACTGCTTCTTGTCGCAAGCACCGTGGTTCATCCAGGCCTCACACCAATCGACAGTGCAAGCTACAACAAAATACCCAAAAGGGTTGCACAGAGGTGAGGGTATCGCAGCTGTTCTGCATTACTGGTGTTCTTTTCAATGAAAGTTGGGAGCACTACTGTATGGTCAGCCTTGCTTATCCAGAACTAAGGAAGTTAGCAGTTGGTAAAATAGTTATGCAGCAATCCCAAGGTCAGGGCATAGACGAAGTTGATACCACTGGTACAGGTGATGCTAAGTCTTCTTGATCTGCTTGCATTTTAGTAATTAGTCACAATTAGGCGATACACTAGAAGAGCTATTGCTGACGGGGAAGCTGAGGAGACAGTGCGGTCAGTGGATTACAAACGAGGACAACCTATTGTACCTGATAACCATCCACTTAAGTTGCCTGCACCTGAATTTGGTTCGCCCAGTTCACCTTTTAGTCCCTTGTCGATTGAACATACACCACTTGGGTTGGCACCAGATACTGTGCAGTTGTTGGGAGGATTGCGTGATCTTGAGTCCAGACTTCACGACGTTTGCACAGAGTTGGACTACGAGTTGCTGTCAAGTAGCCTGTTAGATACAGACTATTCTGGCACTCCTTTTGTTACTCCTCACCAGCGATTTGCAGAAGCATCTCACTTTACTGCTGACGTAACTTTTCCCAGTGCTGTGAAGTTCTCGTACCCCCACAGTGACCAAGTCCTGTCAGACCCTGTAGACAACGAGACCGACTACGGTGATTTTGAAGACATGTCAAGCCTACAACTTGCTGTGGTTGGTTCATCAAACCGCTGGGATGGCTCTCAAGGTACTGGCTACTGGTGCTACAGGCCTCGCATGAAGGAGGCTATCACGGGCCAAACTCGTGGTCGTGGTGGCAACATGCAAGCGGCTGATCAACTTGGTGTGCTGGAGAACCTTGTGGAACCTACATCCGGTGCTGCTGATTGGTTGTCACGTGTCATCGAGTTCCTACAGTCAGAGATTGTGGCTGCCAATCGGGCCGTATTCCCTTCGTCTACGCTCACCGATGAGCTGTCTGTCGTCTGCTTGGGTCATCTTCATACCAACCAAGTCCACAAAACGGCTCTCCGTAACAGCCTGGCCAAAGCTCTACCATTGGAAGCTATTGTTATGGCAGGTGACTACACCCCTAGCAGGGCCTCAGGTATGTTGGTTCCGGTGCCTCGGGCTGCAGTAATTGTCCTTTCAGATAGGGATGTGCAGTTGAAGCATACTTTGGAACGTACAGCTTTGTCCTTAGAGGTTGAGTTGGAGATGTGGGATGGAAAGGTTGCCCAGCAGCTGGTTGAGGTTCGTTCTTTGAAGAGTAAGGTAGCAGAAGCCACCAATAACATAGAAGCAGCAAAAGCAGCAGCAGAGGCAGGTAGTGCAACGTCAGAAGATGTTAATCCACCTGTTAATCCACCTGTTGTTCCACCTGCTCCACCTGCTGAGTCAGCTGCAGTACAGTTGCAGCAGATTTTGGATACCTTGCGTGAAGAATTGGCTGACGCTGAGTTAGAAATGCAGGATGTCAGCAAGCAACGCCGAAGCGTTTTTAGCACTCATCTGCAGGGGTTACAGCATCTGAAGCTTCTTGATCCTCCTGTTCAACCACGTGCTAATGCTGAAACTGTTAAGGCTTTCATGCATCCCACTCTGGCTAGGCTGTGCACTGCTCATGACTGCATTCTACTCAAGGTGTTTGCCATCATGGATATAGTGTATGGCATTGGCACTGCTTTGCAGCAAGTTAAGTTCTCTGAGCTGAAGCAAGGCAAAGGCATGGGTGTGGCTGCTGATGAGGGTGTGCGTGAGTTCTCTGCTCGCATTCGTATGCATGTGCAGTCCTCTCTTGACATTGACCCTAACCTGGCACATGTGCAGTTCTTTGCTGGTCTCGCTGATACTGCTGTTGCTGATCTTGCTAGGACAGCTTTGCAACTTGATGGCACCAGGGAGCTAAACCTGGAATCTGCCACAACTCAGGTCTTGCTCTATGAGACCAGGCAGCTTGACGATCTCAAGTTGCGTGCTGCTAATGGTGATTCTGCAGCTTCATCTGAGCTGAAGCGCCGTGCTGATATGGGCACCAAGAAGGTTGGCAAGGACATCAAACCAGCTGACACTCCTCCTAAGACTGCACCTAAACCCCAGCGTGATTTTCATCCAGATCCTAACCACCCTGAGGGTAAGTGCCGTTTGCCTGGTCATGACACTAAAAAGGGTCATTCCAACAGGGAGTGTGTTAAGGGTGGTAATGCTGCATATACTCAGCAGGTTGCAGCTATGGTTACTGCTATTCCTAACCTGCCTTACAATCCATATGCTGCTACGGCTGTGCCTACCATGTCTAATGCAGAAGCATCTGAGCCTATGGCAGCCGCAATTCAGCAGCTTGTGCATGCATTTACTAGCATGTCCCACAAGGGGCGTGGCTTCCAGAAAACAAATCCCATTGCTACAGGAAGAGAATGCACTATCTGTGGTTATCTTAGTGGACATCCTAACGGGTTCTGCTACTATGAGTATCCAGACAAATCCCCCACCTGGAGACCAACCACCAATGCTAGGAAGGATCTACTGGATCTTTGGACCCTGCGCCGTCAGCAACGTAACCTACCACCTCTGGCACCAAGGCAGGTGCCTCCCAGGTACCAGCCCGCTGCCAACCTGGTGTACCCTGGGCCTATGCACCCAATGTACGGCCCTGTGGCACCATCGGCACCCATGCTTCCTGCACCGGCACCAATGCCTATGCTGCCTTCTTCACTGGATCCTATGGTCAACGTGGCTCATTACAACCACAATGGTGGTCCGGCTATACTTTCAGCTGTGGCTCAGCTGGATTTGCCTTCATACGGTTACGATTCAATGGCGGTGGTGGGTGCGGTTATGCCCAGGAGCTTCTTGCAGTACCAACTGCCCCCAGCTACTACAACTGTGACCCAAGGCACTACCGGTGATGCTGGTGCTACTGCTGGTGCTCCTAATGCTGGACCTGTCCCAGAAGGGGCTGGTATGGTAGACATGGTGAGTGCTGGGGGAGAAGACGGTGAGAATAAGAGGGGTGCAGAAGAAGATGAACAGGTTTATACCAAGGGGGTGGCTAAAAAGCTACGGTTTGGGGATGAGTTTGATAAGTTAGCAGCAGTGCAAGCACCTACTACAGCTCAGGTTGAGGCCATGCTAGCAGAACTGGACTATACTCAGCTAGTGCCTTGCTTGGACACCTTTGTCAACATGAGTGCTGCTAGTGGCATTAGCATGCAGTTGCCAGATGGTAGGTGGCAGTTGCCAGGCATGGTCATCACTGATTCAGGTGCTACCTTTGGTGTTAGCTTTGAAGCATCTTGCAAGGGGGTGGGCCTTACATATTCCGCATGTGGGGTTACGCTTGTGCTTGCCGATAGCAGCAATGTACGCATTTTGGGTATTACTGAGCCAGTGAGGTTGGTGTTTGCAAGGGGTACACCTTATGAGCGCACTATCATGTACCGCTTTTTGGTGCTGCCAGGGGAGGGAAAGCACTACAGGTGGCTGGTAGCTAAGAATGCCTTGCTTGAGTTAGGTGCATATGTAGATCCTGCTGAATCTGCATTCTACTATCGCACTAAGCCTGATAAAGACAGCATCAAGCATGCTTTGCCTGTCAAGAGTTCTGTCCCCATTGAACAGGCAGACCCTGCTGACTGCTTACATATGCTACAACCTGTGGTGGCTATTATGCTGCCTTCTAACGAGCCAGCTGCAGGAGCAGCAGGCTTTGTGTGTGTTTGAATTTGATCTCATCGCAGGCACTTGTGACACACTTGCAAGTGACTGCAATGGACCCAGCTGAGGATCTTAATGCTTGGGAGTTCGACATGTTCACCCATGGCTGTGCGTACTCACTGGCGTCTACATACATGTCACTGGACCCTTCCGAAGAAGGTCTTGAGGCACAGGTAAATCAGGCTGGATATATACCTGCAAATATCTTGGACAGTTTTGGACCAGAAGGTCACAAGGAGTTACCAGAGGGAGTTGCTTATATCAGGGATGAAGAACATCAATGGTCTTATGGGAAGGTTCAGGGGGTTACTGCTGAGCAGATGCAGCAGCTTAAGGAGGTTTTAGTTCAGAGGAAGGGGGTGTTTGCTTATAGCATGAAGGAGTTGGTTGGGTACACTGGTCCACCTGCAGAATTCCAAATGGTTCCTGGTTTCCGGTCCTTTCACAAACCTAGAGAGTACAGTCCTTTGGAGGAGAAGATTAGGGATGAGAAATTGCAGCAACAGTATGAAGCTGACCTGATAGAAGAGGCTGACACTCGCTCTGATTTTGCTGCTTGCCCTACCATGCCTGCTAAAAAGGATGCAGATGGGAACTGGACTGATACTAGGCTGTGTATAGACTTCCGTGGTACTAATTCTGGTATGATTACAGATGCCAAACCCCTCCCACTACCTGAAACCATCTTCAAATCATTAAAATATTCAAAAAAAAATTCCAAGGTTGACTGTATGCAATCATTTATGCAGATACCTCTCATTAGTCATTGCCGCAAGTATTGCCGTTTTTGGTGGGGGCATAGGCTATTTCAATACAAACGGCTCCCCTATGGCATTAAAAACAGCGTTGCAATATTCCAGAGAGTTATGGAGACAGAATTAGAAAATGCAGGATTGACTCATTGCACCCAGGTTTTCGTTGATGATGTTCTTATTCACTCTAAGACCATGGAAGAGCACATTCAGCATGTTGCAGCAGTGCTTGATGCTCTATACAAAGTTGGTTTACGTCTGCACCCTGCTAAGAGTGTGTTTGTTACTGACCGTGTGGAGTATCTTGGTCATTTGGTCACTCCCGTAGGTCTGGAGCCGCTGGCTGCAAAAGTAGCCGCCGTGGCCCAGCTGCCTGTCCCTAAAAATAAGGACGAGCTGCGAAGTGCATTGGGCTTGCTTAATTACTATCGCTGCTATATTCCATCAGCCAGCACCATTGCCCAGCCACTAAATGCTTTGCTGCGAAAGGACGTTGCTTTTGAGTGGGGCCCTGACCAGCAGACTGCATTTGAGGCTCTTAAGGTTGAATTGTGCACACCAGGGAAAGTGCTCCGGCAAGCTCGTGATGATAGGCCTTTCATTTTGCATACTGACTGGTCTGTTGTGGGTATTGGTTCTGTGCTGGGACAGTTGGATGATCAGGGGAATGAGTTCATGGTAGCATGCCTTTCGCGTAGCTTGAATAAGCATGAACGGCAGTATGAGGTGTGGAAAGGGGAGTTGTTAGCTGCAGTTTGGGGCATGAAATCTTTCAGGGTATATCTGCTAGGAAGGGAGTTTGAAATTTGCACTGACCACCGTCCGTTGTTGTGGCTGTTAACTGCTGACAATCCTACTGGCCAGCAGGCCAGGTGGGTGTTGACTTTGCAGGAATTCAACTACACCATCAGGCATCGGCCTGGTGTCACTAACCAGAATGCAGATGTGCCCAGTCGCTTCCCTATGCCCACCACTGCAGATACAACTGGATCGCGCTTTGATCGTGATTCTGATCAGTACACAGGACCTCTCCCCAAGGTGGTGTTTGGTCCCATTGACTCTGGTACACCTGTGCAGCCCTACCGTGTCCAAGATGGTTCAGAAGGACCTATTACATCGGCAGTGGCCATCGCCTTCAACTTGGTGCGCTCCACGGTGATCAACATGTCATCCAACGCCTTGGTCGCTACCATTGCTGATTTAGCAGTCATCACTGGAGCTCGTTATGATCGCTACGTTTACCATCTGTGTCAAGTCTCCGTCCCCTTTGATGAGGAGTGCTGCTTTTCTAAACTGGAGCCGTGGGAAACATCTGCTGTACCCTGGGCTTCTCCACCACCCGAAGGTGGTACCTCAGTTGATCGTCAACGCCAAGAAGCCCTTCGCCGTCAAGCAACAGACTGGGTCCAAAAGGCAGTGAGTGTGACAACTGGGGGGGTGCCGCACGTTTCACAACCTGGCCTCTATTTGCAGAGCATGGATGGGACAGGGGTAGGACAGACAAGGGCACTTTGCACTGCATCTGTGTCTTCCACTTTTCATACTGCTGCCTCAGAAGGGGTTGTGTTATTTGAGCTGTTTGGGGGCATCTGTGCAGGGTTAGAAATGGTGCTTAGGAATGGCATTCGTATTCAGGCCTATGTTTATGTTGACTGTGATCCTATTTGTCAGTCAATAGCATGTCGTCGTATGCACCAGCTTATGGCTCAATACCCGCATTTACTACCAGCAACTGCTGTGGGACATGCATTCAGTAGCTTGCCTCAGGATGTCTGGAGCATTACTTCTGTGCACTTACAGATTTTGTCTGCACGTCTTCCACATCAGTGGCTAGTAGTAGGGGGGTGGGCATGTCAGGATTTGAGCCCAGCTGGTAATTGCTTAGGGTTGAATGGTGATAGGTCCAATACCTTTTTCCCTATGCTTCAGATTATTGGCACCTTGCAGCAGTTGCAACAAAAGTTGCCACCTGCATACTTGATTGAAAACACTGCCTCCCAGCATAATTGGAAAAGTACTGAGGTCAGCCAAGCTCATTTCACAGCAGTATGCAATGCAATCGGTATTCCTATTTGTGTTGATGCTGCTCAGTTCAACAGTTATGCACACAGATTGAGGAACTACTGGACCAACTTGTGTGAATATGGATGCTTCCAGAAGGCAGTGTCTCAAGTTGCTCGTCTTCCTAATCTGACTGTGCAAAGTGTGTTGCAGCCTGGTAGGCATGCATGCACTGTCCTTCAAGATGACCAGCCGCCATACTACGTGTGCAACCGAAGGGGAGAACTCCTGTCCGCGTGGCCTACAATTGTTGCTTACCAGCAGTCCTATGCCTTCAAGCCAGGTAAACATGGGGCTGTTTGGGACAGTAATAAGGGGGTTTGGTCTGAACCTAATGCCGATGAGTGTGAGCTTGCAATGGGTTACACTCAGGGTACTACATCAATTCCTAGCATTACTGAAGCTAAGAGGAGGGCTGTCATGGGTAGGTGCATGGACATGAATGTTATGCAGTCTATTTTGGCAATCTCTTTTGCTTGGTTCAGGCGCACACACTGGGCGGCTTCACCAACACAGGTTAAAGTTGATTTGCCTAGACAATCAGAACAGCCTGCTATGGGGGGTCTCCAGGGTCTTGCATCTTGTTTGACTGTGGGCCGTACCACCCACACTGTCTATCAATCATATGTGCGCAATTTAGTGCTTCAAGCATCAGCTGAGGTTACAGAAGTAACAGAAGGGAAGCATGTTTTGGATGTATGGGAGGATGCTCAAGTCCTTTACTATCTTAGAGAACAACAGTATCAACCAGGTACTAGCAACCAAGAAAGAACCAGGGTTAGAAAAAGGGCTGCTATCTATCAGCTAGCGGTAGATGGTAGGCTTTTCAGGATATTACCAGATCAGAACAAAAGAGAAGTTCCTAAGCCAGAAGGCAGATTACAACTCATAACAAGTTACCATGACATGGGGCACTATGGGGTTCGAAGGACAGCTGCACTTGTTCAAACAGCTTATTGGTGGCATGGCCTGTTAGCAGATGTTGCCAACTTTGTCTCCAAGTGCCAGCTTTGCAGTAGAGTTCGTTCAAGCTTTAATGCTGTGCACCCAACATTACATCCTCTACCTATTTGTGGCATGTTCTACAGGGTTGGTGTTGACCTTGCGGGACCATTCAACAAAACCAAGCGTGGTGCAGTGTATGTAATGATTGTCATTGAGCACTACTCTAAGCATCTTGATGTCATTCCTTTGCCTAATAAAGAAGCCCATACAACTGCTGCTGCATTTGCCCAGCATGTCTTAGGCAAATATGGGGCTACTGCAGAGGTTTTGACTGACAGGGGCAGTGAATGGGCAGATGACTTTGCAGCTTTGCTCTGCAAATGTCTTATTGATCACAGACGTACTTCACCGGGGCATCCATCTACGGATGGTTTAGCAGAGAGGGCTGTGCAAACAGTAAAAAGGGCCTTGAGGAAGCTGTGTGCTGGGAAGGGGAATAAGGATGATTGGGACTTGCTGCTGCCTTGGATAGCGCTTGCTTACAATTGTTCGCCTCAGAAGAGCACAATGCTGTCGCCTTACATGATGGTGTATGCCAGGCATCCTACCATTCCTCCTGCTATCAGAGAGCGTATTAACCAACCTGTATCCTTTGATGATCCTCAAGCGGCGGCTGCTGACTATGTTGCTAGGGCGCAAATTGTCCAGCGCTTGTGCATTATTGCAGGTGACAACTTGCGTATTGCTCAGCACCGTGACACACTCAGGTATGCCGCAGTACGGTCAGGCAGCTACTTGCCCAAGGTCCGACGGTTTGAGGTAGGGGATTATGTGTACCTTAGCAGGGCGCCTAACTCTACACTGGATATAAGGGCCAAGAAAGTGATTCTCAGGGTATTGGAAGTGAGGCCTACAGGGGTTCTTGTCTTGCAAGGGAGGTGTGGGCGTACCATCAATGTGCACTCCACAAACTGTGCTCCTTGCCATTTTCCTGATATTGACCCTCGCATGGACTTAACATTGGCAGCTCCAGGGGAAGATGTTGCTTGTGAAGTATGCCAATCGCCTGATGATGGAGAGTACATGCTTTTATGTGATCATTGCAACAAAGGCACCCACCTTTACGGCTGTACACCACCTTATGATGCTGTGCCTGTGGGAACTTGGGTGTGCACAGATTGTATTGCTCAGGGTATCACTGCAGCTCAGGTGGAACAGCAGAGAGATTCAGACCTTGTGTTGGAAGCTGCACAGCAGCATGCGGATGATTTGACGCCAGCTCAGAAGAGTGTTAAAGCGTTGGATGGAAGGCTCATTGTGAGAAGTTTCATTGATACTAACATTAACTTACCGCGTCGTTTCTGGGGTCGTTTGTCCTTTGTAGGTCCAGGCCAAGGTGATAATCTGCTTGTGACCTATGAGGATGGTGACACTGAAACATGCACAATGCGTAAAATGCGTACCAGAGGCATTAAGCTCATGCCAGCTGACTCGCAATTGCCTGAGGGTTTAGTCATACCAGATACAGTGGTAGCAGCGGTTTCCCAGCATGTGTTCACTGTACTGAGTGGAAGGATGCCTGTGTCATTACCGTCTCACTGGAATCTGCAGACCCAGCAAGGAGTAACATTAGCGCTTAATTTGCTCATGCCTGGGGAGTATGCAACTTCTCATTTAACTAAAATATCTAACTTTGTAAAGCTTCTGTATAGCACGAAAGGGGAGAAAGGGGTTTGGGTTCCCACCGCCGAAGCGGAATTGGGGCCTTTGGCGAAGTTGGTTGACTTTTCTACGTGTCACTCCTTCTTGGATCCCTTTTCTGGGGCAGGTTCTATTGCTGCTTTCTTTTCCTCTATGGGGTATGCTGTGTTTCAAAATGATCTTGACATTCGTTGGTCACTGGCAGAGACACATGCAGATGCTTTGCAACCAGCATTTTACCAAGCTAATCCGGCTCAGGTCATTGTGACTTCGCCTCCCTTTGGTGTGCTTGATGTTGCAGCCCCATTGCTTGATATGGCAGCATCTGCTGTAGCTTGTATTCATGTGCCAGGGCATTACATTACTTCAGCGACTAGACCTAGACAGCAGTGGTTGCATGAACTGTGCAAGCAGGGCAGATTGCATATTCTCATGGGACTTGAGAGAGGACCAATGGGCAGGAAGTGTGCTTTCTTGCTAGTGTTTGCCACTGCCGGGATTAAAAAGCAGATGCTAAGGGCAACAAGCCCATTCTCACAACTCACCTTTGCTCTTTCCTAATTCTGTGCTTGCTGCCTTATGGTTTGCAGACTGATCGCCATGGCTCAAGCAGCTGCAACATTGAGTGACGAGATCCGTAACTATCGCGGAGAAGTGTCCCTTGGGGTGGGGCCTGAAGGCTCCGGCCGCAACGATGTTGGTGGTGACCGTGTGCAATCTGATTTGCAGCAGCATGTTGGTGAGGGAGTGGGTGGGGATGGGAGTGTGACTTCCCAGGCAGGTTCAGAAGGCCTGCCTCATGTGGGTGATGGGGAGCAAATGTCATTAGGTGGGAACATGCCAGCAATCTTGGTCAGGAGGGGTCAATCTGTAGCAGCTTTGGTGCTTATGGCGGTGGATTCAAGGGATGACCGGGTGCAGGGCGAGTTGCATAGGTGGAAAGTTGAACACCCTAATTTCACTTTTGAGCAGTACAAAAGGGCCAGTGTAGCATTTGAGGATGCAGGGTCGCTCAGCAAGTATCTGGTTATCATTTTGGGAGCTGTAGAGCAGGCGATAGCTCCCGTCTCAGCCAAAGCTGAGCCGTGGGGCCTAGCTTGCATGCAGCATGGCATGTGCGATCATGTTTCAGAGGGATGCTTTGGTTCTGTTACGGGAGCTAGGGTTCATATGAAGGCTACCGTTTGGCGCAATGTGGGCATCCGTCAGTGCCTAGATATGAGTAATCCAAGCAGCACCGTGCGTTTGCTGTTTGATCATGGCCTGTACCCCTCGGTCCATAAGAACATGTTCAGTCGGGTGGGCAAGTTTGTAGATAGAATGTATAGCTACCTGTCTGGCATATCCTTTCCTGAGTCTGGCATGCCAGCTTGGTGCAACGAGCAGCAGAAGCATCTCAGCGTTATGTTAAGGGCCTATAGTGTAGCAGAGGCTGGGGCACGGCAAGTTGACCTTATCCGGCTGCATAGGGAGCAGAACCCAAACTGTCCCATCACTCATCGGTTTCAGTTTACTGTGCGGCAGGCAGGGGAATTGGAGCGCATGGCTTTGGCAGTAGATGCTGAGAAATGGCGGGGTGTCTTGGGGGTTGAGGCAGCGGCTGCTGCCGAGCCAGCAGGGGCCATTATAGCTCCTGCTGGACCGGCAGTAGCAGCTGCGGCAGCATCAGCAAGTGCAATGGATGTGGATGTGGCTGTTCCAGGGTTAGGGGATAACAGCGGGGTGCCTGCTTTAGGAGCAGCTGCTGGGCACCTGCCTAGCAGTAGCGGTGGCGTCGTGGAGAAGCCAAGTGTGTTCAGCAGACTGGAGCTATACCCATCCGGGATACCACCACCAAGACCACCTCCTGGGGACCCTCCTGTCATCAACCAGACCCCACCTGAGCTCATCAGACCCTTTGGACCTAGACACAAGGAGCTGTTTGTGGCCTCTACCTTTGAGCAAAGGCAGGCTTGGATCTCAGTGCAGTGTGCTATGCCGCACCTTGGGCACAAGCTGGTTGCCATCGGGGTCCCAGACCCTGCGTCACTATCGTTTAAAATCAGGTGCATACAGGTGCCATGGTATGGCTCACCCAGCATTCTTAGCTGGCAGGAGATGGAAGCATTTGGCAATGCCTACCTGGGTAACTTCATCCCACAGTTTGAGGCATTGTATAAGGATGGGATAGAAGGTCTCAAATTGCGTCCATATGGGTATGGTCAGCACAACTAGAATGCATGTGTAGTAGGTATATGAGTGGTGTTCTTGTCTTCATTTGTCATGGCCAAAAGGTTTCATTGGCTTTGAGGTATCTGGGCATCAATTCATTAGCAGGTTTTGTGAGGGGTAGTTCTCAGCTTTGGGTTGTGTGCGGTCTATGTTGAATTGCAGCACTGGTCAAAAGGCTAAACAGTGTTGTTACTTCTGACACCACCATTCCAATAGCAGTTAAATCAAAGGAGAGCTGTGCTAAGGGCAAGTGACAGCTAGGTTTAGGGTTTAGGGTTTACAATTCTGCACTTTGTATACTCAGAAGAGAGACAAGTGTCAGCATGTGTTGGTCAGTAGGAGTGGTGTAGTTCTCTTCGTTGAGCAATTACTGTTGTGTATTAGGCATTATGGGTAATGCAATTTTGCTGTGCCATAGTGAGCCTAGTGCAGTCGGGGTTGCTATCAAAGCAATGGATAAACATGGGAGTTGGATACAGGGATACTGAAACATGGCTGCATTGGCATGACAATCGGGCTAAGGCTCCTAAGCTAGTTAGTCTACAGTAAGCCATGTTGAAATTCTTGCAGTGGGGAAGCAAGTTGCCTGTAAATGCATTGGGTTTTCAAGGGTCTGCCTGTGTTTGGACTGAGGGTTAAGGAGAGACTTTTGTGGACTGTATTTGCAAGTAGTAGACATATGTCTGAGGAGAGGCAGAGTGTTTATGCCCTTCACAGTGTGGCAAATAAATGGTTTTATGTGGGTAGGGGCATCAGGTCCTATTCTCCACCTTGTTAGCATCTTTGCTGCCAAGGTGTGGGGGGGTATTTCCTGGCCTGATGCAGTTAACTGTGGTAGCAGTATTGACTGGATATTAGCAGTTCTTAATTCAGCAAAGGTTCAGTTGGCTATATGAGTGCCTTGCAGCACTTGATGTCAGTAGTTTGAGTTGATTGGTTCCAGCAGTTAGCTGGGAATTCGGCTGGGGTTGATGAGATGCATCAGCATAGGAGTTAATCAGTGTGGGACGCTATATGGTATGACAGCTGTCAGGCCCGATGGGATCCGCTGACAGTTTGTATCCGATGCAAGTGGAATGTGGGCGCCTGTGTGTTTACGAGCCCGGTAGAGTGCCTGGATTTCCGCGTGTCACTTGTTTCTGGCCATTAGTGTGAAGTTCAGTGTGAAGTGTGGGCAATAAGTGCCAGTAATGGCTGTGTTGTGATTGCATCATATATTAACTGGCACTCAAGTGCCAGGAATAGTTAGGTAATTGAGGGAACAGAGAAGTCATGGTGTGAAGTGCTGGCCAGTTTGTAGTAATTGGCTGTTATGGCTGTAGCCGTTTGGCGGCTGGTTGCTTCTGGACGCTTGGAAATGAAAGTTATTTAAGGAATCACTGCAAGGCAGTAAGCAAGCAGTGATTCGCAGTTGTGTTGCGATGTACTGAATGTAAGGCAAGTGTTTGGGCTACAGTCTGGCTCCGTCGCAGCGCGACACGCGCAACACGCTTCTCAATCGGATAGATCTTCTTACGCATTCAGCTTAGGCCGAGTCCGTCAGGGGCTCTAAGGCCTCTTGGTACCTTAGATATGAGGTCCCATTATATTTCCTGGCCTGATGCAGTTAACTGTGGTAGCAGTATTGACTGGATATTAGCAGTTCTTAATTCAGCAAAGGTTCAGTTGGCTATATGAGTGCCTTGCAGCACTTGATGTCAGTAGTTTGAGTTGATTGGTTCCAGCAGTTAGCTGGGAATTCGGCTGGGGTTGATTAGATGCATCAGCATAGGAGTTAATCAGTGTGGGACGCTATATGGTATGACAGCTCTGCAAGTGTCACAAAAATTGGCTGCCATGTTATTTGCAGGCTCCCCACTGCTGTGGGCTGTATCGCAGTGTGTAATCAGACATGAATGTGCTGTTGTTTTCTTGCACAATGCCATAGCAAAAATGCCATCGGCCCTGCCAATCAAGCTGTAAGTCAGCATGCATGCATGTATTAGTGGCCGCACTGAAAAGTTTTGCGTGTATTCTTCTGCACACGCCCAGCTGTGTAGCAACCTGGTCATCATGAGTTTGGAGTGAGGTTGGGAGGCATCTCACAGAAGAAGCCTAGATGTCTACAAATCCCAGTATGATATGATCTCCCAGTGGGGAGCTTGCAGGCACATTTACCGCCCAGAGCCATGGGAGATTGCAGCTTATGAGGCCTCTGATGAAGAAGAGGGTGCTTAATGGCACAGGGCTAGGTAGGAATGAAAGAGAATGTCAACAGTAATTTTCATGCTTTCTCTGTGAGAAACCTGCTCTGGTGACCTGTTGTGGCTCTGCACAAGCACTACCGGTATTGTTTATAACTATATAAGGATCTAGGTTTCTAGCTCAAACCAATGGCCGTTGGGGTGCATTGTTCCTACTAGCTGTGATTGACATATTCACAGCAGCAGTCACAAGCTCAACTAAAAAAAGGAGTGGCACACATATGTCCTTTTCGCTGCAGCTGGGCCCAAGGATACCAGCCCCCCCCCCTGCTCATGGGTCCCAAAGACACTTTATGTTCCCGGGTTTGTCACTCTTATTATTGCTACTGCTGCTGCAGCTTTCTACCTGCAATTTGTTGCCCTTATTATTGCTGCTGCTGCTGCAGCTTTCTACCTGAAATGTGTTGCCCTTATTATTGCTGCGGCTGCAGATTTCTACCTGCATTTCGATCCCCGTATTATCATTACTGTTGCTGCAGCTTTCTACCCTGCAATATGTTGCCCTTGTTATTTCTGCTGCTGCGGCTTTCTACCTGAAATGTGTTGCCCTTGTTATTGCTGCTGCTGCAGCTTTCTACCTGCTTTCAATGCCTTCATTGTTATTACTGCTGCTGCAGCTTTCTACTTGCAATCTGTTGCCCTTATTATTTCTGCTGCTGCGGCTTTCTACCTGAAATGTGTTGCCCTTATTGCTGCTGCTGCTACAGCTTTCTGCCTGCAATCTGCGGGTGTCTTATTTGCCCAGGCACCCCTAAACTATTGCCCTGACTAAACATGGTGATGCTGTTGCTGCTGCTTTGTAGGATTAACAAGTGTGTCCACCCCTGCCAAGCTGTGTAGCTACTGCCGAGAGTGCTGCCCATGAGAGAGGTTGTCACATCTGGTTGAGGGCTAGAGTATCGTAGGCTCGCATGGTTCCGTTTATGGGTATACTGTATCTCAGTCATATCGTGTTTCATTGTATGTTGTGATGTGCTGAATAGCCCGTGGGTCTATGGTATCGTATGTGGTAGCGGCCAAAGCTACCTGTGCTCATCCACGTCACTTATCATCGAATGCTGCAAATGGATGGCTCAACAGCATATGCGTGCGGATACGTATGGCATTTGTGGCCGGATCAATTTAATTCCAATGATTCTGCCAAAGGTCACTGACCCAGTGATGCTGCTGGGCTGATCATCATGGATGGGCTAACCCCTCAATTGAGTTCGTGACTGGGAAGGATTAGTAATGACATATGAGCTAAGTACCAGACCTGCAGTCTTTAGTTACCACTACTACTTACTGCAATACCATCGTGACCTCAATTGTACCTACTGGGTGTGCCATACCTCTGATAACAATTGGCACCACCATTAATTTCGCACCAGTTAGGTGGCTATGTCGTTTAGGTACATGACGGTACCACCACCAATCTAGCACCAGTTAGGTGGCTCTATCATTAAGGTACCTGATGGTACCATCACCAATCTGGAACCAGTTATGTGGCTCCACCAAAATGGTGCCAACAGGTACCTTAACCATTTTGGTACCAACCTGATGCCTCTACCTTTTTGGTGCAATGTACCACCACCACCATTCAGGTACCTAAATGGTGGCCACCATTTTGGTGCAAGAAGGTAACAACACCAACTATACTATTGATTTGGTACCTACCACCAAAAAGGTGGGCTATGGTATCTGAATGATGGGGGCCAGGTTTCCGGATGGTATATGGTGCCTGCAACTCCAACAAGCATAAGATAGTACCATACTTTGGCATTGGGGTCTAAGTTTTTGATTTTGTCAATGAGTACTTGGTGTTGATAATCAGCTTTGCTTTGCTGGCCTGTTGGGTCTGAATCCCTGCAGATCTTCACCTCTATTATCCAGTACTCTGCTGGGTTGTTTCCATTCTTGGGTTTGTAGAGCATACTCCATCAGGGCGCTTATCGGTGGTGCCTTGTGCTTGTTGCACTGCCAAGAACACAAAGGTTGCTACCATGTCATATAGATAGTGTGACAGCACTCAGCATCTCCAAGATGGACCAAGGTGTTACAGCACTACACTGACACGGTAACAGCTCCACTCCTAGGAAGGAAGAAATTACACTGTGTCGCTGGATGCCCTATTGAATGTGCGGCTGGGTGCCCTATGAAGGCGGTATGTAGTCGGACCTGTATATGCCATCATATGACACATGTACAGTGCATTGTCTCCCTTGTCTCCCTTGTCTCCCTTGTCTCCCTTGTCTCCCTTGTCTCCCTTGTCTCCCTTGTCTCCCTTGTCTCCCTTGTCTCCCTTGTCTCCCTTGTCTCCCTTGTCTCCTTTGTCTCCCTTGTCTCCCTTGTCTACTTTGTCTCCCTTGTCTCGGAGACAAGGGAGACAAGGGAGACAAGGGAGACAAGGGAGACAAGGGAGACAAGGGAGACAAGGGAGACAACTGAGGGAGACAAGGGAGACAAAGGAGACAAGGGAGACAACTGAGGGAGACAAGGGAGACAAGGGAGACAAGGGAGACAAGGGAGACAAACGAGACAAGGGAGACAAGGGAGACAAGGGAGACAAGGGAGACAAAGGAGACAAGGGAGAGAAAGGAGACAAGGGACAAACTAAGGAGACAAAGGAGACAAAGGAGACAAGGGAGATGGGGGAGACATGGGATACGAGGGAGACAAGGGAGACGAGGAAAATGTCTAGTTACTACAGTGCAGGTACCTAGTCCCATAGTGCAGGTAACTAGTCCCACAGTGCAGCTGTCTGGTTACTACAATGCAGGTAACTAGTCCCATAGTGCAGCTGTCTGGTTACTACAGTGCAGGTAACTAGCTAGTCCCATAGTGCAGCTGTCTGGTTACTACAGTGCAACCCTCGGTCGCGGCATAGAAGGGTTGTAACCCTCCCGTTGCTGCACTCGAGGGGCTGCTCGAATTATCACACTCTCTCTCCTTTGTGGAATTGTAGATCTGAACAAGATAGGGATGATGTTTGGGGTTAGTCGCCGACCAAATTGATTTGGGAACACACACACAGTTTTGTTAGTGGGTGTGATTTTGTATTACTCTGAATGATCCGGCTAGAAGGGCACAGTGTCGCTTCCAATCTTCTTAAGTACGTCTATTGCTGCACCTGAGTAGTTCTAGCTGAATACTGGGTACTGTTAGGGTGTAGGATGTGGAACCCCTTGACTCAAAACCAACCCTAAACTAGGGAGTAGGCCCTTACTTCTGCTAAGCACTGTCCATCTTCCTGTTCCATAGGTTGTTTCTTCACTAGCTTAGTACTCCTCGTCCAGGCCACTCACTTAGGCCACACAATACAATGCACCATCGAGGTGGAAGCCAAATGCAGCGGGATGCTTACCCTTCTGTGACACCACTCCGATACATAAAGAATGTCCTTCAGTTGATAGGTTTGATAGGAGGCATGCTCCAGATGTGTACATTTTTCTTTGAAGACGTATCCTTGAGACTAAGCCGGTACACACTAATGGTCCTGCATCCTCCTGCTCTGACTAAGGCTTGCAACCTAGTGGTCAGCACTGCAAAACATTCTTGTCATGTGCCGCTTGAAATTTTTACTGGAACTAGTTGGCATAGTGGTCTTGAGACCTGTCCAGTTTTTGATCATTTAGTTGGTTGTAAGGGGTATGTGGCAAATAGCATAATGTCAAAGTGGGTATCCTTAGGGCGGTGTCGATCCACACTTGAGGTGATGCATCTTGCTGCCTTGGCAGCAGTCTGAATTTTAGTGGTTAGTGCTGCAAGAGGCGCTACCCTACTATTGAGAATGCCAGTGTGACTATTTGGGGAAAGTTGGTCCTGAGATGCTTTCAGGACTTTGCCTGTGTGCCGCTGGGTAAGTAAGGAGGCATGCTCTGGGGGTGTAGTAGAGTACAAGCAAGGATGTACCTTTGGAGCTGTGCTGCTTCACATCGGTGGTCCTGCATTTAGTAGCTTTGGCTGAGGCCTGCATTGAAGTGGTGAGCGCTGGGAATAAACCTGGGTATCTTCCAGTGCTAACCACTTGATTGCAGACCTCAAGCACATGTTAAGGCTTCACATATGCTTGAAAATGTCAGTCAAACTAGCTGGCATAGAGGTCCTAGGGTCGAATGGGGTCAGAAGCACTTCAGCGTAATGGGTCAATAATGAGGCATGCCCTAGGGTCTGGTAGGGTGCACAAGCGCAAGGATGTAGTACCCGTTCAGGCCGTGCTATTACCCACCTGTTGTCCTGCATCTTGCTGCTTTGGCTGAGGTCTGGACCGTGGTTACTACTCATGCAAGAATTAAACCCAAGTTGGGTTCCCAAGCACAAGTTGAAACATCTTGCAGTCCTAAACCATTGTACCAGAGAACTTGCTGGAACATGTCTGGTCCTGAAATACGTACGGAATACATAGAGGAATAAGTTTTCTACGTATGAGGTCATTAAGGAGGCATGCACTTGGTGTGTAGTGCAGGCTCTAGACAAAATGACATGGGAAAGGCTTATTTTCTTTTCTTTCCCCAGGGTTTCATGGAAACCACCAACCACGACTCAGAGACAGCCGAGTCAATTTTCCTTACCTTTCTTTCCTTTCCATGTTTCCGCCAGCACCTCAGAGACAGCCCAGCCCATTTTCCATCATTTCTTTCCTTTCCACCTTTCAGCCATAAAGTCAGAGACAGCCCAGCCCATTTTCCAACCTTTCTTTCCTTTTCACGTTTCTGCCATAAAGTCAGAGACAGCCCAGCCCATTTCCACCCTTTCTTTCCTTTCCATGTTTCTGTCATAAAGTCAGAGACAGCCCAGCCCATTTTCCAGCCTTTCTTTCCTTTCCAGCTCTCCGCCACCACCTCCGCAGAGACAGACCATCCCATTTTCCAACCTTTCTTTCCTTTCCACATTTCCGCCATTAACCCAGAGACAGCCCAGCCTGGCATTTCCCAACTTTCTTTTCCTTTCCACGTTTCCTGTATACATCCAGAGACAGCCCAGCCCATTTTTCAACTTTCTGTCCTTCCCGGCGGTACAGCCCCCCCTCCCCCCCCCTCGCAAAGGATGGAAAGGAAAGAAATGTGGGAATGGCTACTGGGCTAGGCTGAGGGTGGAAACAGGGAAAGGAAAGAAGTGTGGAAAATGGCTAGTGGGCTGGGCTGAGGATGGAAATAGGGAAAGGAAAGAAATGTGGAAAATGGCTAGTGGGTGGGGCTGAGGATGGAAACAGGGAAAGAAAAGAATTGTGGAACATGACTAGTGGGCTGGGTTGAGGGTGGAAAAAGGGAAAGGAAAGAATGTGGAAATGGCTAGTGGGTTAAGCTGATGAGGGTGGAAAGTAATATGGAAAGGAAAGAAATGTGGGAAATGGCTAGTGGGCGGGGCTGAGGGTGGAATTAGGAAAATACTTCTTACTTCTAGGTGAAGGAAACTGTATTGTATGAAGTCATTTTCAGAAGAGGGGCGGCCCTAAGTGTGTGTGTATTCTTTACAAGGGAGATAATAACCCAAGAAACTTTCAATATTTGTGTTGTAGCATCGGATGAACAACTTTCATGGCAAATGGTGAAACGCCCGCTTTTAAAGACACAACGGATGTTTTAAGCGTAATGATTACATCAGGTTTTTGGCTTTAAACCGCAGTGGCGAAGAACAATCGGGCCACATTGAAGATGTCGCGTAGAACTCTATTTTATGACAGCTCTTGTCAGGATGAATGCATGCATGCCCTTTGAAATGGTATGCATGCAAACTGACAGAAGCCTAAATCATGGAAATGGATGGTTCATCATGCTTACAGACAAGACCGTGTACACAAAGGCTGCTGTCAGGCACTCCCAAGATGGGCTTGTCAGCCTGCATCCACCCATGCAGGCAGTGTCCTGCTCAGAGGAATGCGAGTCGAAAATCCTTGGAGCGGAGGCTGCAGGGGCGGGCTGCTGTAGCTAAACCGATGCAGCAGCTGCATTTGCACTAGTTGTTTGACAAGCCTGTTGCTGCTGTGCTACTGATTGAGCAACTGCAACTCATGGAATATATTTAGTACTATGAATGTTTCTCACCCCCCCCCCTCCCACTCCCCCCCCCCCCAACTCGCCCCCCCCCCCCCCCCACACAAAAAAAGAAGTCGCCTCACTTGCACCGCTGCCCGTCACTCACCCGTGCAAATGTATGGCGGAAACTACCAGGCTGAGCAGCAACTAATAAGTTAGCAGTTGATCCTGCAGTTGGCCTGAGCAGAAGCAACATCACCAACTGCTTGCCCTTGTGGATGCGCTGCTGCCGGATGAAATGTGCTGGCTGGTACTGCTGGAACTAATGCTGCTGCTGCCGAGAGAGAGGTTGTGATTGAGGATGGCTTAGCATGCTCCGTACTGGACAAGTCCGTTCAGGATCCGATCAGTATTCTTTCAGTATCAAGAAGCGGCATGCCCTAAGTGTGTAGCAGGTGCAAGAACCTTAAGGATATTCCTTTGAGGCTGCGCTGCTACACACATGTGGTACTGCATGTTGCTGCTTTTACTGAGGCCTGCATTCAAGTGTCAGCATTTTGAAAACGGCTCAACTTGTGATTGCAAATGTTCGCATATTATTAGCTGGCATAGTGGCATTCCCCCCTTCTCTGCGTACTAAAGTTGGTACTAAAGTTGGTACATACTCCTCTCAGTGTAATGGGTTGTAAAGGGAGCATGCCCTACTGTGTGTGGCATTGAGCACAACGCTAAAACATGTTCCGTTTCCTAAAGACTGTGCCACTACACACCTGTGGTCCTGCATCATGCTGCTTTGGCCAAGGTCTGAATGCTAGTAGTTGCTTAGGAGACTTTGACGTGTTTATGAGTATGCCAGTGTTGCAATAGTTGCCCTAGGAAGATTACAAACATCAGGATATCTTTAAGATACTGAGGAGGCATGCCCCATGAGTGTAGCAGTTGCACGAGCTCACTGGATGTTGCCTTGAGGTTGTGCTACTATACACCTGTGGTCCTGCTGCATCAAGTAGCTTGGGCCGAGGCTTGTAATAGAGTGGTTAGCACTGCAAGAGATTAGCTTAAATCTTGCTGTGCTAACATCAATGGTCCGGTGGGGCAGCTGGTATAGTGGTTTCAAAATGCACTTCTAGCTTCCTCAGCAGATTCCTCATCATCATGAATGCATAGTGAAACATGCATGTGTGTAGTATTATGGAGGTTTGCAAGTGTGTGCTATGTGATGTCTTCCAGGGTGCACCCCTAAGGCTGTGCTGCCACACACCTGTGGTCCTGCATTTGGCTGAGGCCTCACTGGGTCCAGGTGCGTGGTTAGTGACTGCATGAAGAGACGCATTTGTGTGGGGATCGGTTAAAAGCAGATACCTGCCCTAGCCCGTGTGTAGCATCTGCCATCATCAAGCATCAATGTACCCTTGAGGAGCTGATGCCACACAGCCATGGTCCTGCATGTTTGTGGAGTGGCCAAGGCATGTATTTAGGTGGCCCAATACGTACTGCAGGAGGGAGGAATTAGCTGGAACATGAGTGGTCTTAAGATACATTCAGGCCCTCCTGTGCCTTGAGACATGCCTTAGGTGTGTACGCAGGCACAAGAAGCAAGGGTACCTCCTTGGGGCTGTGCTGCTACACAGTTGTGGTCCTCTCCAATCAATCAATCAATCAAAACGCAAGACCAGCAATGCCAATGGCCAAACAAACCTAGGCCACAAACACAAGGCTCCTGATCACAATCACGAAGCCACACAACCGATGGTGGATTTGCCACACACAAGCTGAGGCTAGATGCAACGGCGTGCACACCAAGGGGAAACAAACACCACCACTAAAACCCAAAACCTGCTCCACTTCCATCACACATGGGTGGCGGGGAGGCAGCAGGATCCAGCACCACCCTAGTAGGGGCTGGAGGTGGCTCCCACCACCTAGGTACTGTGTGTGTGTGTGTGAATCTTACATTAGGTACTGGTGAACCACCATCCTCCCAGCCACTGAAAGGCACCACATAGCGCTCCACATGCTTATCAATAGCTTGCTTAGTGCGCCTTCTACACCTCACTAACCGTTGGCTTTCCCAAGGGTGCGTAAGATCCCACAACCTCTTCCTCCAAGCACTCTTAATCTGACATGAAGCCTCCCAGCTCCCCTCATCTTGACCAAGCACCTTCAGATCTGCACACACGCATTTCTCCCAGGTATGGCGAGGCCTACCCACTGGCCTCGTCATGTCACCATGTAATGAAGAGAACAACGCAATATGCGGCAACCTGCCCTCCTCCATGCGGCCCACATGCCCCAGCCACCTCAGCCTATTTGCTGTGATGTATGCTGACAAGGTGGCTACCCCACATGATTTCCTGATATGCTCATTGGTGTGCCGATCTGACAGCCTGACCCCCAGGATGCTCCTAAGGCAGCTAGAGTGCACCCGCTCAAGCTTTTGCGATTGCACTTTGGTCAGGGACCAACACTCACTCCCGAACAGCAGAATTGGCAACACATATGCCTTGTAACACTTCACCTTCGTAGCCAATGACAGATGCTTGGTACCCCACATCTTTTCAAACTGCTTAAACCTCCCCACAGCCTTACCCCTCCTGATATTCAACTCCACATCCAACCTGCCATCAGTCACAAGCACACTTCCCAAGTACTTGAACTGTGACACCTCTTTTACCACACCCTCACTGATAACCACCTCTGGTCCTTGCTGCACTGGCACATCCCCCTCCTTCCAATCCTTGTCAATGGACAGGATCTCAGTCTTGCTTGCATTGATGCGCAACCCAAGACTAGCAGCAACCTTGTCCATCACCTGCAGCATGACCACCAACTCCTCCCTGCTGGGACTTAGCAACACCATATCATCTGCATACAGCAGAACAGACAACAGCTCCACACACCCACCACTACCACACCCATCACGCTCAAGTTTCCCATCTGCATGATAGGCTAGCTTCACCCCACATCCCTCCGGCATCTGAGCCATTGCCTGCCGAACCACAAAGTCCATGTAGATGTTGAACAGCAAGGGAGCAATGACACATCCCTGCCGCACCCCGCCATGCACATCAAACCACTCAGACACCACACCACCCATCCTAACAGCAGCCTGTGTGCCAGTATGCAAGTCCATCAGCAACTCTATCAGCTTTGTGTGTACCCCGTACACATGCAGGATGCGCCATAGCGTGTCTCGCGGTACAGAATCATATGCCTTACGCAAATCCACAAAAGCCATGAATAGAGGCTGATCGAATGCTACAGACTTAGAGATGACCTGGCGTATGGTGAACAGAGCATCAGTGAGGCCCCTCCCCTTCCTAAAAGCAGACTGGTTATCAAGCAGTTGTGCATCGATATGAGAACTGATCTTAGCCAAAATGACCAAGACATACACCTTCCCCGGTATACTTAGCAAGCTTATCCCCCTATAGCTATCTCTCACTTTGCGCTCTCCTTTGCCTTTATACAGTGCCACCAACAGTGCACGTTTCCACTCCACTGGCGCTTTCCCTGACTCCCACACCGCCACAATGACCCTGTGCAACCATTTCAGCATGGTCCCACTGAGCTTTAGCATAGGCGCTGCGATACCATCAACCCCAGGAGCTGCCCCATTACGACAGGCAAAGACAGCTTCTTCAACCTCCTGCACAGTAGGTGGCTGAGCTGCTGCTTCACTCTGCTGGTTTGCACCTTGCCCTGCCTCCATCTTCTGCACTAACTCCTCAATGGTCTGCTGCATTTGCTGGTCGAGCTTGGCAGGGCAGTTGAGGACATCAGCAAAGTGCTCAGCAAAGCACTTCACCACCTCCTCCCTGCTTTGGAACAGCTGCTTGCCATCAGCACCCCCTAGCACAGCTGTAGGAGCAGCAGAGCTACTGCCCTGCTGCTCCTTGAAGATCCGCTGGACATGCTTGTGGAACACGGCTAGATTACCAGCTTTTAGAGCATGTTCCGCAAACAGCGCTTGCTGCTTGAAGTACCGCTCCTGATCCTTCTTAACCGCTCGCCTAGCAGCATTATTGGCCCCCCTGTAATGTGCCCTGGTAGCATCATTAGGAGAGGACAGCACCGCTGCATGTGCTGCATGTTTCCGCTCAATCTTCTGCAAGGTCGCATCGGATATAGCGAAATCTCGGCGCCGCTGCTGAGGCTTGAGGTTTAGACCAGCCTTATGGGCTGCTTGGCTGGCTGCCGCTGTTAGCTGTGTCCATTCGTCTTGTGCGCTCTGCAACTGAGCCCCTACCAGACGGCTGAACTGGTTAGACATTGCCAGCTCAAAGCACTGCTGAGTTGCTGCAGATTCTTGCAGCCGGCTGCAGTCATAGGGCCGTGCTGGCTGTCCCTTCGCACTGTGCTGCTTGGCCACTGACAAGCGGAGGCGCATCGTAAGCACCAGCATTCTATGATCAGAGCCACCTGTATCAAAGCTGCGAAAGACCCTGCAGTCTGTCACACTTGACATGAACCGCTTGGAGACAGCTATGTAATCGATGACCCTGAGCACATCCTGCTTGTTTCTATTAACCATCTTGTGAGTAGCAGTCCGGTAATTGCTGTGCTTGAAGAAGGTGTTGGCTAAGCGAAGGTTCAAGGCACCAGCCAGCTGCAAGAGTCGCTCACCATTCCCTGAAGGCTGCTGCTTCCCAAAGCCATGAGGCCCCATAACACCCCCATACGGTTCTGGATCAGTGCCAACCTGGGCGTTGAAGTCACCCAGAAGGACCAGCATGTCCCTGGAAGGCAGCGCTGCCAAGATAGCTTCCAACTGCAGGTAGAAAGCTTCCTTGACCTCCTCAGGGGTGGACTCGGTATCAGTCGGCGAATATGCTACCACGATTGAGGCGTTTATCCCACTGCTGATTCTCACACGGACTACCAGGATTCGCTCACTGACAGCAGACCAGTCGATTAGGCAACGGGACCACTTCGAGTTAAGAAACAGGCCCACCCCATGTTGCCGTGGCTGACCCTCTGGCAGCCCGGACCATATCAACTGCCAGTCCTTCGTAACATTACGACATCCACTACCCGGTATCCTGCTTTCAGCAACACCACAGGCTCCAACGCCAAGGCGAGACAGCTGCATGACGTAAGAGGATAGCTTGCTCTGTACCGAAGCATCGTCACTGCCGAAAGTTCTGCAGTTCACGAAGCTGAGGCGTTCGGACCCCGTCTTAAGCAATCGCAAGTGCTCAACAGGCCCATGCCTCTTGCTGTGCACGTTGCGAGGTCGTTTGACCCGGTCCTCTCCATCTAGTTGCTTTGGCTGAGGCCGCGGTGAGGCCTGCAATCCAGTGGGTTTGTAATGCAACTTTGACGTGTGACATTTGCTAGAATGTTCAGGGAAACTAGCTGACAAAGTGTTGCCCGAACACGTTCAGGATTCCTCAGCATGGTCCTCATGAAAATGGATGATAGTGGAGGTGTCAGAGGCATGCCCTAGGTGTGTAGCGTCGAGTCGACATCTTCACGGGTGCACCCGTGAAGCTGTGCTGGTACACACCCGCGGTCCTGTATGTCTCTTGTTGCTTTAGCTGAAAGCTGCATTACATTGGGCACTGCTCTGCTCTATTAATCAGTCCTTCAATTGTGTGTTGAGATGGTGAATGACGAATGTGGTCAAGTGCACGTAAGATATATCCAGGAATGTCTGGATGGCAGTATCTTATATGCTTAGTTCCTGGTTCCTGGACACTTCCTGTCCTTGATATAACCAAGGAGCCACTCATGCTGTAGGTTCTTAGCGGTGGTGTCAAATGTCCAGTGAGGATGTTGCGATGTTGTGTGGTCCTCCACCAATGCTTCTTTGCAGAAGACGAGCCCTGCAGCAAATAATATGAATTTTACATCGAACTTTGTTCAGCATTGATATCAGATATGCTCACATTTGGGAAGTTGTTGGAGGGGCATGAGGTGGGTAATGATTTGCGGGTAGCTTTAATAGTGTAATCTTAGGGTGCACTTTACTGTATTCAGTTCCTAGGAGGAGCGACGCACTGTGTGTGACAATGTGCCATACCACATGGGTGAGTACCCCTGATGGCTGCACACACATGCTGTTTTGCAGTTGGCCAAGGCCTGCTTACATACAGTACAAGCAGTCACTGTACACAGTACAAGCAGTCACTGTACACAGTACAAGCAGTCACTGTACACAATACTCCTTGACATGTGAAGACTTGGGAGTTACTAGGGGCAGTAGCTGCAGGTAGCTGTGGTGTAGTGTGGACATTGCCGGTTCTAGGAGGAGGGGTGCTCTTATATGTGTGTGTGCGGTATGCCAGGTCAAGAATATTTCACCCTTGATTTATATCCTTGCATTGCATTGCACACAGCAGTGGCACTGCGAATCGCTGCTTTGGCTGAATCCTGTCTAAAACGGGGCAGTAGTGCCAGAGGGGTATATGTTACATTAGCTCAGGTCTTTTCGTGGGCAGCTCTGAGGAAGCTGGGGTTGAAAGCAAGCAACCTGGACTTGCATGTTGCTGACATTCGTTTCATGCGATGATCGCTTGTACCAAAACGCAACAAGCATCAGTTGCCCAGATGTCCATCATGTAGAAGTTCTGATGCATGGTTTGTACAAAAGTTAAATAGGGGGGAAAGCTAGTAAATCATGCTCTTGGCAGCGTTGCTCAAACCCTTTTCGGAAGCAGACTTGAGATGCCTATGAACACCTGCCATAACACGGCGCAGAGCGTGCATATACTGATTTTCTGCAGCCTCAAAAGTACCTCATACTGCCAGTTGACCATCAGAAGAGGAAATGAGCATGACATTTAACAGCGGTTCTCAATGTCCACACCATCTTATAGTACTGAACAAATCCAGCTACTGCTAGTCATGGAATGTACCCTAGTGCTACTCCCCCCCCCTTCCTCCGACCCTCATCCTGCCCCCCTTCCGGCTACCCCTGCCTCACCAAAAAGTGGCTCGCTGCTGCTTCCTCTCACATGCTTTCTACCATCTCCACCTCGCCTTCTATTCCTCCTCCTACTGCTTCCATTTGCTCCTGATGCTGCTGTCATGTGGGCTCTGGCTCTGACTTATCCGAGGCTGCTGGGGACTGGCCTGCCCAAAGGTAAGCGGAATTCTCCCTCACTCCATCTCATGTCTACTACTGTGAGCAGGCGACCATAGTCAGCACAAGCTCGGGCTTGCGTAAGGCCCCCCACACATGACCGACATGTTTCTTACACAGATGAGACACAGCAGGTCACGAGCTGGAATGAATGCTCTCGAGGCCGGAGATTCCTGAGCAGATCCCGAGCATCCGAGGCCAGAGTCCAGAGGCTCCGGAGGCCAGAGCGACCAACCGCGAAGGGTCACTTGTGGCAGTACAAGCAATACAAGTGAGATCGGATGACACAACATCCCTACTTTCTGACGGGTCCTCGTCCCATGTATGCACGTTCGTGACTTCACGGCATATCCTCCGTCTCTCTGCCTTTGTCGTGGCGTGACAGGGGATGAGCTGATCTGGCTCGCCTCTGGACACTCGTTCGGTTTCTGGCTCCGCTTAGGTAGTCCTTGACTCTTGATACAACATGGCGTCACTGCAGTCTACACATAGATATGTGGTGTTCTACTTCCTCGGTACCGTACTTTCGTGTTACCGAAGGACAAGTTTTCGGACCCATTGGCACAGCAATCGTTCGCCTCGGACAACCAAGCAACAAAAGCAGACCGACGTACACAAAGCCGTTGAAGAGGGGCGTACTGCTTCAGGATGTCCTTCATTGTGGAAACTGTCAACGACGTCTTCAAGGAGCTGCACAACTGGTACACTGCGGCAACATGGTCTGAGAAGGACATCCCTGACCTGACGTAAGCACCTGCGACGAGCATCGCAGCAATTCAGAACCTCGGTGATGCCCATATGCCGTGTATATTCGCCTTTGCGCTCTGGCCTGCTTGCGGTGGACGCCTCAAGCAGTCGTGGAGGAGTAAACGGATACCTTCAGCAGTACAGCAGTCCTCAAATGTAATGGTGACAGCTGCAGCTACTGGTGAATATTTTAGTGACAGCTGTAACGACTTGTCGACATGATCCTTGGAAGGAGCACAGCAGCAGCTGTACGTATTAAACATGAAGTGGGCGAGCCCGGGGGCAGAACTGTACATTGTCCTACTGTCCTGCGATTGGCCTCACAACTCCCTCGGCAGTAAGCCTTGTGCAATAGCCCTTTGGTTCCTTCCTGTGCGGGATGGACATGTGCCCATTTGCACATCGGTAAAGTTCAGCGGTACAATGTGCATCTTCGAAGCATGCCCCCAGACGGTGCCCAGTAGTCTAGTTTGATTTATCCAACTACAGCTATGCTAATATTCGGCACTAACATTGCACTGCATCACGCCTATGATTTGTGCTGCATCCTCTTCCTTCCGCTGCTTGTGCTGCTGTAGGTTCAGGCACAGCAGACCGAGTAGTCAATTGCATGTGGCTGCCTTTGCTGGTAACCCCTAATACTGCTGCTGGTGATTCATGAAATGGCAAGAACATCCTTGTGATTGGTGGTACTGATGCTGTTGGCTGTGAAACTCGCACTGAACCCATTATCCTGCTGCGACTGCTCACTTAACCCTAAAGCTGCTGCTGGTGACCCATGCAGGGGCAAGACCATCCTAGTGACTGATGGTACTGATGGCATTGGCTATGAGGCTGCCGTTAGAAACCCAAGAATGCTGCAACTGCTTGCTAAACCCTACTGCTGCTGCAGCTGCTCAGGAAAACCTGTTGCAATGGCCTCTCCGTGACTTAAAACCTCATTTTGGTGCATGTGCTGCTGCTGCTGGTGCTGCTGGTGACTCATGCCGGGGCAAGACTGTTTTTGTGACTGGTGCAACTGATGGCATTGGCTATGACTGTCTACCTCTGTCACTAACCGTAATGCTGCTGTGACTGCTCACTAAACCCTAATGCTGCTGCTGCTGAATAATGCAGGGGCAAGACCATTCTAGTGACTGGTGCTACCGATGGCATTGGCTATGAGGCTGCCAGGGCCTTTGCCCAGCATGGGGCCCATGTGGTGCTGCATGGCCGCAACAGGGAGAAGGCACAGAGGTGGGGCTTAGGTGCATAGGATTTGGTCTTCATATTCCACTTGCAGTGAAGGGGAGGGGGCGGGACGAATGGCTCAGGGTTTTGTCCTATGCTTGCGCTGGCATGAAGGGCACGGGTGGGGGCAGGAGTCCTTCGAAGGGCTTAGGGTTAGGACCTTGCTGCTAATTGGGAGGTAGGGGCAGGGGCTAGGAGTGTCCGCAGAGGTTTACGGATTAGTCTTGGTATTTCCCTTGTAATGAAGGGGAGGGGGTAAGGGACTTGGGTATCTCCAAAGGCTTAGGGGTTGGTCGTCGATTTGCACTTCAAAGTATGTAGGGTGCCCGAAGATCTCGCCATGGGCTTAGGGATGGTTTGTATGATGTCTCTTGCATTGAAGGCGAGGGGGAATGGTGCTCCATTGCAGCTGGACTCGGACAATAATCCACATTTTTCCTAAATTCACAATTAACTGTATTTAGTCACAGATTTATTTATTCACATATTTGTTATATTTTTTATTCACAGTTTATTCACAGTTTATATATTTTTTATTCAGAGTGTTTTTGCTGGCATATTCCCATATGGCCGATCAGTAGTTGTAGGAAAGCAGCTCTGAATTCTGTATGGCTAAGCATGGCATGTGGCAGAGTTATGCACACTTGTACACCTTAAACCCTAGTGCTGCCACTGTGCATCCTTCAGCCTGCTTCCCCCGCAACCACCACCCTGTTTTGTCCTGTCGCACCCCCTGCCCCCCACATCTCCTGCCCCTGACCTTGTGCCTCGCCCCCAGGGCCTCGTTCCTGTTTATCGGCTTCTGATAATCTTCTTGCAAATTTCTCTTGTAGTGTGATGGAGGACATGCGGCGCTTTGCCCCCAAAGCCCAGCTGGACCTGCTCATTGCTGACCTCACAGACTTCAAGTAAGTGCTGGACACATGGGGGCTGTTGTCGTGGGGTTTAAGGTTTAGTTGTAGTGGTAAGGGACCTCTCGCTGCTGTTCAACAGATGTTAAATAGTTGCTGGTTACATGGTGGATGTTGTCATGGGGTTTGGGGTTTATGGTTTATGGTTTAGTTGTAACACCCAGGCTGGTAACGGACCTGCTCGCTGCTGAGCTTTAACAGATAGTAAGCAACTCCTGGGAATGAAAGGGCTGCGGTGTTGGGGGCTGTATGATTGTTTCTGCTAAGGCTGCTAAGGCTGCATATATCATGTGTTGCTACTGTACTGCTTCCTCCTTGTTGTCCTGCTCCTGTTACGCTGCTGCTACTGCTTCTGCTACTGCTTTGCTGCTCCTTTGCTACTGCTAGTGCTGCTGGTGTAGCTCCTGCTATTGCTTCACTTCACTGCTGCTGATTCTGCATTTACCTCTGCTCTGCCTGTTTTTCTGCGTCCCTAGTGCTTTGCTTGTAGGCGTGTTACTGCTTTGCTCATTGCCTGCTCCTACTCTGCTGCTGATATCACCCCACTACTGCTTCTGCCATGCCTGTCGTTGCTGCTGCTGCATGTGCCAACACTCCGCTCTTGCTTCTGCTATGGTTCCACAAAGGTTTAATGTCTAAAACCGCCACTGGTCTTGCTCTTTAGGGTTTGTTAATGTGGTGTGAAGTAGTTAGTCTATGAAAAGACTAGGGGCTAATGGCTTCTGCACACACTTCTGATAATTGCTGTTGCTTTTGCTACTGGGAGTGGTAACCTTGAAGTGTCTGCAATCTACTAAAGTTCTCTGCTGCTTGTGCTTGTGCTCCTACTGTAGGGCCATCAAGGCTATGGCTGATGAGTACAAGTCCAAGGCTTGGCCCCTACATGTCTTGCTTAACAATGCCGGCATTCAGAACCCCACAGGATTCAGGGGACAGAAGACTCCTGGTGGCTTCGAGGTGAGTCTGCGCAGAATGTTTAATAAGGCTGTGAGTTGCAGTGTTGGCAGCACTCTGGGCAGGATCGAGTGTTGAAAGGGTAGTTATGGTCTAGCTTCAAGGTGTAGTTTGGATCCCCTGCCCTCCTCCTTCCGCCGGCTTTCTGCACTTCTTTTTCTCCTCTCCTCTCCTCCCTGCCCCATCCCTTCCCTTCTCTTCCCTCAACCCCCAGCACCCCATCCCTTCCAGAATCCCCACCTTCTCCCTCCCGGCGCCCCTTTCCCTCCCCCCTCCCTTCTACCTCATCCCTGCAGGGTATATGCAGGCATGTTGTGCAACTGATGAGTCCCTGCACTAGGGCAGTGCTTTCCACTGCGAGTGTATTTGCAATATGATCGCTTAATGTACCCGCTGCATAAGCTGCTGCCACTTGGTCACCAGATACAGTCTGGATCTTTCGGGTATTGTTTGAGTATGTGTGCTTGTTCATAGTGCTCCTGCTCGGCTCTTCTGCTGCTCTTCTCACACGCTCCTGGGGCTACCTTGCCCTATATGTCCTATCTGACGCCCAATGTCCCCTCCATGCCCATGGCGTAACTTTGTCACTGCTCTTACATTCCTTCTTACATTCGCGGAACGGAACGTCCAGAACTCAATCCGCCTATCCTGCTACAATATAGGCGCATAGGCGCAAACTTGACATTGGGATACTATCGTAACATGATCCCATGTATGTTCGCTGCTCCACAGCTCGGCGCGTGCTCCCTTCTGTCCGCATGCATGTTCCCGCAGGTAGCTCAGATAAGCAAGCGTTTGATTAGCATGCACCTTCACTCAGCTGTTGCGATCATCTTTCATGGTGTATAGGCGATGCTTTGAAAGCCAATAGGCTGATGGTTGTTCCCCTCGAAGCTTGCACGAGATGTTGTCGATCTGCTTCGAGTTGAAAGGCCGAAAGCACATGCAGCAGACGTCGCATGGTGGCTGTAGCAGTGCTGTTTTACGGAGGCATGCCTAGAGTGTCTTGTTCTGCAAAGCAAGTGCTCCATGTGCCTTAAAGAAGCAGAGGCCCACCTTCAACATTCGAACCATGAGAGGCCCGGGGGAGGGCACAAGGGCCTCATATGCTGCTTTGCTTTGTCCCTTGCATCTTCATTTAGTGCATCTAAGGGAACTACATTGTGCGATGAAGCTAGCTTGCCCATTACCATATAGTTTTGGAGTTGGCAACAGTGAGCCATGCTGCGGTAGAAGCCTGAAGCTCGGAACTCAGCGATGCAGCAGCAGCTGGAAGCGTGGAGTGCTTATATACCCTGTTTGCACCAATTGAGGCATTGCGAGCTAAGCAGCAGGCGCTTGTTAGAAAGCGTTCCCAAAATTTTCTACCGGGCAAATTTTTTTGCCCGTAGTTGCTACGCCATGCCTGATGTCTTGCAGGTAACCATGAGCAGCAACCACTTTGGCCCCTTCTACCTGACTCTCCAGCTGCTGGATGTGGTGAAGGCGTCAGCCCCCAGCCGCATTGTGTGGGTGAACAGTGTGGGAAGTCAACTGGTGAACCCGCCTTACCTGGGAGGAAACAGCTGGTGCCCAGGGATCGACTGGTTTGGTTGGCCTGGACTCAACTGGGATGACCTTAAGTAAGTTGGGGGTAAGGGGGAGGGGCAGGGAGAGGGGGAGGGGGACGTTTACCGGGGAGAAAGGTATTTATGTTGCAGGTTCGGTAGAATCATACAACTAAGAACTGGTCAAAAGGTTCTGTCGGAAGTTGCCGCTTGTTACTGGAATCTGTGGGTGGGTAGGTACTTTTCAGGCAGTCAGCTGACTTCCTCTTCTCTCACTTTCTCTGAGTGCCCTGAAAGGACGCAGCTGATGCCGTGCCAGGTACTCCCTCATGTGGCTAGGTATGCCCAGAGGGCACATGAGGATAGTGTTTGAGGGAAGTGTGCTTAGTTTACTGACGCACTGGTTTAGACTGGCAATGTACCGTTGACTGGGGTTTAGGGGACCGGGATGATCTCAAGTAAGTAAGGGGTGAAGGGTGAGGGAACCAAGGGGTAGGGGTAGGGAACGAGGTATTGACTGGTTTGGCTGCCCTGGGCAGAACTATGATGACATCAAGTATTTAGTAGAATCTTATGTTAGTGGGGTAGGACTTAAGAGTCAGGTTTAAGGTGGGATTAAGGACGGTTCATATTTACTGGGGGGAAGTCATACACTAACATAACTGCGGCAAGGTTCCTGGTATTAGGGGGCTGCGCCTGTATCAGTGGAATCATTCAGTGTGTTGGGGGGGGGGAGAAAAGGTACTGAAGAGCTGGCACAGCGCTCAATGACTCGCCGGTCCTTAGGAGCACTGTCAGCTCTTCAGTATGTTATGTTTTTTTATGGCATATATAATAGAAGTAGCTTATATCGGTAGTCGATTGTAAGATTTTGCCTGGGGAGTCCGTCAAAAGATACGGTCTATATGACAAAGGCAAAGGATTGTCACAGAATGGTTGGTTCACAGCTGGAATAGCACCGGGCGTCTGTGCGGAAGCGAATGCTGACTTGAAGGTACATACACTCCAGTGGTGATCGTATCTGGCCGCTTTTAGGCTCGACAGCATGGGAATAAATGCAGGCAGTCAGCTGGGTTCCTTTCAACTTGCACTTGTATATCTGGCCAATGGCTGGATAGCGTGGGGAAACAATGCAGGCAGGCAGCTGTGTGCTTTGCACTTGCACTTGTATGGATTGCTTTGGAAGGAAGCAGCGGATGCCGCGTCATTACTCCTCCATCTGACTAGTCATGGTCAGAGTGCACATGGCAAGGTCTGGGCGATGTCTCCTTTGTTAAGATGCGTTCTTGGTTGAGATGTGTCCTTAGTTTAAAGATGCACTGGCGTGAGTGCAGTGTGCCATTATGAAAGCACGTTGGGTCCGTACTGTTGGGAACATCAACGTCGCCAGGCAAGGTTGCAGAAACGTTATGGTGGGAAAGGAGGATCCTGGCGGGTGTTAGCGGACCAACAGCTTGCCGCAAGGTGGGATCTTGAACAGTTGGTAGCTCTGGTTGTACCCACACATCATGTGGGAGGGAGCAGCGGGCCCCGGGCTTTTTGGATAAGGGGTTGTGTGGGTTTTGCCTAGATCTGATGGGTGGGCTGGAAAAATAATGTATGTTGTCCTCTGTGTTTGCCCCAGTGTCTTGTGATGTACAGCTGCCACAAAGCAAACACAGCGAGTAACTACACACTTATTTCCTGCCCGTTCGGCATGAGCAATAGGGTTTGTTTGCAATGAGGAACTCTATCTGGCTGTAGCAAGCAGTTAAGCTGCTGCCATCGTCTCTTCCAGTTTCAGTAGTGGGTTGATTGCATTTTAGTCCAGTCATCAAACACCGGGACAAATAGTTCGGAGGGAAAATACCGGTAGGCTGCATGTGGAGGGGGTAAAGCCTGCAGGTGGAGGGGGAATAAGCTGCATGTGCAGGGGTTAAAGGCTGCATGTGGAGGGAGTAAAGGCTGCATGTGGAGGGGGTAAAGGCTGTATGTGGAAGGGGTAAAGGCTGCATGTGGAGGCGGTAAAGGCTGCATGTGGAGGGGGTAAAGGCTGCATGTGGAGGGGGTAAAGGCTGCATGTGGAGGGGGTAAAGGCTGCATGTGGAGGGGGTAAAGGCTGCATGTGGAGGGGGTAAAGGCTGCATGTGGAGGGGGTAAAGGCTGCATGTGGAGGGGGTAAAGGCTGCATGTGGAGGGGGTAAAGGCTGCATGTGGAGGGGGTAAAGGCTGCATGTGGAGGGGGTAAAGGCTGCATGTGGAGGGGGTACGGGCTGCATGTGGAGGGGGTACGGGCTGCATGTGGAGGGGGTACGGGCTGCATGTGGAGGGGGTATAGGCTGCATGTGGAGGTTTTTTTTTGGAGGGGGTATCAGCTGTTTGGTCGCAATTTTGGTAGTGATCTAAAACAGAGCCCTAGCAGCCAGGTGGTAACGGGATCCCTTCGCCACCTGGCTGCTAGGGCTCTGTTTTAGATCACAAGTCCAAACACCACAGGCGGCAAGGCACATATCCTCTAGTCTTTTGAGTCAAATGGGGTACTTAGTCTTGAACGTATAGGTTCATGTAGATAGGCCATACTGGGAAGCCCCTTGTCCAGTGTGTATCTAGTGGCACACATCCCAGCACCTGGCAGCTGTTCTTTTCAGTAGCGCAAGTCCAAAGGCCTCAAGCAGGGCATATGGTCGTTTTATGTGGCAGCCACAGACTTCTAAGTTGACAATTGAGAAGGCAAGTGGTACACATAAAGGTGCCAACCACCTGGCAGCTGCCTTTTCTGTTTTATATTCAAGTCCAAAGGTTGCAGGGTAGCCTTATACCGACAGGTTTGGCTGGTCAGCCCAGTAGCAAAGTCTAGGTGGAGGTGCGGGCTGCATACATTAGAGAAGTAGTGACATTGATAGGTAAATGTTCTTTATCAGGTAATGTTCTGCAGGCTATCTGGGTAATGACTTTCCAGACATCATTTGCAGTGTATAGTCGGCAGCAGGGAGCAGGCCCACTTCGTGAGAATTTGAGGTTAAGTTATGCTACAGGGTTCTGTCTCAAAGCAGCACTGGTGGGTTTCTTGACTGAACCTCGATGCGGTGAGGTTCATCAAGGCAGAAGACCCATCAGTGTAGCTCTGTTGGTCAAAGTGGAGTAGTAGGTAATGGAGAGGGTAGAAGTCGTTCCTGGGGGAACGCACAAGAAGTCTCTATGGTGTTGTTCCTCTTATGGCCTCATCTGAAAGGCAAGTCCCATGGTGTGGTTGCTCTTTAATGCCTCGGCATGTGGACGGGGTATGCTTGAGATAGATCATCTGCTGATGGTATGATTAAGTGGAAACACTGATTCCATTACCACCTGGCAGATGTTCTGTTCAGTGCAAGTGCTAAAGCCGCAGGTGGAGGCATGTTGTTACTTGAAGGTAGTACCTGCATGCTCAATAGGGGTATGCTTTGGATTGATCAGCTCCTTGTTTGGTGTGGATCCAGGAGCACGCTGTTTCTTCCCGGTGCGCAAGGCCAAAGGCCCCAGGCAAAGCGTACAGTTCCTTTATGGATGGTGATTCCCCTTATAGTCTCAACTGTGACCAGAGGGGATCATACACATATAGGTTCTTACCACCTGTCCGTAGACTTCTGTGCTGAAGTGTAAAAGGCTGCAGGGTAGTCTGTAGACACACAGGTGTGGCGTGTCATGCCAGTACCAAGCATAAAGTAGAAGTTTTGGCTGCAGAAGTAATACCTTGTTCATGGACCTATAATCTGACATGTACAGTGACATTCAGGATAATTGACTCTGGCGGGGTATGAGCAGGGCTAAGCATGAATGCAGCTGATCCTCTGGTCCTTGTCTCATTACCGTATGTATCCTTGTAGGGGTGAGCATTATCCTGACAGTGACTGGTGGCAGTACAGTCGTACCAAGCTGATGAACCTGATGACTGGGAAGGAGCAAGCCAGGAGGCTAGCAGGGTCTGGAGTGGATGTGAGTACAGGGGAGGGTTTAGGGGTGTTTTCTGGGTAAAAAAGCAAGGGATTGAGCAGGGCAGACGGCTAGGGAAGGGTCTAAAGTGGAAGTGAATACAGTGAGGGGTTGACATGAGAGGTTGTTGGGAGAATCAAGTTGAGGGAAGAATGAGGCAGGAGGCTGGCAGGGTCTGGAGTAGATGTGAGTGCATGGAGGGTTGAGGGTGGGGTATTGAATAGCAAGTTAAGGGGCAGGCCAGGAGGATGCAGGGGCTGGATGTGAGCCCAGGGAAGGGGAAAGATCCGGGTTTGGATATGAACCCAAGGGAAACAGCAGGCCAGGGAGTCATTGGCATTGTTTGGGTTGGATCTGAGTTGGGGGACATGCCAACAGTATGGCATGGTTTGGAGTGCCCCTACTCACATCAAACCCAGACCATGCCAATTACTCCCTGTGATCGCCGAAGGACAGCTGTGATGAGGGGGACTTGCTTTCTACATGTGTCACCAGTACTTAAGGGTTTAGGGTTGAACGGTGGCAAACACTTGACTTGAGGTCGGTGCAGTAGCAGGCTGTAGAGTGAGGATGATTTGTTTGGGAAAGCTACGAAATGCCTGATGCAGGACATTAAATCATGTAGGTCTTCAGTGAAGATCCATCACACAACCCCTGCTCTGGAGACCATGGCACATCTTGTTTGTGTCTTTGCTCTGTATGTACTTTTGGGTGTGTTGTAGCTGGGATAGACCTTGAAGGGGTAAGCGATGTAATTTACTCTTTTTCATGAACCACGTGACTATATCTCATGAACCGCGAATCTGAATGTGTAAACCCTGTTTCATTCCCCCCTGCCGCAGGTGATGATAGCCCACCCTGGTTTGACCAGCACTGATCATTTTGGCAAGGCAGACACAGATGCCAAGTGGAGCAGTGCATGGGTGGAGGCCTTTGCCAACAGCTTCTGGGGGACAGAGGCCAAGACTGGAGCCATACCCATCATGTTTGCATGCACTGCCAAGAGCCTAGCAGGTACGTGGGATGGGGGAAATTTTATTTTGATGGATTCTGCACTAATTACATGTCATGCCTGAGGAATTTTTTCTCTGCCTAGCACCCTAAACCCTAAACCCTAAACAGCTTATAAGAGGTAGCGGAGTTGGCATTGTTGAACCCCAAATTTGTTTAAGAATGCTTGTTGATTACAGAATAGATTTCAGCTTCAGACTGTTCTCTACCGCTGTGCTGCATGTTGACATGTAGTGCTCCCATCACTGCCGTCACTGTCCTGAAGCTACCTGCTCATCTCAGGTATGTTGGAGGGTGGTAATGAGCCCTGACCCAAGCAATTTACATGTTGCTGCAGGTCGCTCTGGTGCCTACATTGGTTCCATGGAGCTGGGTCCTGTGAACTACATCCAGGCGGGAGAGATTCATCGCCCCAATGCCCCTCTGGCCCGTGACCCCTGGGCCATCAGGAGGTTGTATGATGCCACTCTGGCCATACTGAAGGAGATTGACCCGGACCTGCCACACTCGGACCTCAGCCATGATGGGGATGAGGTGGGTGTGTAAGGATGGGCATGGTGACTTCTGGTTTATAAAGCATGCAGTCAATGGGCTAGGTTTGAAAGGTGGCGCAATATAGCAGGATAAGTTCAAGGGTAAACAACCGTATCCATTTCCTTTTCTCTTTCTTTGTGGGTTTTCATTCTGAAGCCACTGACATTTGGGGAAGAGATGGGAATGGGGGAAAGCAATTGTACGAAGTGATTTTCCATAAACAGAGTGGTTAGGCTGTGAGCACTGCTGTGGATTTTTTAAACGACTGCAAACATGTAAGCCATCAGTTTGCATGCTGGTCCTTCTCAGAGCCACTGACTTGAATGCTGTGGGTCTGCATGCATTGGGTAGGCAAGGATTTGTTGTGTTGTCTAGCAGATAACTCCGGCAAGTTTAGCTTAAACCCTAAACACTGCATCCGATCCATGTCTTCCTCCCCTCAGGTGGTGCAGATGTACATGAAGAACACCAAGACCAAGCAAGTAGGTGGAGCACCTGCTAGCATGCACACCGTCCCTGGTCGCCCCGGCATGCCCCCTCCCATCCTGGCCCCCCCTCTGGTGGACAAGCTGCTGCAGCTGGTGATTGGCCCCAGGCAGGGTGGTTTGGGTGTACATGATGCGCAAGGCATGACGGGCAGATCAGCAGCAGAGCTTGGGAGGAGGCCGGCACCTGTGTTGTCTGCTTTCAGGACTGTGTTCATGCAGGACAAGGCCACTGCCAGAGCCTGAGGTAGGAGTGAGTGCTTGTGGGCATGGATAGGTATGGGTGTGGGTGAGGCGTACTGTACATCGGCTTGCTGGCGGCATTATTGTTGAGGAGGAGGTGATAGGGGTTCCACTGGTGCTATAACCGAGCTGAACGGTTATGTGTTGAGGCAAAGTGGGCTATAAGACAGCTTCTTCCTTAGAAGTAGCATCAGGAGTGGTATTGTCTGTCTTGTTCAATGGCAAGAGTAAGTGAGGAGTGTCGATTGGAGTTGGACTGGACAATCCATGCTGCACTAACTAGTTCCCATTCAAGGGATACACATACAACAAGTTCTCTTGGTGCTAGGTGTTGCGCTGTCTCATGATTTTTTTGATACTGCAGTGTACGTTTCCGCTCTGTATCCGCTGCCGCCAACTGTAAGTTTCTCTGCATCTGCGCTGCCAAGTGGAAGTTTTTCTGGATCCGCTGCCGCCGGCCAAGAGACTGTCTAGTCAAGTCGGCTTGGACCAGCCGGCACTTACGCCGGCCGACGGGCGGAGTCGCGGCCGTGCCCATCATCTACCGTATCTACATTGTCTACCGTGTCTACCAGGTTTCATAGGATACCACCGCTATCCCGTCCCCGCGACTGACCCTGCATCTATCCCTCTCGCCTGGGTATACCCTGTCTGCCTATCTCTGCTCCGAGCGGTTTTTCCCGCCGAATCGGCCCTAAGGACCCTCTCCCCACATCCGCCAGATTAGTGGGGTAAGGGTTAAGGCGGTCAGGTTTACGGTGGGATTAAAGATGGTTCATATCAGCTGGATGGACGTCATACACTCACACATCTGCGACAAGGTTGGAGGCTGCAGCTGTAGGTGGAACCAGTGTGTATTGGGTCAATGGTTCTGAAGAGCTGGCAATGCTCCCCGATGACTGGTGGCCAGTCCTTAGGAGCACCGCCAGCTCTTCAGTATATATAAACCCTAAACCCTAAAGCCTATATGTGATATATAAACATGTTTTTATGGCTTAAGGGGGAAAGCTGCTAAATTAGCCTTTTCAATTTTCACCAGAACTTTGTAGGGACCACACATAAGGTGTCCTGAGACCACATGCAAGCCTAAAGCATGTTCTGACCCGCTGCTAACCCCAACCTTTCCTGCTGCTGGCGCTGCTGCATGGCACGTGCCCTCGCATACAGGTACTGCTGCTGTTCAGTCAATTGCTGTCTAATGGATCATTAAACATATAAATACACGGTGTAATCGCAAGAGCACGAAAACGCACCTCAAAGCCACTCCTTGTATGCAAGTTTGCTCGTGAGTTACCAGCTCCATCAGCAACACCTTGCGTATCAAACCCAGACCTCTAAAAGCCCCAACAGGTAGCAGAACTTAGAATTGCCGTCCAAACCTAAATTGGAAATAATAAGACAGAGTGTTGACTCTATCTTCGGATTGGCGGATAGATCGGTTACGGAAGATCGCCCATGCTGACGCGTAGGGGCCCGGGGTGTAAGAAATAGAGAAAGGTGCAGATCTCATTGCATAGGAATTCAGTTATGGACGGCAATCAATGATTTAGCTATCAGGATCGTGCTTTAGATGTCTGCGTCCGCCGCGGACTCCCGTGAGTCATTGTGACAGGCAACCTGGGCTGGAACCCTTACAGCCTCCGAAATCTCAAAAGCGCCGGCCACCGCCGGCCGCGGCTAGCCGTGATGATTAGGGATGAGTTCGTTCAGGTCTAGTATGCTTGCCCATGCCACCCCAGCGCTTTAGCTGCCCGCATGGCACCAAACTCAATTGGCCCTGGAATTAGCAGCCTTCCCCCTTAAATGATGAAATTAGCTAGTATAGTCGATTAGAATATTTTGCGTGGGGATTCTATTGAATTGACCTGTTTGACAAAGGGCAAAAGATTCAATAATGATTGCTCAACAGCTTGGGATAACACCGAGTGTGAGTGAGGAAGGGGATGCTGACTTACAGTGTAAACACTCAAGTGGTGATGGTATCTGGATTTAGGTTCAAATAGCATGGGGACACCAAGCAGGCAGTCAGCTGCCTCTGGAGTTTCATTTGCATAAAGTGCCTTGGGGGAAGCAGCTGATGCCGTATCGGTTACTCCTTTGTTTGACCAGATATGGTCAGAGTGGACAAGAGAAGGTTTGGGCGATGTGTCCTTGTTTATAGATGCAGGGGCTCAAATGCAGTGTCCCCTATGCAGCAGCAGGACACAGTGCTATTCCGTACGACTGCAATGTGCCGTTATGCAGCAGAAGCACACATTATTAGTTCTCTTCCGTAGGATGAGGGTGTAGCACCAGTCCAGATGAAAGGAAGGTCAGAACGAAGGGATGATAGGTCGGCAGGGAAGGAGTCCTGGGTGAGGTTCTGTGGTAGGGAGGGGTGGCGGAGTAAGTGTCCGGCGGAGGTAAGAAGTATATCTGAGTGTTAATTGGCAGTGAGGGAGGGGTGCGTGAGTGATTAGGGGGCTGCACTTGGGAGGAATGATTGTAAATGCGACAAGGGGTGTATGCTGGGATGGGAACAGAATTGAAGCACGTGGGGTTCTTGAGGAGAGGAACCATCAAGGTTGAGGGGTTAAGGGTCAGGTTTAGGGTGGGGTTGAGGACTATGGTTCATATCAGGAGGGTCCACGTCATACACTAACACACTGATAAGGTTCCTGGTAAGGGGCTGCAACTTTACGTGGAATCAGTGTATGTTGGATAGAAAAGGTACTGAAGAGCTGGCAGTTCTCCCTATGACTGGCGGCCAGTCTTTAGGAGCACTGCCTAATATATTTCTATATATTTTTGATGGCACAAATAATAGAAGTAGCTTTTACAGTGGATTGTAAGATTCTGGGTGGGGTCCCGCTATCCATGTTCGACAGAGGCGATTGTCACAGAATGGTTGCTCAACAACTTGGAGTAAGTAACATCGGGAGTCTGTGAGGGAGGGGATGCTGCCCCGTCTGGGCACAACGGTTCTGCACACCATAGTTCGGGCCCTATTCCTCCGACCTCAGAACAGCGTCGTTTAGCATTGTGACTTCACACAGGCGGAGAATCGTACATAGATGGCAACAGAACAGGCTAGGAGCTTCGCTTTGGGCGTCTGCGCTGGAATTTGGCAAATTCAACATCTAATCATTGGGTTATGCGCAAGTAATTATGGCATGAATTGGTGTGTGCGGCACAGTTATGGGTATTTGGCTTTTGGGCTGAATAGTGTGGGGGACTAACAATGCAATTCAGCTGCCTTCCTTGCAGTATCTTCTATATGAAGTGCCTTGGAAGGAAGTACCTGATGCCTTGCCAGTTACTCCTCCATTTGACCAGACATGGTCAGAGTACACATGGGAGTGTCTGAGCGATGTGTCGTTAGTTCAAAGATGCACTGGCTCAAATGCAATGTTCCATTATGCAGCAACAGGACACAATTCTATTCCGTAAGTGCAATGATGTGTCGATATGCCGCAGCAGGACACATTTGTCCTCTGTAGGATCAGGATGTAGCACCAGTCCAAATGACTCAGGGAAGATCAGAAGGGTTGATGGGTTGGCAGCGAACAATACCTGGGTGAGGGGTTCTGCGGTAGGGAGGGATGTTGGTGTATATCCCGGAGACGGAGGTCAGAAGCATATATATATTTGAGGGCTGGTTGGCAGGGAGGGGTGTGTGAGTGGGTAGGGTGCTGCAGTCACTTGGGAAAAATGATCATTAAAAATACAAGGGTGTATGCTGGGTTGGGAATTGATCGTTGAAAGCATGTCGGGCTCTTATGGTGAGGACATGACAGCCGAAAGGCTTTTTACTGGGACACACACTAGCGGGGTCACTAGACTAGCGTCGGCAACTTTTGTACACGAAGCAGCGCAGGGAAATACCTTCAATTATTTGTGAAGGGTCCTTGAGGGTTGGCACGGAGTTTCCGTCTCACTGGGGGCTGGTAGCGGTGGTATGCCCTCATCTCACAAGATTCCACTCGCTAGTCTCCATATCATGGTGTCTCATCTCAAACATTGCAATATCAATATTGCTTTTATGGTTCATCTCAAGTATAAGGGTTGCTCCCATCTTCATCTCAGGGTGCGCGAAGTGACCTCCGCACAGGGAAGGTGAGATAGCAATATCCTGAGGTCGTATGAGGATGATCGATTACTGCAGGTGGCAGAAGAGGTCCTGGGCATGATTCTGGCTTGCGAAAAGGCTTGGCAGTGGCAGGTTACACGGGTCACGAAAGGCAGTACGCGGACGGGAAGGCCTTGCGTTGCTTGCTCGCATGCACCCAAGGCAATGCGTTTCAGTGTTGCAATGTTTTGTTACGCAATAGAGTGCAATGTCACGGTTTAGCTACCCACAATCCATGGGGTGGTTGCTCTCATCTTCATCTGACTTGCTCTCATCTGGAACGTTTCAAGTTCATCTCGCCTAAGATGGCTCATCTCCCTCTTCATATGAAATATTCCGAGATGACTGGGCGTACCACCGCGCCCCATCTCAGCCCCTGGTGCCAACCCTCATCCAACCCTGGTCCGTACATGTCGAGTAGTTGTTTGACAAGTAACGTGACTGCCCTGCTAATGCTTTGCTCTTACTCTTAAGTCCTCTCAACCACATCTCGCGGATTTTCCGCAAGAAGCACCTTCCCGAGCCAAAAGCACACACCTCCGCTTTATCAATTTATTGCTGACACATATTTGAGCCTGAATACGGCCGCCAAGACACTTACAGAGCGTTTCTCCGACCTTTCGTCCGAGCATCTGTTCACCAGCATCGGCAAAGCTAAAGCAAGCCTTGCCGCAATGGTCTGGCATGCATCTTCTAAATACTCGGATGCATCGTAATGATCCGTGGGGACCTTCGGATGCAGTCAGATCGCCTGGTTGTGATGGCCAGCTGCTGGAGCTCCCACATTTGCTCATCCAGTTGCTGCTGGTTTGCAGCACGAAACAAGCTCTGATTGATGGTGCGATAGCGGGCATGAACAGTCCTTACGCATACAAGCACAACCTAGCAGAGCGCAGCAGGTGGCTCAAAGATGGAATCTGGTGCTGTCCGGGTGAAAAGGGTGTCTCAACTGCGATGAAACATCAATGTTGTCAGGCGAAATGGGGCTGACATTAACAGAAATGCCATGGTGGGAAGGGAGCGTTTTGGCAGGGGTTAGCGGACCAATGGCTTGCCTTAAGGTGGGCTTTTGAAGTTGGCAGCTCTGGTCGTACCCACACATCGTGTGTGGGAGGGAAGAGCCCCTTAGTTTTTGAATAGGGTTTGGGTGTGTTTAGCCTAAAGCTACTGGGTGGGTTACAAATAACAATGTATGTTGTTTCTGTGTTTGCCATGGTAGTCATCTGTGGGTGATACACAAATGCTACAAAGCAAACATGGGTTACATGGGGTTACATGATTGCTGCCTTCCACTAGTTAGACATGAACAACTATAGGGATTGCTATGGGAAACTGCATTTGGCTATAGCAAGGAGGCATGCTCCTGGCCAAACCTCTTGAAGTGTCAGTGTTGGCTGGATTGCTTCCAGTCATAATAATTGGGGCACGGTAGTGTGCGAGATGGTATGCCCGAGATTGATCAGCTGCTCGGTTGCAATTTTTGTAGCTATCCCGTTTCCACCTGGCTGCTAGTGTTCTGCTTCAGAGCGCAAGTCCAAACGCCCCAGGCGGTAAGTAAGGCAGACTTCAGTTCCTTAAGGCACGAAGTGCACTAGTCTTTATGCATATAGGTTCATGTAAAGCGGCGATGCTCGAGATTGGGCAGCCCCTTGTCCGGGTGGTGTAGAGCCAGTGGCACACATCCCAACACCTGGCAGTTGTTCTTTTCAATAGGGCAAGTCCAAAGGCCTCAAGCAGGGCATATGATTCTTTTATGTCTCAGCCACAGTCTTCCCAAACTGACAACTGAGAAGGCAAATGGTACACATACAGGATCCCATCACCTGGCAGCTGCAGCCTGTTCGGTAGTTTTATAGTGAAATCCAAAGGTTGCAGGGGACCCTTATACACTGGTTTGGTGGTTTCCAGTATCAAATATTAGGTGAAGATGCTGGCTGCATACATTAGAAAAGTAGTGAAATGGTTACAAGTCATTGAAGGTTTGTGCAGTCGGGTAACGTCCTGCAGGCGACCTGGGTAAAGACTTTCCACACATCATTTGCAGTGCTGAGCAGAGTAGGCCCCCTAAGTGGGAATTTGAATTTGAATTTCTAGTTTATGCTTGGTTTTGGCTTGAAGCACCACCGCTAGGTTCCTTCTCTTGGATGTGCTTAAGTGCATCAAGGCAGAAGACCCACCAGTGTAGCTCTGTTGGTCAAAGTGGAGTAGTAAGTAATGGAGAGGGTGAAGGTCATTCCTGGGGGAAGGGAGAAGAAAGATATGGTGTTCTCCCTCTTGCCGCCCCATGGTGTGTTTGCTCTTCAGTGCCTGATGTGGACGGGCTGTGCTTGAGATAGATCAGCTGCTGGGTTGGTTGGAAATCAATGGCAAACACTGATTTCATCACCACCAGACACATGCAGACTGTTGGCAACCATACCGCAGAAAAGCTTTAAGTTTATCCAACCTCAAGCAGCCACCCTGGGCATTCCCCCCAAGGACACAGGCCATCCGAAATGGGACATCAATATACTTGCTGTAGGCAATGCTGCAGGATACAATCAATGTTTCCCGGACGCCGAAGCGTCCAGTAGCACCTTCAAGGAACGTCTGATCCAGGCGGTCAACCAACATGCCCATCCCAGTATCCCTCTCACATGGGGCCACCTCCAACACCACTGGCCAGACCATTCCGCTGGTGCCAAAGACACAGAAGTAAAACTTGACAGCACACTCTATAGGCCCCCAGATAAGATCAAGAGTGCCCCCTGTGACCAAAGCTTGCCATACCTGTCTCTAGCTCCAGCACATGAACCAGCTCGCAGAGCAGCAACTGGAGCTCACAAAGGCGATACCATTGAAGAATAATTGGCAAGGGTTGGTCTACACAGACGGTAGCCAGAGAAAAGCAGAGGGAATTGAGGGTAGGGAGACAGTCACCCTTGGCTCAGGATTATACGTGCCTGCCACAGCCTCACAGGCAGAGCGGTTCATCAGTATACAAGCAGCAGCGCCAACCAGACATAATACGGCTTACCGGGCAGAGCTAATACCCATCCTGGGGGCCCCGAAATTGGGCTACAGCCGAATTATGACGGACAGTGTGAACTCTATATACTCTATCAAGGCCGCCATCTACTATCCGGCAAATATTAGGTTCCATAGTCACAAGAACCTTCTGGAAGAGATCAAAGCCGCCGCGTTGGCAACAGGCGAGGATGTTCTACTCATTAAGGTGCGCGGCGGGCATGCCGGCATACCAGGGAACGAACATGCAGACAATATTGCCACGACAGTAGCAGCGACAGGGCAGGCTGAAGTAGACCTCTCAACAGTCGAAAGCAACTCCAGACCCTTGCAGGTTTGGCCAGTACAGAAGACATGGGAAGAGGTTGAAATCAGTCAAGATGGAATGAGAGTTCGATAGAAACAGATAGAAACCTGGATGATGCACTGAGCAACCGAGTGCATGCCTCCACTGGACTACCGTGAATTTCGTCTTGTAAACTAGCAGACACTTCCACAGTGTATTACAAGGGCAAGCAGACCGCGGTTCCCTGTATGGCCGACAAATACATGGACACTTGGGTGACCGTTAGCGGCATCACAGAAGGCATGAAGAACACGAGAGTGAAGCACCTCACAGGGCAACTGCCAACGGCCAAAAACCTGCAGAGATATGGCAAATGCAGGAGCAACATATGTCCCTGCTGCAAAAAGCACCCAGATGGGGGACACCATGCTGTCGCCTGGTGTCCAGCTGTTTCGGGGCTTGTGCAGGAAAAGCACAACAAAGCAGTGCGGATAATTACAAAGGCCATTGCACAAAGAGACGTGAGAGCTGACAGTATTGTCTATAATGACGGAGGCAGTGCCAGTAAATGGGCACGTGCTGGAGTGGCTGAACTCCATAGAACGAGAAAACATATACCTAGGGATTTGAACTCCCAAGAAGACTTCCAAGGCTGCAAGAGTAGGCCAGACATAACTATTCTATACAGAAGGAGGCAAGTTAGAAAGACACCGGAAGGTCAATGGCAGACAACTCCTGCAGTAGTCACGCTGGTAGAAATCAAGTACACACGTGATACAGACCCAAGTCGGACAATGCGGGACCTATTCACGCAGAACAGCGAGCTGCACAAACTGATAAGAGAGAGACATCCAAGTGCAACTATCGAACTGAAATCGATCATACTGGGAGTTGCAGGAGCAATATACAAAGAGTGCACCATACGACAGCTGGAACTTCTTAGTGTAAAAGGCATACATCTACACAGCACAGTTCACAATGAGCTACAAAGGCATGCAATCCAGGCTCTGCATGGGACCTGGAGAGCAAGACAGGAGAAAATATACAAAGGACCGGCCAGTGAGTCTGGAAACAGGGCCTCTCCAGTAGGGAGGCCACAATCTTTGGGTGGGGGGGTACGACAGGGAGGGATGGAAGGGGGGGATGAGCGGGACGTGGGAGGGGGAGCTAGGAGGGCAGAAGCAACTGGAGAAGGGTTGGGCAGGCGTGGCCACCCCTTTTATGGTGGATATGGTGTAGTGTGCAAAATGTGAGGTGGTGGGATGGAGGTGGATTGCTGGATTGAGGAGTTGGACTGGTTGAGTCATACGCTGGGGTAGGTGGTCCTCACTAAGTAGGCCTACTTCTTTAATTGTACGCCACAAATGGTGTGTGCGTAGATGTAACCATGTAACCATGTAACCATCACCACCTGGCAGATGTTTTGTTTAGTGCAGGTCCAAAGCACCCAGGTGGAGACATGCTGTTCTGTGAAATGCACAAGGAACTACCTACATGATCTAGTTATGTACCTGTGCTCGGGGAGCTGAGGGGGATATGCCCCCAGTACGTGCACATGACCCAAGATACAGCATATACAGCATCAGCAGCATACATATCTACAGCATATAGATAACAGCGAACCCAGTTTTAAGCTTCCGCAAGCCTGTTTAGTTGTGGTCAAATGAGCGCATGCGTAAGTACACCTTCTGCAGAAACTGGCTGCATGGCACCTTTAGCAACAGCGATACCTTTTGGACATCAATATATAGCGAGACGATAACAGCAAACCCAGTCTAAAGCGTCCGCAAGCCTGTTCAGTTCTGGTCAGACGAGCGCATCGCGTATATGCCTGGTGCCAAGTGACCACATTGAGGATATCTGAGGCGCAAGTGACCAACTTGTGTATATGCGCCGTCACTAGTGACCACTTGATGTCTATGCGCCCAGCACAGCATGTGTAGTCACCCGATATACCGACCACCCAGGTATAAGCTCATGTAGAGTGGCCATGATTGAGAATGATCAGCTCCTTGTTTGGTGTGGATCCAGAAGCACGCATTGCAGCACTTGGCGGCTGTTCTTTTCCATAGCGCAAGTCCAAAGACGCTAAGCAAGGCATGTGGAACTTTTATGTGTTTCACGGTCTTCTTCAACCAACAAGAAGTCCAAGTGATATACATATTGGTTCCCACCACCTGGCAGCTGTTCTATTTAATAGTGATTTAAAGGCTGTAGGATAGCCTTGGAAACGGTGGATTCGCTTGTCAGCCCAGTAGCAAGGGTACAGTGGAGGTGCTGGCTGCATAAGACACCCTTGGGTATGGATTCCACAACCAAATTCATACAGTTCCAATCAGAATAAGGTGTAATGGGTGTGAGCATTACCCTGACAGTGACTGGTGGCAGTACAGTCGTACCAAGCTGATGAACCTGATGACTGGGAAGGAGCAGGCCAGGAGGCTGGCAGGGTCTGGAGTGCATGTGAGTACAGGGGAAGGGTTAAAAATGGGGTTTTGGGTATCAAGTCAGGGGAAGATCAGGCAGGGTCTGGACTGGATGAGAGAGTGGCAATGGTATTGGAATTCATTCCGTAACATACAGAATATTCTGCTTCCGCCAGAAGGCGTTCACCAGCTTTGCTCTAAGGTACTCAACCTCCGTCATGCTGCCATGCCGTGACCCTCCTGGCCGGTTTGCTCGAAGGTACTCAACTTCTGTCATGCCGTCATGCTGTCATGCCGTGACCCTCCTGTCCGGTTTGCTCTAAGGTACTCAACTTCTGTCATGCCGTCATGCTGTCATGCCGTGACCCTCCTGGCCGGGTTTGCTCTAAGGTACTCAACTTCCGTCATGCCGTCATGCTGTCATGCATGCCGTGACCCTCCTGGCCGGTTTGCTCTAAGGAACTCAACTTCTGTCATGCCGTCATGCTGTCATGCCGTGACCGTCCTGGCCGGTTGGCTCTAAGGTACTCAACTTCTGTCATGCCGTCATGCTGCCATGCCGTGACCCTCCTGGCCGGTTTGCTCGAAGGTACTCAACTTCTGTCATGCCGTCATGCTGTCATGCCGTGACCCTCCTGGCCGGTTTGCTCTAAGGTACTCAACTTCTGTCATGCCGTCATGCTGTCATGCCGTGACCCTCCTGGCCGGGTTTGCTCTAAGGTACTCAACTTCCGTCATGCCGTCATGCTGTCATGCATGCCGTGACCCTCCTGGCCGGTTTGCTCTAAGGAACTCAACTTCTGTCATGCCGTCATGCTGTCATGCCGTGACCGTCCTGGCCGGTTGGCTCTAAGGTACTCAACTTCTGTCATGCCGTCATGCTGCCATGCCGTGACCCTCCTGGCCGGTTTGCTCGAAGGTACTCAACTTCTGTCATGCCGTCATGCTGCCATGCCGTGACCCTCCTGGCCGGTTTGCTCTAAGGTACTCAACTTCCGTCATGCCGTCATGCTGTCATGCCGTGACCGTCCTGGCCGGTTTGCTCTAAGGAACTCAACTTCTGTCATGCCGTCATGCTGCCATGCCGTGACCCTCCTGGCCGGTTTGCTCTAGGGTACTCAACTTCCGTCATGCCGTCATGCTGTCATGCCGTGACCATCCTGGCCGGTTTGCTCTAAGGTACTCAACTTCTGTCATGCCGTCATGCTGCCATGCCGTGACCCTCTGGCCGGTTTGCTCTAAGGAACTCAACTTCTGTCATGCCGTCATGCTGTCATGCCGTGACCCTCCTGGCCGGTTGGCTCTAAGGTACTCAACTTCTGTCATGCCGTCATGCTGCCATGCCGTGACCCTCCTGGCCGGTTTGCTCGAAGGTACTCAACTTCTGTCATGCCGTCATGCTGCCATGCCGTGACCCTCCTGGCCGGTTTGCTCTAAGGTACTCAACTTCCGTCATGCCGTCATGCTGTCATGCCGTGACCCTCCTGTCCGGTTTGCTCTAAGGAACTCAACTTCTGTCATGCCGTCATGCTGCCATGCCGTGACCCTCCTGGCCGGTTTGCTCTAGGGTACTCAACTTCCGTCATGCCGTCATGCTGTCATGCCGTGACCCTCCTGGCCGGTTTGCTCTAAGGTACTCAACTTCTGTCATGCCGTCATGCTGCCATGCCGTGACCCTCTGGCCGGTTTGCTCTAAGGTACTCAACTTCCGTCATGTATGAGTATCTAGGTTAGAACAGATAGTACATTACATCGTAGATCACAGGAACGCATCCCGATCATATCTCGAGGCAAACTCTATGATTAGGACAGAAAGTACCGTTACAACTTCCGTCATGCCGTCATTCCGTGAGCGGCCATGGCGCAGGCGGTAACCATACCTTGCTGTCAGAGGACTGACCCGGGTTCGATTCCTAGTTGTAACATTACTTTTTGTCCTAATCATACTGCATGCTGCCCATACTGTCCCACCCATTTGACCAATAATTCCAGTCGTTGCGCCATTGAAAACAACCATTTCCCACCACTTCCCAGTAATGCTACACAACCTGCCACTTGTCTGGCTTATCTCAATGAGCAGAATTCTGCTGAAGTAGACTCAATGATGAGCAAGAACCTGTTGCAGAACGAACTGGAAGTAAACCCACAAGCATCAAAATTCCCAACACTGCTTCCCGACCTATAAGACTCCACCTTGTCCTGAACTACCTGTCCTAAACTACCTCTTAAAGTGTGGCATCAACAAAGATCCCAAGCCCGTCACCACCTGCAACTGCTGCTGATCCAGGGGCAGCAGCAAGATTACCATATCCACCACCACCTGCCAAGGCTGCTGTTGCACCACCATCAGTACCTGCATCTGCTGCTGCACCACCACCGTCTACCCCACCACCTGCAGCTCCTTCACCACCAGCAACTGCACCACCAGCAGCTCCACTCAGAAGGTCAGGGCTCAGGAAGTCCCCAATCTTCAGGTTTAGTTGTCCCAAGGCAACTGCCAGTGCTGCTGCTGCTTCTGCTGTCTGTGGAATCTTCTTTTTCAGCCGCAAAACCATCTTAGATCCCTTGCCCTCTGACTGGACCTCTGCAAGAGAGCCGATCCTCTTAAAGATGTCCAGCTGCTTGTCAATAGCATCATGTGGTTTCAACCCTGCCTGTTGCAGCATGTCGATGGCATTGACCAAGTCTCCAGCCAGGGCATGCATGGCAGCCTTGATGAAGTATGCGTGCTTCTGAGCCCCTGAGGTAGAGCAAACAGCCACAAAGGCACAAGACAGGCCTGTCAGCGAAAGGTATAACATGCTGTGGAATGGTGCAGTATAACAATTCATAATATGCCATAGCAAGAAGTTGCATAGGCCCAGTACAGTGTTGAGAGAACATAGGCACATACAAATGCAAGAACACGTACAGAACCACATACAGCAAGCGGAAGAGCCCCCCCCCCCCGATGTTTTTCCTTCCCCATTGCAAGCGGAAGAGCCCCCCCCCCCCCCCGATGTTTTCCCTTCCCCATTGCAAGCGGCAGAAGCCCCCCCCCCATGTTTTCCCTTCCCCATTGCAAGCGGAAGAGCCCCCCCCCCCCCGATGTTTTCCCTTCCCCATTGCAAGCGGCAGAAGCCCCCCCCCCCATGTTTTCCCTTCCCCATTGCAAGCGGAAGAGCCCCCCCCCCCCCCGATGTTTTCCCTTCCCCATTGCAAGCGGCAGAAGCCCCCCCCCCCCAAAAAAAAGCCACATTGCAGGGCTGTCAGCAAAGCTATACCATGCTGTGCAGGGGTGCAGTACATTCAATCATGTATCAAACCCAGTCATTGTGAACACAGGCGCCGTAAAAACAGGCACAAACACAGGCACAAACGCAGGCACAACCAAAAGTACTGTAGCGCCCGGTAACCCCCAAGCAAGAGCGCATCAGCTGAACATACTATTGCATCGCTGGTCATACGTCGCATATCTGAATGGTGGTCTGTGGGGGATGTCCCCGCATCAGAGAACACTTATGATGGCATATCTTGGGAGCAGCACCCATACATCGCGCACTTACGGGGCGTAAGCTGGCACCCTTTTGGAAGGTATGGAAAAGTGTGCCCTGCTAGTATGCTAGCATGGGTGACACTGGAGGATATGGTGTAGCGCTGACGAGTCAGGTGGTTGGGCCGGAGGTGGATTGTTGGGCATGAGTTGGACCTTTGGGGTCGTGCTCTAGAGGGGGGAAACCTCACTCAGTAGGCCTACTTCCTAATTGTACGCCACTCAATGTAGAGTGAGCGTAGATGTTAACTTGTTAACCAAGCAAGAGAGTACCCACCTGTGCACTTGTCCACCGACCAGGCCCTCACTGGATGTGCTTGAGCAGCTTTCAAGAGACTGGTTTTAGCAGGCCCAGGGTGTGCTGAGACTGTACCGGTAAGCTGCGGGCTCAAAGGTCGTCATACCGGCAGGTGTCCCCACAATGCTCTTGTTATAGGACTCAATCACATTGGAGTAATTGATAGCCATGGTGAGGATGCGCTGGGCAATCTGAGGCAATCTGGGCCAACCTGGACAACACAGCAGTACAGCAGCAGTACAGCATAAGTTGAAAAGGTCACTGGTCAAGAAGACCGCTTAAGACACACCTTTATTCTACAGATGCTCCAGTAATGAGGATCTCCACTCACGATACACAAAGTCAATAAGACAAACAAACAAGCAAGCAATTGTGCGTATGCCAATTACACAAACAAACAAACAACTGAAATGCAGAGAAGTAAATACCACAAACAAAAAACAAACAGCCTTGACCTAACCTCCAATTAGTCACGAATGGCAGGAGACAAGATTAGTATGCAGTCTGGGCAGTGCTGCTAGCAATGTTTTCGTTGCTGCCAGGTTCTCTGGCGCTACCCTTTGGTGCACAGCATTGCACAGCAACCTCATGCACCTTATCCGTGAAGTAAGCTGGGTCCATGTCTTTCCGGTCCTGCCAAGCGCATGCTGCCCCGTTGCTGAATTGGGGGAGATGCAACCAAGCCAAGCTGTGGCACACAGCAAGTTCAAAGTGATAACCAAGTAGAGCATACCATGAAGGGGTTGCTGCTGCTGCTGAAATCTTCTGCTGCCCCTGTGGGGAGTCCTCAAGATCACTAATACTCCTGCTGCTGGTAGTAGGAGCCCACGTGAAGCTGCAGCTGAGCTGACCAGGTAGCTTAGGCAAGCAAGGTACGGCTGCACCCATACAGTAGCCCATGCCCTGGTTGGAGTAAGGTGGCGGGTGCTGCACGGCCCAAAAGCTGTGCAGTGAACTATCTCATATACACCCTGAACTTCTGTAAGCGAGGCCATGACTGCCTTCATGTCAAGCTCGTGCTGCTCCTGCTCCCATCATGCAAAGTCGAGGTCCCATTCTCTGGTACTGCTCTGGGAGCTCCATGCGGGCAAGGTTGGACACATGGGGGTCGCCTATTCGAGAAAGGGAGACGCAACACACCACCGCAATGAAGAGGCAATCAGTAGCCTGGAACAGCGGCAGCAGCTGGAGTATTGCAAGCCCGTAGGTAAACGCAAAAGTTCGCAGCAGCTAACCGCAAGTACTTGAATAACCGGGAGGCTACCACTGCTCAAAGGAGTTGTTGTCACAGACATTAAATCATCAAAACAAAACTAAGAAAGGAAATGAGCATGGGCCGTTGCAACTCGGGCAGAAGGAGTGAAGCAGGTGGTCACATGCCTTTAAGGTTTGGAAGGAGAAGTAAAAGTAGGAGGATATGTAACAGAGCAACATATGCTTGCTGCGGAGGCTAGTAAGAGGAATCATATGTAGCTGAATGGGCGGCTAAGTCCAAGAAAGTTCAGACGGAGTGACGGAATGACGGAATGACGGAATTCCTCGGTTCTATGCAAATGGTCATATTAAGCGGCCCCGGGAGGAGACGGAAGACAGATGATTTATTCTGGCCAGCCCGTTCATTCTGGCAGAATACGGAAGGGAGCAGAATGAGAAAGGAATCCCTATCGATATTCTGGCAGAATGACGGAAGGGCCTCTCTTTTCTAGAAGGAGCCATGGGCATACCATCCGCTGCTGTTAGAAGGGACATTCTGCCAGCATGGCAGAATAGACGGAATGAGAGCAGTATATTCTGTCTGCAAAATCATAGCGGAAGGGTGCCATTCTGCCAGGATACGGAAGATCACAGAATATTCCAGTCACAAAACTGCCTTCCGTGTATGCGGAAGGAGGCCATTCTGCCAGCATGACAGCATGCAGAATTCAGGCGGAATTTAGGCAAACTTCTGGCAGAAGCCAGAATATGCCGTCAGGTGACGGAAGGATTCTTTGTACCATTGCCAGTCTATGGACTGGATGCGAGTACTTGGGAGGGTTTAGGGGTGGGGTTGTTGGGTATCGAGTCAAGGGAGGATCAAGCATGATGCTGGTATGGTCTGGAATCGATATGAGTGCATGGAGGCTTTAGGGGTGGGGTTCTGAATAGCAACCCAAGGGAAGGGGCAGGCCAGGAGTATGCAGCATCAGGAGTGGATTTGATTTCTGGGAGGGACTAAGATCGGGGTTTGGATATCAACCCAAGGAAACCAGCAGGCCAGGAAGTCATTGACATGGTCTTGGTTGGATGTGAGTGACCGAAGGGCAATTGTGATGAGGGGGACTTGCTTTGTATATGTGTCAACAGTACTTTAGGGATTAGGGTTTAGATAGTGGTGTCAATCAGTGGACTTAAGGTTGATGCATCAGCAGGCCGTTGAGTGAGGAAGAGTTTTCTGGGAAAGCTACGATGTGCCTGATGCAGTGTTCATAGCGTCGCGACTCTGGGCGATTTTTTTCGCCTTGTATACAATGTATACAAGGATGACTGGCAAGGCGCTGAGCATTGCATGCTAGCATCACGACAAGGCAGGCCTGTTGACATGCTTTTGGCAGATGCGTAAGCTGAAGCATCAAAGTTCCGTGCAGCCATGCAGCCAACAGAGGCATCTAACCATATTGAGGCCTTGGTAAAGAAAGTGAGCGTTGATATGCGCTGCCAAGCGCTGCAACCTGAACGAAGTTGGGAAACGTTCCGTTCCTCGTATCGAAGTAGACAACGAAGTAGGCCCAGAGTCGCGACGCTATGTGGTCTTTAACGAAAGTCCATCACATAGCCCCTGCTTCCGAGATCAAGGCACATCTCGTTTGTGGCATTTACTCTGTATGATGCTTTGAGTGGCCACTGGTAGCTGGGAACAATGGCGAACAGCTCCGGGGTTAGCGAGGTAATTTTCTTTCTCATGAACCATGTGACTATATCTCATGGACCATGTGAATTCAAGTGTGTAAAACCTCTTATCCCCCCTGTTGCAGGTGATGATTGCCCACCCTGGTTTGACCAGCACTGATCACTTTGGAATGGCAGACACAGATGCCAAGTGGAGCAGTGCATGGGTGGAGGCCTTTGCCAACAGCTTCTGGGGGACAGAGGCTAAGACTGGAGCCATACCCATCATGTTCGCATGCACTGCCAAGAGCCTAGCAGGTACTTGGGAAAGGTAATGTTAAGACAGAGGTTCAAAGGATGCTACAAGAGGTAGAATTGGGCTTGCAGGCTGCCCGTGGTAATACCCAGAGAGGAGGGGGTTTGAGGGTGATAGTCTCCCAGGTCGTGCTGAGTATGTATTAGTGAGTTGCAAGGGCCTTCTGGTGGGGTCCTACTTGACGGATTTCGCACGACTAAGTGTGCTTCATGCACAATAAGGCAATCAACTCTCCCTAAACCCTAAACAGCCTATCAGGTAGCGTTGTTGGTTTTGATCTCAAGGTTGTGTCTCCACTATACAACAAATGGGTGCGAACTGCATATTATGTTAAGGGTTAGGGTTTAGAATCTTGCTATTTGCAGATTACATTAAGCTGCAGACTGTTGTCTACTGTCGTGCTGCAGTAAGAAATAGCGCTTCCATCACTACTAGTATTGCCCCGAATTTTTGAGGGGCTTATGAAACACACGGAAAGTTACGACAAACACAGGGACGGGCCTCGCGAGCGTTAACTCTGGGCCCTAGCGGTGACTCTAGGCGCCAGCGCTCTGGCAGCAGCGATAGAAGTGCATAAAGCAGCGCGCATATGCGTAAGCTATAAGATCGTCCTGAAATAAAGGTCGTGTGATGCAGCGAGTCATACACCGTCCGAGTAGCCCATGCGGTGTCACTCCGCATTGGCCGCTCCTCAGAAGCTTGCGCGTTCACTTTCAACCTTAAACAGCCACAGTAACGCAAAAGGAATAATACCATGTATGTCCTAGCCTACAGCATCAGCACGACATATCTCGCTCTCAGCACTGCCATTGTGCTGTTTTGACGCTACGAGAATGCTGTACGTACTTAGGCTGGTGGGGACTTAAGACTGGCCATACTGAAGGAGATTGACCCGGATCTGCCACACTCGGACCTCAGCCATGATGGGAATGGGGTGGGTGTGTAAGGATGGGCATGATAACTTCTGGTTTTTAAGCATGCAGTCCATGGGCCAGGTTTGAAAGGTGGGGCATTATAGCAGGATAAATTCAAGGGGTAACAACCGTATTCATTTCCTTTTCTCTTTCGTTGTGGGTTTTACTTCTGAAGCCACATCTAGGGCAGATATGGAAATGGGAAAAAGCAATTGTACAAAGTGATTTTCCATAAACATAGTGGTTAGGCTGTGCGCATTGCTGTGGATTTATTGAACGAATGCAAACATGTAAGCCATCATTTTGCATGCTTGTCCTTCTCAGAGCCACTGAATTGATCAATTCATGAAAGCTGTGGGTCTGCATACATTGGGTAGGGAAGGATTTGTTGTGTTGTCTAGCAGATAACTCCGGTTATTTTAGCTTAAACCCTAAACACTGCATCCAATCCATGTCTTCCTCCCGTCAGGTGGTGCAGATGTACATGAAGAACACCAAGACCAAGCAAGTAGGTGGAGCACCTGCTAGCATGCACACCGTCCCTGGTCGCCCTGGTATGCCCCCTCCCATCCTGGCCCCCCCTCTGGTGGACAAGCTGCTGCAGCTGGTGATTGGCCCCAGGCTCGGTGGTCTGGGTGTACATGATGCGCAAGGCATGACGGGCAGATCAGCAGCAGAGCTGGGCAGGAGGCCGGCACTTGTGTTGTCTGCTTTCAGGACTCTGTTCATTCAGGAGAAGGCCACTGCTAGGACCTGAGGTAGGAGCACTTGTGGGCATGGATGGATATCTGGGCTACTGTAAAGCCTTGGCTGCATCTTCTGATGAGAGTTGAGGTGCTGTTGGGGAGCTGAAAGGGTTCTTATCGGCGCATGGCCAGACCCTGAGGAAGAGATATGTTGACAGGGGTAGATGCGTCTGGGTCTTGATAATGTAATGAGCTTGGGCTGTCATGCTACAGAGTGCTCTGTATTATGGCAAGAGGTGAGGGAGTGTTGTTCATGAAGTTAATTCTTTGTTGGGTTGGAAACCAGTTGTTATTTGCAAGGTAGGAATTGGATTGGATGCGAGCAGTGCATCTGGCAGGCACTGATGTCATTTATGACACAACTGTTCATACTGTGTATACTGGTGTACTAGTGAAACTGGCTGTTGGTTCAGCAACTTGAGATTGGTAACGTGATGGAACTTTCATATGGGAGGCATCTTGGTTGTACAAGTAACAGTCTAGGTCGTGCTTTGCCCAGCAGTGTCGCTTCAATGGATGGATAATGCAGCTTTGCATCTCGCCTCAATCTTAGCTGGAGCTGTCCATGCGTGCTTTTAACCCCATTGCTTTGTCGGCAATAATTGGCACGATAATATGCAGATGTGGATATGTCCCAACATGTTGACATGGAAAGTCGTCTACTGCACCAATCCATTAGCTCCTCCATTTGAGACAACACTCGTGATAGTCACGGTGACTAGGACGGTTGAAATCCATGGCTCCACCTAGGCTCCCTTCAGGACAGGTCGAAAGAGATTTAGTACGAAGTAGTATGGGGTGAAATGCTGTGTGCGGCAGTGTGCTGCAATACCAAAGGCACTACCTCGGTCCCATGGCTGTGGCATATGGATATTGGGACATCCTTACACCATGGATAGGCTGAGAAATGACGCATGCCATTTTTAAGCCTACCCATGGTGGGCTCGTGTGTCCTCATCCACCCGGTACTGGGTGGACTGACTCCCCATACCATCGGTACTGATAGTGCTAGATGATCTAGGCAAGCTCTAGTCCCCTTAACTCCAAAGGGTCGAAACGCCACTTGAGGGGATGCCTCACAAGGGTGTCTCAATAAGAGTGCCTTCACCGGCTGTGTGCTTCAAGGATGTGTAATAGTGGGAGCCAGCACATGTGGTGTTTAGACTTTGACATGGGTCCACATGTCAAAACTGAGCAAGGGCTGCTGAGGTGGAAACAGGCTAGAGCAGCAAGCGTATGACTCTGCACCATTCAGCTCGAGGCTAGAACGGTTTGGCCATAAACAATATTACTAGTCCCTGGCAGTGACTGGGGTGTGGGAAGAGTACATGCCTGGCTTAAGGGGGATCGGATCGGGCAACTCTGCTGGGACTGATAGTGAGGGGTGCTGGATGTTGGAGAATTGTGCAGGTATTTTCAGTAGCCGTGCAAAAATGATTGGACATGTATGCATGCAAGAGGTATGATGTAAGGAACCATGCAGGCTGTAGCAACAAGGCTGGTATATTCGAGCCATTTCATTCTATAGCTGGGAAGACACATAAAGAGCCCACGAAGGCAGGGCTGAATGTCTGCTTTTTGGCCCGATTTGAACGCGAAGCGTTCGAGAGGGCCATTGGGAGGGAAAGGATAGAAGCGGGTACGGTCGGCAATGTGATTTGGCACTCCGCCGATGTGATTTGTCACCGGGTTTAATACCAGGTTCCTTTTTTGTGGTGCTAGTTTTTAGAATCCTAACAGTAAACCTAGCAGCATCACGAGAGGCGTATAGATTGCGTGGCCTAGTATTGGCGAAGACAGCATCGTTTCAAGCCTATCGGATGCACTGTCAACGATGGAGACCATGATGCCTTGACTCAGAAATGCATGTTCGACAGAGTGCATTGTGTAATTCGGTTCGACTGCAAGCCGGGTTATGGCGAAGCAAGGCAAGACGCTCTTGCAGATAACACGTATATGAAGCTCGCAAAGCTGTACATACTCTGTTGTTAGTGTTACTGTGTATGGTTGGCAGACGGCCTTGGCGATCGATCGACAAATAAGACTGTGCAGCGCTGGCACAGTACCTGTGGTCCGACTTCACATTTCTATTGCGTTTGAAGCATCTTCGGCGTTCAGAATTCAGATGTAGCACATCCTTCGGTAGCCATGTGCACTTCTAACTACACATCTCGCAGAGCGTAAGGATCACGCCGCTGGTGATGAGGGCCTTTATTCCGCGGACCGCGGGGTGACAATAGTGATCGGCGGTGGTGGATGTCGTGCTATTCCTGCTTTGTTTGAGGCCAGAGCATCTAACAATAGTATATCGACTTGATATGAAGCCATGCTTGGGGGTTGAGCCAGCCCTTCGGACCGCACCTGGAACTCACCAGATGCCGCATGCTTTTTGCCCGATTTCACAAAAGTGCGCATCTGATACCGAGGACCTCTCGAATCATCATTTCGATGCTGACTCAATATAGCGCGACGTGTCGCTGGGTTAAAGATGCCCTTCTCATTCCTCGGGCTACCAGATGCTCAGATGTCGCCTAGTTTGACTCTATCGAACAGTCGCTACTCGAGAGCGCTTTGTGTCGCACCTTCACGCGAACTCTTTACATGTATCAAAGAGCATAATGCTGCACGGAAACTACTTAAAATAACCTGTGTGCTTAGTGACTTCCCGGGTGACAATTTAGGCCCTCGGTGGCAGCGGCGTGATCCTTACGTTAGGCAGACATCTGCGACTCGAGTAAAGCATCCCGATAGAACAGCACTCAGGTCGAATCATGCATCCTAAATCTCACGGCGGTGCACGCTGAAAGCACACTTTACCAAATCGGGCCTAACTACAGCACACAGTGCTTAGACCTTGTAAATACAGCCAGTATGCCGGTGCGCAGCAGCAGGACCCTATTCTATACTGCATAAGGTTACGGTGCAGTGACCCACAGTTCATGGGAGGTCAGAAGGGCGTGAGGGGTTAGGGGAATGGCATTTGTGCTGCTGCAGGGAGTGATGATGAGGTTCGTTAGGGGGAAGTAATAGGTGTTTGAGGGATTGGCAGAAATTGTATGAGGGGTGGGCAGGGAGGGTAGAAATGTATCGACGGAGGTGCTGTACTAGGCAGGCAGTCTGCTGTCTCCTTGACTTGCACTTTTATAAAGTGCCTTGGAAGGAAGCAGCTGATGCCGTGCCGGTTATTCCTCCATTTGACCAGACATGATCAGAGTGCACATGGGAAGCTTTTGGGACGTGTCCTTTGTTTTAAGAACACTGGCTCAAATCCAATATTCCATTATGCACAGCAGGACATAATCCTATTCTGTACAACAGCTACCATTATGCAGCACTAGCAGGACACAGTTTTGTTTTGTATGATGAGGGTGCAGGTCAGAATAATGGTGGATTGGCACGGAGTGATCCCTGGGTGATGGTTCTGCCGTAGGCATAGCGTCGCAGGTCTGGGCCGACTTCCTTACCGACTTCGTTCTGAGGAACGGAACGCTTCCCAACTTCGTTCGGGTTGCAGCGCTTGGCAGCGCATATCAATGCTCGCCTTCTTCACCGAGGCATTAATATGATTAGAGGGTTCTAGTGACTACATGGCTGCACTCAACGTTCCCGCTTTTTACTTGCGCATCTGTCGAAAGCATGTCTACAGAATTGCCTTGTCTTATTCTCAGCATGCAATGCTCAGCGCTTTGTCAGTCAACCCCATGTACATGCACGCATAGATTCCAAGGAAAGCGAGCACATCATTCGCCGTTTTCTGTGATGCTTTTGACAATGGTGCTGGGACCAATCTTTCAGGTGGTCGACTTCGTTATGAACAAAGCTTTAATTTGGCAGCTGATAGCACATTTTCACGGACACATATGGTGCCCGTGTGCACCTAGGAAAAGCCGGCTGGATCATGCGCTTCCACAATAGAGCAGCTGGCTGCGACCATCTTGCCAAAACGCAAATGTTCTGGTTCGATGCTGCCACTGAAAGGCAGGGATCATGCAACCGCCGCCTCAAGCAATACTAATTGATCAATATGCATCTTCTGTTATTGCGAGAAGGCCGCTACTTCTTTGCATTACCTGCTGCGAGGTTGGGCCGAGCTGAGCAATGTGGCAAGAGCTCGCACGGCTCGTAGATGCAGCAAACGGCAGCTAGCTGTGACGCAGACGTGCAAACATATCATATAGGGCTAACTGTAGCAGAGCGGTGCAGGAGCTAAGCCCATTTGAGAAAGTGTTTCATGAAATTTCACAAGGCAAAAATTATCACCTAGAGCTGCGACGCTATGGAGGGGTGTTGGTGTTTGTTTGGGGGAGGTAAAAAAAATATCTGAGGGCCGGTTGGCAGGGATGGGTGAGTGAGTGGGTAGGGATCTGCACTACTTGGGGAGAACCGATTATCAGTGCGACAAGATGTGTATGCTGGGTTGGGAACTGAAAGCACATTGGGTTCTTATGGAGAGCGGGAAAGCTCAATGTTGGCAGGCAAGGTGGGGGTGACATTACGGTAGGTAGACGTTTTATGGTGTGAAAGGTATGTTTTGGCAGGGTTTCGCTGCCGCAAGATCGGCTTTGGAGTTGGCAGCTCTGGTTGTACCCACACAACATGTGTGAGAGGGAGGAGTCCCTAGGTTTTCGACGGTAGGAGGTTGTGTGGGTTTAGCCTAGATCTGCTAGGTGGGCTGGAAATCATAAGGTATGTTGCTCCCTGTCTTTGTTCTGGAGGTATGCCAATTGTGATGCACAGCTGCCACGGCAAGGCAAACATAGGGTAACTACGTACTTCTTGCCTGCCAATTGGGCAAGAGCAAAAGGTATTGCAATGAGAAACTGTATCTGGCTGTAGCAAACAGTCATGCCTGCCGCTGATATCTTTTGCCATGCCAGTATTTGTTGGATTGTTTGGCAGTCATCAAGAAATGGGACAAGTAGTCAAGAAGGAAGTAGGCTACATGTGGACGGGGTATTGCCTGCATGTGTGGGGGGCGGGGGGAGGAGGGGATGCTCGATCAGCTGCTTGGTCAAAATCTGGTAACAATTCCCGTCCAATACTGGACTGCCCTTTTTGCTTCAAGGGAATAAGGGCAGCCTTTTCCAGGCCACAGGTGGCAAGGCATACTCTGGTTCCTTGAGCAAAGAAGGGCGGTTGTATATATACAGGTCATTCATGTAGAGGGGCAATGCGCGAGGTTGGTCATCCCCTTGTCCAGTGTGGATGCAATAGCACACATCGGACACCTGGCAGCTATTCTTTCCATAGCGCAAAGCAGGGCATAACTGCAGTACTTCATAGCTAGCATATTATAAGGCCATCACAGCGCAATATGTAACCCTCAGTTTGGCATCGAAGGGCAATGCTAGAGAGTTTGTCAGCTGCATATTGTGGGTCGGAGTTTGTCATGATATGGTGGCACATGACAGCTCTTTTGTTCATGACGTAGTTCCAAGGCAAAGACAGCGATGCAGATCAGAAGAATGGTACCAAAAAGTTAAGGTAGTTACAAGCTCATTGGTGGGTTTCTTAAGGGTTTAACGGTAAATCACCATACTAAGGTATGGTGTTTTGCTGAGGGGTTCTCATCTAGTGCTAGTGGTTGGGGTAGGGGTTGACATCTAGTAGTAGTGATAGTGGTTTGGGGGAGGGGTTGGTATCTAGTGCTAGCGAGGGTTTTTGGCCTTGAGGATAAGTTCGGAGAACAGTGCGGGCAGGCAGCTGGCTACCTCCTATGGATCTCTTTGGCAAGGTTCCTTGGCAAAGTACCCTGGAAGGAAGCAGCTGATTGCGTGACTGGTCTCACCATTGCATGGTGAAGCATGGTCAGAGTTTTGAATGAAATGTTTTGTGGGAAGTACGCAGGGCATCAGCGGTTAGCAGATAAATAAGTATAGGGGTTGGGGGTGCTCTGCTGATGAGCAGTGACAAGGGAAGTGGCGAAGGAATTTGTGATGGAAATCAGTTGGATAACTACCAGTGTGTGCGTTGGTGTGAATACAAGGTTACATGGTTACAACTATGCACACACTATTTGTGGCGTACGATTAAGGAAGTATGTAGCCTACTTATAGTGAATACTGTAAAGCATCTGTAATCTTTGAAGGCAAGTGGATAATGCTGGCAGTAATAGAGAGAGAACAAGTAGGGCATGCCGGACTGTGGAGGCGAGGCCATTAAATTTTCTTGGCCTATCAGAGTGAACAACTTGTGTCGCTGCAAAATGAGTTTGGAGAAGGGGAGGATATCATGAGGGTTCTGGGTAGGTCTTCTGGATGGGATGGAAGGCCTTGGTGATCTGTCATCATTCTCTATGTTTGGATGGTACCAGCTTTCTATGCAAAGCTCCTACCAAACAAACATTTTGGAAGCTACATATATACTGTCTCATCAACCAAGTGAAGCCTGCACAAGATTTGGTATGTGTTCTTCCTAACTGCTCAATTATTCTCATTGCATGTTGTTGATCATAGGCTCAGAAACTGGGGATTCATGACAATTTTTAGGCAAGGTCAAGCTATGGGGTATAGTGATAAGATGATAAGCTGTTTAGCAATTAAGACAATTTGCCAGGTGTTCTTCGAGCCCGTAAACTCTTGACTCGCAGGTTGCCATGGCATTTTTTTTGGTCTCGAAATTGGGAGGCACAGGCTCTCGGAAATCCCGCAAACTTCTCACACCCACCCTCTCGAAACTCTCGAAGTCCTTGAAAAAGTCTTGGAATGGTTCTCGAAACGCCTCTGTGAACAGGCTCTCAAAACGCTGTCAATTTCGAGCTCCCGCAAATGTAACCCTGGTGATGATAGCGGTGACACATTCCAAGCGCGCTTGCACGAGGCGGGTTCGGATGCAGAGTACTCAACTGGGCCCACAGAGTTGCCTTTTTTTTGGTCTAATGTGTTCCAGTACCTTTTGCGAACTGTTACCAACCTTCATTGTCGAGTTTTGCCAGCAAAATCCATTTCAACCGAACATCTGTAAGCAGCATGCGCTCGAGAGGCAACGTTGCGAGTTAAGCAAAAGAACGTTTAGGACTCAGAAGGTGCTTCCAGTAGGCCTACTGCGTTGATTTTGAATGCTTTGGGATGCAAAGAATGTTCATCTGTGAACTGGGGAAAGGTCGCAGAACTGCATGGTTGCAACGAGTTAGCGTGAGCGGCTCTGCAGCCTTCCACCGGCTCTTGGAACGGCTTCTCATAAATCTAGTAAAAATAGTTTCAAATCTCGAATACCTCGAAAATGTTCTCGAAGTCTTGGGGACTTCGAGACTCTGGCTCTTGCAATGCTTGTCTCGAAAATCTAGAAACGGTCTCAGAAACACACCCGGTGACCTCCCAATTTCGAGACCCAAAAAAATGCCATGCAGGGCATTCAGTTGCATGTAGAGGCTCTCATGTCAGGTCTGTGTTGGGTCAGCTTGTATTCTCTAGTAGGGGCAGCTCCCGTCCCGTTCAGAGGGTGGGGTGGTTAAACCAACAAACGATCAAAAGCATAAGGTATGGCCGCACCAAGGCAGCTAGGTCGAAACGACCAAATACAATGGGGTCAAAGCCTCATTTCCCTGCTCAACGGAAACGGAACACCACAGAAATGGCAAAACAAAGAACCAACACAAAATCAGTAGCTAATCACTCTATCATAATTTTAAGCCATTGGGTCCGATTAAGCATTAGTTTTCACTTCTATAAGCTTTTCAAAGTCTGATGCATCCTCAGATTCCCAATCAAACAGATCCAGATGTGGATCTGTATTAATCAGCATCTAAAAGAGATGCGCATTAAAACCTCCAGACTTATGAGAAAACCATGCCACCCTGGTACACACAGCAACAAACTTCACTGTTGCATATACCATGTCCGGGCTTAACAACCTTCCCAACACACCCCAGAACTGGGCATTTGTTGCCATTGTAAGGGCTTGAAAAGTGCCCTGCTTTAGCGAGTAGCTTGCAGCTCAGCAGAATCTTAGCTCACCTATTGCTACGAGCTTAGTCCAGTTGTTCGCTGTGGCTCCAGGATAGCTCCTCTTCCATAGCTTCAGACAGTTGCGAGAATAGCTAAACATTCGCTTATGACATCGATAATGATGATACGACAATGGCTTGAGTCCATGTGGGCATTTGAATGGTTACGGCTCAGCGCGGCAAAAAGAGATCATCCGCTAAAGTCGACCAACGCAGTTAGTGTAACGAAGTAAATGTCGTTTTAATAGATGTTAATGGCTTCCTATTAGCGCTTTCCTTCTTGGAAATGGTGCGCTATCGGCTCAGCACAATTACGCTGAAGATTGCGGTGTCTTGCCTTGTCGGCACTAGTTCCATCGGGTTCAGGGTTTTAACCTGGAATCACTTGAGTTGGAAGCCGTAGAAGGTGCTGGCACTATTGTGTAGCATTACATCTAGCTAGTGGGGCAAAAAGAGAAGCTAGTGGAGCAAAAACACTAGTGATCCGGCTCCTTTGGCAGCTGCCATCGTAGCTGAAGAAGGTCTGAGACCACCAACAGGATTGCTACTGCTTGCTCAAAGCACGCTACAGCCACATTTCACCACTAGTATAAATAGCGGGCCTTCCCTCTGAGAAGCCGGCTTTCCCCATGCTGATATGCATGTACTCTCTGAACAAGTAAACATCAGAGCATCTATTGACCCTGTGCCTCAAAAGGCCTGTTAGACCAAGCAATCAAGTCCACGACCTCTGTGGATCCTGCTATTGCTTCTTGTGGAGTCTTCTGAGACTTCCTACGTGAATTCGTAAGTGTTTTTGGTTGAGCCTGTTGAGCTCATCCCCTACTGTAAGATTCAGACCCAAAACAAACCGCTTCCGCACAAGCGCGCTACTCTCGAACACAATAGCACAAACATAGAGTATAAGACAGCTTGCATACTGCTTGCCAGCCTGTCACATACATTCAGAGCCTCTCATAGACAAAGCATCTGCTTAGCAGCCCACTGCAAGTCGGTGCACGCTACAAACGATCCTTGGGCCAGCACTTAGCCTTTGGCATTAGTGCTGCTCACACACAGAGTAGGTTGGCCAGCCACACGCACCTAGCACGGCAGGCCCCCTACTCCCAGCCTTGGTTTTCTGGAGCTCGGGTTCCGTAGCCTTTTGCTAGTGTAACCTCGCAGATTGACATTATATCGTAACAGGAACTAAAGACAACAACTCAAAGGTTTCTCTACACAACAAGAACGAATACTGGGGAGCTTCTACCACACTGCGCAACGCAACTCAAGACAGCCTAACGATCCCATACGTGTATATGCTGTGCCCTAACAGGGACCAATGAATGTACTCTCATTGGCAAGCATCAAGGGACGACAACCTACAACAACTTATAAGCCTACTCCTCGCCGCCCACGCTCTGCTTTGATCAAGCAGGGAAGCACGTGAGTCTTTAGCCCTAGCTAAACCCGCGGTATAAAGATCCTAGTCATCGCGCCTGCATCAAGCATCAACAGCAAAGCACGCGATCGCATCAACATTAGCTTTTTCAAAGTCGATAAACATGGAGGGTGCACAGCCTGAACATCGTTTGTCAGCTAGCAGCCTGAACGCAGTAGAAAAGTTCCATGGCGGTAGAAGGGAAGACCCTGTCGACTGGCTTAACAAACTGAACCGCATTGGTCGCAACTTCAATTGGTCTGATAGGAACAAGGTTGATGTTGCACTCCTAAGGATATGTGGACCAGCAGCCGTATGGGCAGAGTCTATAGACTCAGAAGTGCCATGGAGCGAGTTCGAGTTGCTATTTTTGGACAGATTTACCGAACCCATTGAGGAAGCAATGGCACGCTTAACCAGATGTAAGCAAGGACCTTATGAAAGCATCATAGCATACACAGATAGGTTCAAATCTGATGCTAGGTCAGCAAATAGAGTAGAGGATGGTGCACTAGTCTGGCAGTACCTTGAGGGTATGAACCCAGACCTGCGTGTTGAAATATACAGGCAAGGAGGCAATCGCCCCCAAAGCATCGATGAAATATCGCAATTCATCAAGGGCTGGGAAGCAAATTCTGCAAGCCTTAACAGGTTCGGCCCAGACCCAAGCAACCCCCCTCGTGACAATAGGCGGAATACTGATGGTACGTGGACACGTTCCTCAAATAACAATAACAATGGACCTCGTAATCCTAATAGAGGGTGGAGTTCTGGCAGATATGATGGTTCGAACTCCAGGCCTCGTGACTTCGGTAACTGGCGCCCAAGGCCCCCACAGCAACAATACCAAGATAGGAGGCCCATGCCTCCACAGCAGCCTGCCTTCCCTGCTAATCCTGCCCCAAGGCCTAACCCGCCTCCAGTTTCACAGGACCCAACTATGGAAGAGATAACTAAGCAATTTGAGCAAATGAAATTAGTGCTGGACGAAAGGCGAAGAGATATGCAAAGGGATGCTAGACACACTGATGCATTTAACCTGCTTGAAGAGTGCACAGGTACAGAACCTAACAGCCCTGCTGCAGGAGCGAACAGTGAAGCTGCTTTGCTTGATAAACTAGAAACTGAACATGCTATTCTGCTGGCAGACTTTGAGCAGTTGAGATTATTGGAGCATACACTCAAGCATAAACCCACTGCTAGCCCTGTCCAAACCCCTAGCTTACCTGAAGAAGGTATGCACTTCATGGATTACATAAGTGATGGAGACTCCGAGGTTGAGCATGGTCAGTATGCCCTTGCCGGTGTTGAAGAAATCTACGTCAAAAGGTCCCATGAAGATGATGCCGCCACTGCCAGTCGCATGCCCCGCAAGAGAGTGGCTTTTGGTCCATCCACAAATCCAGGAGCTCAAGGAGTGCCTCCGAGACCCAATGGCCCTAAACCTCAGCAGAACCTCCAAGGCCGACCTGCACCCAACAAGCAGCAAGACCACAGAATGTCAGACCCAAAACCACCAGGATTATACCCTAAACCTCCTCCCCCTCAAAGGTTCCCACCTAACGGTAATGTTGCTGCTCATGGTACCCCTTCTGCAGGAAACACGGGTATCCCTGCACCCAAAGGTGACACTTATCCCCTGATGCCCAGGGCTGAGCAGATTCCCCCTGCAAAACCCGAGGTATTGGCCGAAAGCAAAGGGAAAGAAATGGCTCTAAAAGCATGTAAATCCATAAGTATTGATGCTGCTAGAGAAGCTGGCACTGTACTCACTGCCACAAAGATCATAGCTGCTGGACATATGATTGGAGATCAACAACTAATTGAAGTTGGAAAGGAGGTTGCCCGTAGGACAGATGCTTATATGCGTAGGCAAGTTGCTTCCTTATTAAAGGGCCATGATGCAACTCCAGCAGGAACCCAGGTTGAACATGGAATACATTACTATTCCGAATGCAGTAAGGACGAGTCTCCCCAATCTGAAATTGAGTTTTTGGGGGAATGGGAGGAAGAGACACCCTCTGAGCCTACCGTTAGGGCCCCAGGCCGTGCCACTATGTGCCAAATACCTGTTAAGGTAGCAATGAGCGACGAGATTTATCCTGCCATAGTGGACACAGGAGCTAGCAAATCTGCTATCACTAATTTTGTGCTGCGCAAGATAGGAATTGACAAACATGTAGTCCCCGTTGAAACGGTCTACCTAAATGCAGACGGCAGAAAAACCTCCTCTCAGGGGAAAATCATGAATGTTCCAATAACCTTGGGCCGAATTACCACCAAAGTCGATTTCTGCGTGACTAATGCCCTGAATTATGATGTGCTACTGGGAGTTGACTTTCTTAAAAGTGCCAGAGCTGGGATTGACCTAGACAATGATAAACTACGCATTAACTTGGGTGGTGGCCTAGAAGAGGTCTTACCTCTGAAATGCCGTTTACAGGCTCCCTCCGAGGAGTACCCCGGGCAAGCAACCATGGGCATGCTCCAGCCCGTTGAGGAGGAGGTTGAGACCATGCTCGTTTTGGATGAGGAAATCACACCTGCGCAAGAACAAGACAATACCGGCAATGAGCCCATGAAGCCTGCTACTAAGTATGCTGAAGACACCAACCCAAGTGCAGACCTGATTTGGCAGGCCTACACAGCATGGAGAGATGAATTAGAAGAAGGTCGAGACCCCCAGGCTGCTGGAAATGCTGCTGCTGCAGCTCTATCGACTCTTATGTCCCAACCCAGCAGCAGCATGACTATGGATCTGACGGCCAGCAAGATTATCGATGAGGACACCAACCCAGATGCGGCTATTGCTAAAGCCCTGGCAGCACAAATGATAAACGAAAACATGGCTGCACCTATGACCGAGGAGGACCTGCCAGTGCAAACAGCAGCACAACTCGCATGTGAAGACGCCATCTTGATGATGGACTGTGAGGAGTTTGAGGCAGATCAAGATCTAGACACTAGACCAGTCACTAAAGGCACCACCAGTGACGATGAAGTGACGGCTGGTGACCAGGACAACGGTGCCTTTGGAAGCTACTACTTTGAGGAGGTAGATGATGATGCTACTAAGAAGAAAAGCAGAGATGGCTCAGGCACTGGCAGTGACTCTGACTCAATGCCTTCGCTCTGCTCTGCTACAAGCAGTGATGAGGGTACAGATTGGGACAGTGATAACGCTAGCTGGGGTAGCATGGATAGTGAGCATAGGAATGAGAATGAGGTGTGGCAGGCAGGCTCGGTTTTGTCTGTTCCGTTTCCTAAGAAGGGCCGTGTGGCTGACCGTGTAGACTACTGTAAGCGTACTTGCTCTTATTCCCCTGGCACTTCCACGACTGATCGCACAGAAGCCATATATGTGTTTGACCCAGAAATAGAAGTACCTGCTTCACCCTCCGTTGCTGCAGCGTGTAATTTAGCTAAAGCTGATCAGCAAGAAAGTGACAGTGAAGAAGAAATAGAAGTTGGCTGTGCAGCAATTCACTCAGGGGAGCTGCCCCTTATGTCAATTCCAGCCCCTGGCAGTATTAAAACCCCAGATGAGATCAAAATCGGGGAAGAATTAACTCCACAGCAAGCTAGAAAGCTTAGGCAACTACTGTGGGAAGAAAAAGACATATTTGCCTTTACACCTGAACAACTAGGCAAATGCGGCACAGTAATGTTTGATATAAGACTCAAGCCTGACGCCAAACCAATTGCACAACGGGCCTATCGCATGTCACCAAAAGAAAAGGAAATTCTGAAAGCAGAGATTGAGAAAATGCAAGAGCTGGGACTAATCATACCTAGCTGTAGCGAATGGGCCTCCCCGTGTGTATTGGTTCCCAAGAAGGATGGAACACACCGCCTGACATTGAGCTATAAACAGCTAAACGCAGTAACTGCGAAGGACGAGACTCCAATTCCACTGCTTCAGGAGGTCCTTGAGATGCTAGGAAAAGCAAAATATTTTGCATCAGCTGATGCCACTAAGGGCTTCCTGCAAATCCGCTGCAGCCCTGCATCTGCTCCCCTGGCCGCTTTCACAGCAGGAACACTAGGACTATGGGAGCCTACTGTGCTTATGATGGGTCTTAAAAATGGCCCCCCTACCTTCCAGCGATGCATGAACATTGGGCTAGCAGAACACATTGGCAAAAGGTGCTTTGTCTACCTGGATGACTTAGTGATCTTCAACGAAACATTCGACGGCCTACTGCAGGACATCAAACTGGTTTTTCAAAGCTTAAAAAGAATGGGCATGACACTAGCCCCAGCCAAAAGCGTATTTGGGGTAAAAAGACTACGCTTTCTAGGCCATTTAGTGGATGAAGAAGGCACGCGGCCTGACCCTAAGCTGGTAAAAAGTATACTGGAATATCCCCGACCTAGAAGCAGAGTGCAAGTACAAGCCTTTCTGGGCTTAGCAGGGTTTTATCGCAGATTTATCAAGGATTTTGCTATCATAGCTGGACCTCTGCATGATCTAACAAAGAAAGATGCCCCCTTTTGCTGGAATTCCACACAAGAAGCTGCCTTTCTCACCCTCCAAGCAAAATGTGCCGAATGGCCAGTCTTGCGACGACCTGATTTCAGCAAACCATTCTTTGTGAAAACAGATGCTTGCAAGCAAGGATTTGGCAGCATACTGGGCCAAAAGGACAGCAATGGCAGAGAGTATGTGGTGGCTTATGCCAGCCGCAAAACCAAGCCATGCGAAAAGAATTACTCTGCCTCAGAGCTGGAATGTGCAGCAGTTGTTTGGGCTCTTACTACCAAGTGGCGACCATATGTATATGGAGCCCCCTTCCAACTCATTACCGATCATGCCAGTCTGAAATGGCTTATGACTGCTACTAATCTGACAGGACGCCTCGCCCGCTGGAGCCTACGGCTGCAAGAGTTTGACTTCGAAATTGTCTATCGCAAAGGTGTTGAACACAAAGATGTGGATGCTTTGTCACGAGCCACCGATGTAGGTGAAGGACCACCCATGGTTATAGACCTTACCCACGACTCACCAGCGTTGGAAGGACCCATTGATTTGACATCTGATGTATGGGAAGAGCATATTTACACAATGATGGAGGCTGATTATGACCACTCCTTCCCTCTTCCAGCTGAGGCTGAATCAAACATTGAACAAGAGGCTTCAGGCTGGCCTGCAACACAACCAGATGAAGAACAGCCAGAGTTACCCCGGTGCATTTCAGAATACAATTGGATTAATCATGACAAAGACAGCTTTCGCATCTCTCTGGACGGATCCATAGGAGCAGGCAAAAGCTCCATCTTGTCCCTGCTTAAAGAAGAGCTGCCTATGGACTACTACTTAAAGCCAGAACCTGTTCATCTTTGGGAAGCTAAAGGAGCGCTGTCCCGCTTTTATGCCACAGCTCACCTACCCCAAGACTGCTATGAGCGCTGGATGGCAGCTCAAGAGCTACAAAACACCATATTTCAGTCCTACATTGATCCAGCACCCTACCCTAGGCGGACTGTTATGGAAAGGGGTGCATTAAGTTGTCTCTCTGTATTCACACCACCCAGACTTGGAACAAAGCATCTACAGCAAAGCCTTGTCAGATCCCAGGTTTTTACACACGGTTCCCCACGCTATTATCTATTTGGATGTACCCCCTGAGGTATGCCTGCAACTCATTAAAAGTAGGGGGATTGCCTGTGAGCAAAAAGTGGATTTATCTTATCTACAGAAGCTAGAGGATCAGTATTATACACTGATAAACACATTCAAGGGCCGTGTTCGCATTATTGATGGCACCATGCCCAAAAGAACAATACTTCTGGAAGTGAAGCGAGCAATCAAAGAACTAGCTCAGGAATTTGAGGCGCAACCAAGCAAGCCAGTCAGAGCCAGAGATTTACTACCTGAGTTTCCAGCACGACGCTTTCCATCCGTTCAACAAGATGGAGAGTATAGAAATGGGTTGCAACATGATGCTTTAAGAAAAACACACCCTGGAGACGTGTTTATACGCAAAAACCATGAGGTTAGGTACCCCGGGGGAACCATAATTTCGGCATTAGCAAGCAACGCAGCAGAATGGTTCCATGGACCCATTTTGGAGACTCAACCTATAGAATATGACCCTGCCAGGCATGCATTGGTTTTATTTGGCCACGGTGGCCAGTATGAGTTCACCTCAACATTTTGTGAACGGTACCAAGCAGTACATGGTGAAGACCCCTCTGTACACGACAGAGTGGATGCAAAATTGATCCTGGAAGTTATGAGAGAAGTTGGATGGGCTTCTAGTGCACCACATATGGCTCTAGCCATAGTTCCCCGCAAAGGCATTGACGCCTTGTCTATCTTCAGAACACACCATAACAGCGAGATGGTATGCATCAGTCCTGACACTTATGCAATCAGACGTCTCAACATGAGGAAGCCCTACATGCCTGTGCCAGAAGACCCTACAACACTGCTTAGGGCCTATCAAATCGAGGGACATCTGCTAAACCGCCAAATCACAATATTTACCGATCAAGCAAGCTTCTATGGCGCCCCTGCAGTAAAATGGGGAGAGGACTATGGCACAGGCCGCCACCCAAAGTATGGTGAAATCCCTCCTCCTAACAAACAAGCACAACTACTTGAGGGGTCAGTAAGGCAACCACCCGACTGCATTTTGTTGATGACCGACTGTGATGACTTACATCCTCACACGGCGGGGACGCCGTCTTTCCGAAAACGGGGGGAGGACCCAGAAATACACCCCGAAATACACCCCGCAGAAGTACACCCCACACAGCAGGAGACAAACAGCGACAAAGCTATATCTGACTCAGACTTCACAGTACCCGTGGACCTGGCATGTGAGATTTGCCAAGATCCAGGACAATGGGAGAAGATGCTAATCTGCGAGAAATGCTTCAAGGGCTTTCATTATCCCTGCCTCAAACTCACCGGCATCCCAGAAGGGCGCTGGGAGTGCAAAGACTGTTGTGATGAGACCTGTAGCCCAGAATCATCATTCCAAACCGCAGATGAACTAGATGCGGCTGACAACCTTCCCACAGCGCTCTCAACCCTTCTCAGCGCCCAAAATCACCCTGCAGAAGAACCAACAGAGCAGGACAAGGAAGCTGGTCAGCCTGACATATTCAAGGACACAATGGTTTTGCATTACTTGAAAACAGGCACCCTGCCAGACAGCGCCGAGACTGCAGAGGAAAGAAAGAAGACAATGAAGAGTGTAGCAAAGCGAGCAAAAAACTACAAGATGGCCAAAGATGGCAGATTGTACAGAAGGCCCACCAAAGCCTATCCAGCTGTTCGGATGGTGCCCTCACCAGCTACAAGACAACAGATTGTTGCTGAAGCCCATCACCAGTTAGGACATATGGGCATTAAACGTATCATGAGCCTGCTGACGCCCACCTACTTCTGGAGTAACATGACTGGGGATGTCAAGGAGGCAATAAGGCAGTGTGATGCCTGCACAAGAAAGGGTGGCCTTCAAAAGCTCAAGGAGGACCCCGAGCTAAAGCCTATACCCCCTGGCAACATTTTTGAACGAGTATGTGTGGATCTGATGGGTCCAATGCCCAAAACACCAAGAAAGTCAAAATACATAGCTGTAGCAGTCTGCCATTTTTCAAAATATGTGTGTGCTAGGGCAATACCAGACAAAAAGTCTGAGACTGTAGCTAGGTTCTTTCTCGAAGAAGTGATAGCAGCTCATGGTGTGCCAAAGATAGTACAAAGTGACCGAGGAACCGAATTTCTTGACCAATTTCAGGACTTGATGCAGAAGTGTGGCATAAAGCACATCACCAGTAGTGCTTATAGGCCAGAAGGCAACGGCATGGTTGAGAGAATGGTGCAAAACATCTTGCACTCGTTACAGAGAGCAGCCATGAGGCACCCAGAATCTTGGGACTTGGAATTACCATGGGTGCTGCTGGGTTCTAGGGCAGCTAAAGCAGCCAGCACAGCACATTCGCCTTTCTTTTTGGTCTATGCACGGAACCCTTGCCTACCAACTGATCGCAAGCTGATGCTCAGCAATGGTCAAACTCCAGAAGGCAACACTACAGAGACCGACCTTGAACACCCTGACCACGTTGACCTTCCCCATGTTGTCAACGAAAGCTTACATGAGAGAAGCAAAGCAGTTAATGCTGCTGCTGACGAAGCGCTGGAAAACATTAAGAAGGCACAAGAACAACAGAAGAAAGCCTACAGAAAACGCAGGGGCCTGCAACCTAACCCCCGCAAAGATATGCCTCCTGGCAGCATGGTACTAATGAAGGTGCCTGCCAAAAACAAACTGACGGCTGGCTGCGAAGGTCCCTACCGTGTGGTCTCTTATCATGGAGATGAGACTGCGCTCAAGCAAGGCTCCCACCCCAACAGGGTGGTGCTAGAAGATGCAGATGGCAAAGCCTGGGGAATCCATGTGAGCCGCATATACCCCTACACTCCTGACATACCAAATACTAGCCCTAAAAGGTTATAAAAATGCCAAAAGGACAGCACCAAGCCCCTTTCTCGGGAAAATTATGATCAGCTAGACCTCATGACCAAGGAGCAATTCCATGAGAGATTGACCTACCTTTATGGGTATCCAGTTCCCCAAAAACATGCCACCAGACTTCGCACATACTGGCTGCGAGCCCTCAACAACCCAGTAACATTTGCCACCAGCCCAGAGAAAGTACGCCCTCTCTCTGTCTTGATCAACTGGCGAAAGCTACTCAGGCTATGCTCACAGCCTGTCATCTTGGATCCCTGCGCAGGAGAAGGAACAGTGTTGCGAACCATTAAGGCAGAAGTTCCAGGATTAGAAAATGCAGCCTTGTACAACAATGATGTGAGCTCCAGCCATTGCACGGAGCTAAGTTTTGACTGTGTCACCCCAGATGAATGGGCAGTAGCCCCCAGTAAGATAGACATTATCCTGTCTTCTCCTCCCTGAAACATTGCTGACTGCATGTTCCCTGACTTTGTATCTAGAAGCAGGCTCTTTACAGCCATGCATAATAGTGGTGATTGGATTGCCAGCGGCCCTATCTTAAGGAGATTGTACTGGGCTTGGCTGGTTTCTCAAAACCAAGCAGTCGAGATCCGAGGACTCCCACGAGTTAAGAACAGGCCTACACGAAGTTGTACATGGTATATAGTCTTTGCTTCCAGCAAACTCAAAGACCTACTGTGGCAAGGATCTACAGATTGCCTCACATTATATGGACCTTGAATAACCATAGCAATCAGAACAACAACGGGATCCCATTGAAAGCTTTGCTTGAACTAGAATTTCGGAATTGCTTCCACCTGATGAGTGGCTGTATACTGTAGATTTTTGCGGGTGGAGGACTCCTGTCTACTACCTACAAGTATTTTTGGGTCTAAAGCCCATACTCGGGCGAGGACGCCCTCTCGTCCTGGCCGGGAGAGACAGCTGTAAGGGCTTGAAAAGTGCCCTGCTTTAGCGAGTAGCTTGCAGCTCAGCAGAATCTTAGCTCACCTATTGCTACGAGCTTAGTCCAGTTGTTCGCTGTGGCTCCAGGATAGCTCCTCTTCCATAGCTTCAGACAGTTGCGAGAATAGCTAAACATTCGCTTATGACATCGATAATGATGATACGACAATGGCTTGAGTCCATGTGGGCATTTGAATGATTACGGCTCAGCGCGGCAAAAAGAGATCATCCGCTAAAGTCGACCAACGCAGTTAGTGTAACGAAGTAAATGTCGTTTTAATAGATGTTAATGGCTTCCTATTAGCGCTTTCCTTCTTGGAAATGGTGCGCTATCGGCTCAGCACAATTACGCTGAAGATTGCGGTGTCTTGCCTTGTCGGCACTAGTTCCATCGGGTTCAGGGTTTTAACCTGGAATCACTTGAGTTGGAAGCCGTAGAAGGTGCTGGCACTATTGTGTAGCATTACATCTAGCTAGTGGGGCAAAAAGAGAAGCTAGTGGAGCAAAAACACTAGTGATCCGGCTCCTTTGGCAGCTGCCATCGTAGCTGAAGAAGGTCTGAGACCACCAACAGGATTGCTACTGCTTGCTCAAAGCACGCTACAGCCACATTTCACCACTAGTATAAATAGCGGGCCTTCCCTCTGAGAAGCCGGCTTTCCCCATGCTGATATGCATGTACTCTCTGAACAAGTAAACATCAGAGCATCTATTGACCCTGTGCCTCAAAAGGCCTGTTAGACCAAGCAATCAAGTCCACGACCTCTGTGGATCCTGCTATTGCTTCTTGTGGAGTCTTCTGAGACTTCCTACGTGAATTCGTAAGTGTTTTTGGTTGAGCCTGTTGAGCTCATCCCCTACTGTAAGATTCAGACCCAAAACAAACCGCTTCCGCACAAGCGCGCTACTCTCGAACACAATAGCACAAACATAGAGTATAAGACAGCTTGCATACTGCTTGCCAGCCTGTCACATACATTCGGAGCCTCTCATAGACAAAGCATCTGCTTAGCAGCCCACTGCAAGTCGGTGCACGCTACAAACGATCCTTGGGCCAGCACTTAGCCTTTGGCATTAGTGCTGCTCACACACAGAGTAGGTTGGCCAGCCACATGCACCTAGCACGGCAGGCCCCCTACTCCCAGCCTGACACCATGTTGTGCATAAAAGCCACTGGAACAGCTGCATGCATCTTCTCCCATGCGTCCACCATGGTTAAGAGGATGAGTGCATCTATTGGTCAGATAGCTTGTGTGTGTCAACAGTTTGAACTACTGTGGACCTTGCTGCAGAAAGCTGATAGACTATGGAGGCCATGGGTAGGGGGTGGTGTGGGTAGAGTGTAGTGCTGGTTCAAGTGTGTGTGAGTCTCAGTTGGGAAGCTTGTGAGAAAGCCTCCCAGAGTAGCATATCCAACTGTTCACTCATTTGTGCACAAACCCTCATCGATTGCCACTAAAAACTGCATGGCAGTGAGTCGATTGTCTTGGGGAGTGATGTCATTAGGTTGATTAAGTAAATGTATGGTGTATGGTGTAGACAAATACATCGTGGCGGTACCAACCCAGATGACGCCGTAAGTCGGGTCATCAAATATGGGTAGACTTATGGGGTCAGTTCAGATGGCGCAAAGTGGTATGCTGATGTATGCTGGAAATGTGGTGTGTGGCAAAGGAATTTCGTTTGGGCTAGTGCAAGCCATGAGTGAGCTAATGCTGATGAAAGTGGACCTTGTGACCTGTAGCAATCACAGCATTGGCGAGCATGTATAGTAGAGAAGTTTGAAGTTGGGTATGTGTGCTGCAGTCCGGTAACAATATGTAGGCTCCTTGCAGTCTAATGGAGAGTTTAGACGCATCATTTATGGTTACAATGACCAAAGTAGACCTACCTTGCAAGAATTGTTTTTTCAAACATGCACATTGCACCTGGGGTTTGGTCTCAAAGCAGCACTGGTGGGTAGGTTCACCCAGATGTGGTAAAATCATCAAGGCAGGATAACCACCAGTGTAGGTATGTTGTACAGAGTGCAGAGTAGGTAACAACAGATGGTACAAGCCGGGCCATGCAGCAGTTAGGCATCGTAGGCATGGTTAACAAGTATGAGTGAATTTTAATTGCTGCAATCAGGCAGTGCTATGTATGCGTGAATCAACCATCGTCAGCAGTAGATTTAAAATGGGGGACTAAGTTGTTGCAGTCAGAGTCAGGAGGTCACTGCTAGTGTTATGCAACTACTAAACCCTAAAACCTAAATTCCATTCGAAGCAGCACTGATGTGCTCCTGCCCGCTCATGACATATGGGTCATCAAGGCAGAACCAATAGTGTAGCTATGTTGGACCACGTGCCGTGCTGGTTAAAGGACGGATTACATGGCATTAGGGACTATGCATGGTCTCCTCCTTCTTACAGCCCTTGTGGAAGGTGCATCTTATGGTTTTCAAAATCTTTAGGGCTTCATGGGGATGGACTAGGCTTGAGATTGAGCAGCTGCTGCAGTCTGCGAATGCTCTAGGACGCATCCTGCAACCTGGCAGCTGTCCTGTTTCATAGCGCAAGTCCAAAGCACGACATACAGGGGCAGGCAGTTCCTCAAAGCAACGTAGTAAATTATATATAGGGTCAAGTCGTATACAGGCAGATTTGGCCGGTCAGTCAATTAGCAGGCCATCTGCAGTCATGGAAGGAGTGCACACCGCTTGCTCGCTGACTGTTTCTCTGTCGCCATACATAATAGGTGCCACCACCAGTGCTAATGACTGCAGCAATCTCAGCAAAGGCAACTAGTACCAGTGCATGCTGCTGCGCATGCAGTAGTGGTGGCAATGTTGATAGGTGGCCAGTAGCAGATCCTTATCTTTGATGACGATGTGCACATGCCACCTATCAATTTTACAGGCTGGGACTGACTGGCAGCGCACACCTATAAATCAAGCATGCAATGCTTGTGCGCAAAATGTCTCTGCTGGTTTTATTGTGTACAACCAAAGTACCTGCAAGGAAGCTACGGGTATCACCGGACTAACGGTGTCGCAGGATGAATAGGAAAGGGTAAATGAGGCCGTCAGACCATCCAATTACCCCACAGCAGCAGGCCAGGCAGCAGCAGCAGCCAAGTGAGGAGCTGGCCTGATGATTGAGCTTCACTGAGCTGCTATATCGTCAGTAATTTAGGGGGGGTTGAAACAACCAGTTTCCGAGGATCCAGGAACCCCCGTGGAATTCAACGCAGTGAGAATCCCCTGATGCAGGCTACGCGGGTGTCTGAAGCGCGTGGTGCCGTCAACCAGTCTACCGGTTGCTGTAAATGGCAATGTCGGCAACCAGTAAACGGGTTGAGTAAAGGGTAGCTGCCAGCAAGGGGTTTAGGGTTTTAAGTCTAGGACCTGCAGCATCGAAGAGCTATGATTCTTGTTAAATCATTGTTGAGCGAAGATGTAAACAGTATGTGTACAGCAAATCACAATGTGAATGTACGTGTGGGACCAGATGAGCAGGAACATGAACAACATAGGTACATGAGGATATAGGCTTACACAAAGGCAGCGCAAACAGCAACAGCTCATGTGACTCCAACCAATCACTTCCTCAAAGGGGCAGGGTTGTGTTCAACAGATGGGTCTGCAGCTGTTCAGCCCTTGGGAACAACTCGGCACCATCGACATTTTTGAAGTAGTATGCCATTGCACCAGTCGCATACTATGTGGCAATGAGAAGCATCAGGAGCACTTTCTCATTCTGCATCACTGCTAGTACCAATCAGCGATAATCTAGACAGTATCTGTGCCAGCTACGGGACAGACAACGTACTACAAAACAATATGATTATATATGTAAACCGATGGGAAGGAAGATAAACAGCACATGTACGTGACGATATAGGCTTACACAAAGGCAGCGCAAACGGCGGCAGCAGCCCACCTGGGCCAAATGCATCACTCCCTCGAAAGGGCAGGGTTGGGTTCAACAGATGTGTTACAGCTGTTCAGCCCTTGGGACTATTCGGCATCCTCGGCAGTATTGATCTAGTATGCAGCGGTTCTTGACATTTCACCAGTTGCATACTATTAATGTGGTAATGAGAAGCATTTGCAGCCCAGTTGTACATGCAACTGTATACAAGAGCTCAGGAGCTTTTCATTTTGTATTCCTGCTAGGAGCAATGAGTGATGATGTAGACAGTATCTGTATCCTTAACCCTCAATATAAACCCTAAACCCTAACCCTAAATCCTAAGGTAGTATCTGTGCCAGCTATGGGACAGGCAAGGCTCTGCTACAGAAATCAACAATGTGAGCCGATGAGATGGAAGATGAACTGCATAGGTACATGCCGATATAGGCGCATGTAATTCTGCCACTGCGTTTACATCCCTGTTTACATCTTTGGAATGGGAGGTCCAGACCTCAATCCCCCTGATGTGCTGCCATATAGGCGCATGGGCGCAAAAAATTTACACTGGGATACTATCGTAACATGATCCCATGTATGTTCGGTGCTCGCACAGTTCGGCATGCGCGTGCTGTGTTCTGTCCGAATGCATGTTACCGCATAGGTACGGACAAACAAAGCTGTGAGTGACAAATTCGGACCTAAGAAAATGGCCTTGGATCCCCATGCATACATTGACAAGGTGGCCTCCTGCTTCTTGAATTGGGGTGGTGGATAGCCCTTGATGTAATGCAGCTATGGCATGCAAGCCAGCTCCATCCTTGCTGGTATTGGCACTTTGCCACACAATAACAAAATGCAAAATTTTGACCAGTCAGAACCTCAGCATGAGGGGGTACCCTTACTTTGCACCTCCCCATGGCTCCATCCACTGCGTGCAAGTAGCTTTCACTGGCTGAGGGCAGTGCCTCAAACACCATGCATGCTAACCATCACTGTGTCAGCAACAGGAACCCTTGCCCAAGGCTTGGCAAAGAATCAGACCTGTGGTGGATCCCTTGCATACATGCAGCTGTTTGCAAAACTCCCTGCATTTCTCAAGCCATCCTTGCAACAATCACCATACTGCCTTAGAGTGCATGGTGTCTCCTCCATCCTACAAGATTAACCCAGCATGGCCTTGCCCTTTCAGGTCTCCAAGAAGAAACTGGCCTGAACATGACTCCTCCAAAACAGCGTGCGCAATTTTGCAAACACAAATGCACAAATGAGCAGATTTTGCCCTTCTGCCATTATAGCTGCAAAAGCAATGCATGAATCCATGCATCATCTCCTTGCAGTACTTGATGTGCCAGTGCCACTGCCAAAAGACATCCGGCTTGTATGCCCTCAACTTTGACAGCAACCCACTAACATGTGTCACAACCTAGCAGCACCTCAAGAAAGTCATCGTTTCAGTAGCATGCAGTGCTACTTAGCTCTTGCGATCATCATTTAGGGTGTATAGGCGTTGCTTGACAAGCCAAAAGGCGTATGGTTGCCCGTCCTAAAGCGTACAGCAAGGTGTTGTCCATCTGCTTCGAGTTTACAGGCTGAAAGGTGCTGGTTGTGCCTTGTTGAATCAGAAGGCTACCCTCGACATTCGGACCATGCGAGGTCCAGACCAGAGCAAGATGGGCTCATACGCTGCTTTCGTTTGTCAAGGAGGTCATTATCAACTTTGTGTAGACGACGGGCTATGATGCAGCTGATGAGCGCATTTGCCTATGGTGTTGAAGTTGGGCAACACTGAGCCATGCTGCGGTAGAAGCCCAAAGCTTCATACTCATCAATGCAATGGCAGTTAGAAGCCTGGGATGGCTGTATAGCATGCTTGCATCCATTGAAGCATCGCGCGCTGGGCAGGAGGCGCTTTTGAGAAAGCGTTCCCAAACATTTCTACCGGGCAAAAAACATTTCGCCCGGAGTTGCTACGCTATGCACACAAACTAAGAGGGTAGGGCAAATGGCAGCAGCCTTTTTGACCTTGGCACTTGTCTTAACAAGTTGTTTGACACTTGGTTTGATTAAAGGCAGGGTTAGGCTCATTAGGAGGCCTTGCTGGGTTGAACTCTGTGGTTTTATGGTACCTACTGGGATAGCAAAAGGGGAAGGCTGCATACAGGAGAAGCCAGGTGAGCAGCACAAGTATGTGGTAACACCGGATCTTGCCAGTAGGACAAATGGCGGCTGAATAAACTGAATTACAGCCCATCCCTTAAAGTTCTTTTTGCTCAAAAGGGGGAAAAAGCTCAACAGATGGGTTGCAGCTGTTAGCCCTTGATAACAAGTCGCCATATTCATGATAACATGCTGTTTTTACATCGAATGATCCATCAGCGGGGTTCTGTGCTGTTCTCGGACTTGCGAATCCAGACGCTCAACTCTAATACGCAGATGCTAAACCATAAAACTCAACACAGGTGTGATCCGATAGTGAGAAGACAGATTAGCAGCATATATAGGTACGCAGGTAGATAGGCTTAACTCCGCAGAGTTAGGACAGATCGCAGCAAACCATCTGCAGACCCTGCAAATTACCTCAAAAGCGCAGGGACACACTAAAACAATTGACAAGGTGATCCTCGTGTGAGCCAATAGTGAAAGTTAGCAGCAGCATCGCAGTCGAAACACCCTTTTTGCCGGGACAGCACCAGATTTCATCTTTTGAGCCACCTGCTGCGCTCTGCTATGTTGTGCTTATATGCGTAAAGACTGTTCATGCCCGCTGTCACATACACCATCAATCAGAGCTTGTTTCGTGCTGCAAACCAGCAGCAACAGAGTGAGCAGATTATGTCAGAGCTCCAGCAGCTGGCCATCAAAACCAGGCGATCTGACTGCATCCGAAGGCCCCCATGGATCATTACGATACATCCGAGTACTTGAAAGATGCATGCCAGACCATTGCAAGGCTTGCTTTAGCTTTGCCGATGTTGGTGACCAGATGCTCGGACGATAGTTTGGAGAAACGCTTTGTAAGTGTCCTGGTGGCCAGACTCCGGCTCATGTACGTGTACTCTACACGCTGAACCCCCCTCCTGCCTAACCTTAGGCGCCACTGCTTTTGGCTGCCTAACCTTGCCTAATGTCGTTATCATTTTTCGCCTAACCTAAGGGCTGCCTAAGCTGCTTAGGTTAGGCAGACTGCTTAGGCCTTCACCCTTAGGTTGGGCAGCAGTGCTCCCTTGCCTAAGTTAGGCGGGGCTTAGTAAACCCTGAACCCTGAAGCTTAGGCAGGGCTCTGTAAACCCTAAAAACTGCCAAACTGACATGCCTTCGTCACGATCTTAGTAGCGATGGCCTATCCAAAGAAAGAACGACCATATGTTTAACAATTGTCTGTAATGTACAGCTTGCATACACCTTTCACCGCACATGTGGATGGCTTTGTAGCTGTGCTGTGAATATAGACACACTTGCTTCCTTTCCATGCCATCAGACACAACCCACATTCTGCTCCACCTCAGTGTCTTTGTGACGGCTTGAGGTGCAGGGCCTATGGCACTTTTTGCTGTGGCATATGATGGATCGTAATTGATACCATATCCTTGCTATCCACGTCTATCTCTGCTTCCCGCCATTCCACTACCGGTAGTTTACAACCCCCTTGCCATTCCCCCGGCTGCTGCCCTCTTCTTCCTCAACTGCTGTATGAGCGGCCTGCTAAAGCTGACCATGTTATCTAGTCCCAACCCCACTGCTACAGCTGCCAGCTACTTTACAGCCCCTGCTGTCCTTGGTGTCTTTCTCATGTTGCTTCTAGCTCCTGCTGCTTTCTGGTCCACCCCTTCAGAGCTTGGCGGTCTGGTGTCTGCATGGAGATAGACAACAATAAAAAATGGATTAAGGTCAATAAATACATATCCAAGCAGCAGCACAAGCAGAAGATGAGTGCAATCTACAGTAAGCAGTCCTCTACACAAGCAAGGAGATGAGTACACACTACGAGTAAAGAGATAATTGTTCAAGCAGCAGCACACGTCACAAACTGAGCGCAAGCTACCAGTATGCTATCCTATGTTTTATCACCAGCACAAGCAGCAAGGTGAGTGCAAGGTGACAGTAGACAATAATCTAAACAAGCAGCAGCACAAGCCATACAAGCTTGAAATTAAGCCGCTACTACTATAGGCTGCTTACGACGCATGCTAGGCATTACTGTTAACACAAACAGCAATTGTGGGTGGTGCACGGCCTGAAAGCTGTGCAGTGCTCTATCTCATACCATTAACGCGCAGTGGTGGGCGCTGCATGGCCTGAAAGCTGTGCAGTGGGCTATCTCATCCAATAAAGATGCAGTGGGGCTGGGCGCCTGCACACCCCATAAAAGACAGAATGGCATGGCAGCTAGAAGTGACAAGGGTGCACCAAGTGCTGTTGATGACCAGTCCAAAAACCACCCACTCACAGCAGCATGACCTTTCTCAATACAAAGCACGATCTATCAGCTTCCCACTCCTGCGGCCCTAAGCTAGCATGTAGACAAAATGTGACAAATGCATGGGCTGAGACATGTCATGCATGAATTTTGCTCACTATGCAGTAAGGAGCTAACAGGGAAAAAATTGGGTCCTATAAACCAATGGCTTTAGCACTGATTCGTAGAATTAGGACGCAAGACTTTTATGGCACCTTCCAACAGTCGACGTTCGCTAAATCAAATAAACACCCTATGTTACCAACTTGTGAGGGCATGGGCTGTCATGCAGCCCTAAGGCAAGTGTCTCCGGACAAAAGGATGAGGAGTGCAAGAGGGCTGCATGTGGCTCTAACATACAAAACAATGTGCAACAGCCAGAAAACAAATTTGCTGCTAATTTGGCATGGCTGGAGTACCTGCTGTCAACTGCTCCCTGGACCATAGCATGTGCTGCTGCCATGATGCTACACATACATGGCTGTTTTGATTACCCACCATGTCCTCGTGAGGCTACTACCCCTTGCAAGCCAGACCCTACTTGCTGAGCCTACATACCAAGACCGTTAACTCCGTGGGAATCTGCTGCTGCTAGCCAAGAATAATGGGCAGATGGCCCTTATTGATCCTTACTGTCAGTATCTTTACATATTTGGCTCGATAGGCTCCATTTCGCGCAGACCCAAGCTCACCATGATATGGAGGACCCAGATATACATTGCGAGCTCGTCAGCTTCTTTGGGTTCCCTCAGCTGCTGTCAGATCATCACATTAAAAGGGACACATCTGCGACCACCCCATCCAGGATCTTAGCTAAGCATCGAGCGGCTGCGTGCGTCATGCTCGTTGCCTTTAGTCCATGTGTCCACCCCCAAGATATGTGCTCCAGTAGATCCACGCACCATGACCTTCATGGTGAGACTAATGAGTGGTAGATCGACGAGATGATTGGTTGTGCGCACTCAAGCATGTCTGCGTAGAGGAAGCTCTGCTGCCTTCGAAGGCGGATCGTGGCTTCGGTTCAACCATGCACATGGCTAATCCAAGCGCACCACAGATATGCCAGAATGAAATCCTGTAACATGCTTGCAGGCCAGCACTGCTCTTCGGTATGTGATCCCGTTGATTGGTCTAGCGTGCACATGGGCCATGGCCCAAGGTCCCGTTGCTAGTCGGCTGCATGACAGAGCAAGTGACGGAGGCGGTAACTGCCACGTTATCCACAAAATGCTTATGGCATGAAAGCAAAGGCTCGCGGGCCAGCCCTGGCACCTTGGCAGCCACCGGAAGTTGTTCAAATATGCGCTCCGCGACCAGTCCACGTAGGACTGACAGACTCATTGCCGGACTCATTCAATGAGTCATTGATCGACTTGCGAACGTCACAAGAGCAATATGCCAACTTTTGTAAGTTAATCTTACCCGCTTTACTTCGCTTCTGGCGGTTCCATGCATCAAACCATAGCTATTACTTCACACATGCATGCACCTCTCTGAGGTGTCCTGTTTTCAAGGAGCCATCTGCTTGAACCCCTGCCTTGCTCTGCTAGACATGCTTTTCAGTTGTAATTTCCTGGTTCCGCGGAATTGGGACATTCTTCTTATTGACGTTTGGGGTCGTTCGCTGTTTTCTATCGCCCCCAGTGCCGCCCGCCTCAATGAACCTAGGCCCAGCATGGGTCGCGTGGACCTACTTGGTAGCATGGTAGAAGGTGGAGCCAATGACTCTGACCTGGGGTTGGGCGGAGATCTCCGAAGGTTCAGCCGGTCAGCTGGAAATACAGACTTTGCCAAGGCAAGGCTCTGCACGTGAGCTAGCAGCTCAATACCCTTTTAACAAGCAGTCGTGCACAGCCCAAGTCCTTCCAAATCAGCACTTCCTCGATGCAGCTGATTGGTAGCAGCAATATCCGTCCCTCTTGGAGTATGGCCAGCTATAACAACACAGCTATGACAGCACAGGTTTTGCATGCCTTTTCTTGTATCAGCAACGGGTGCCATGCCTTGTCTGCTCTTCTGCTGTATATTTGTGCCTCTTAGCTGCTTCTCTTGTTAGTTGCTTTAGCTGATATATATTTTATCTGCTGTTGCAAGTATTCATTTGGCAGATCAGCGGGCATCTGAGCTAGGCAAGTGTTTCGAGTGCGTATGCTGCCATGAATGCAGGCATGTCCTAGTTGTCCTGTCACTTTTAGCTCTCCTGCCATGGCTGCTCATGCCACGCTGCTCCCCTACTGATGTTGTTGCTGTCCTTGATGCCATGGGTGCTGCCTTAATTCTTCTGCTTCTCATGCCTTGCTGCTACCCTGTACAGTTGTTGCTGCTGTTCATGCCAGGCTGCTGCAGTACTGCTGCCGCTGCTAATCGCAATCAAGGCACTGCAATGTCTTAGGGCTTACACTCTGCTGTGCAGAAAAGGGCTTGTGATGTTTGGCCAGAAGCTTAGCTCTGTGAGGCCTGTAAAGCTACAAGGACAGCTTGCTTGGGAAGCTGACCGTCAAAGCAAGCAGAGGGCAGCTAAGCTTCAAAAGCTGCAGTAAAGCTCCCATGGCTGACCATGGCTGGCCAATGTTGATGCAGTCCATCTCTCCTTGCCTGCCCTCCTGGGTCATTGAACTATTTGTTACCGCTGCATGCCGAAGATGCTGTCAGTGACAGCTAGATGTGGTATCAAGAATTATTAATTGTACTGCTTGGCCCTACAGAAATGATGCCGTTCAATCCCAAAAGTGCATGCATTGTCTAGTCATAAGATGCAGTAGATTGACATTACTTTTACGACATCAGTGACCAGGGTTGTGCTTAACATATATGAACAGCCAATACTGGCTGCCCGCTCACTGTTCCAAACCACCTACGGACAAGAGCTCTTTTACCAGCCTTACCCGGAACAGAGCTGCAGTGCCCACTCCATTTGTAGACCAAGTACAGCAACCACCTCATGTCAATTCACCAGGCAGCAAATACTTGCACAAGTGCATTGGCTGTAGCACAACAGCTGTCCTAGTCCAGCAAGTTGGCAGCCATGCATAAAAAAGGTTGTTGAGCGGGTTCACAGACAGCACTGACTCCAAACCCTTGCTGTAGGTATGCTTCTGCAACTCATATTCAATTCACATGCCATGTACATCATCATATAACATGCACTGATCTCGGCCTTAGGCAGCTGAACCTTCCATCTATTTGCGTCTGCTGCTGGTGGAAACCCGTCGTAGAACCAGTTCCGGGCTGCTTGTACTGCCCCCGGCTTGCTACTTCATAACCCCGCTCCTTATGCTACTTCATAGCTCCCTCCGCACGCTCAACTGCATCTGCTATCTTCTGGTCAAGCTCATCCCTAGCCTCCACCATCTTCTGATAATAGTTGCTGTGTGCTTTGTCCTCTTAAGCTGCTGCATATTTGAGAGCGCCATTGATGGCTGCTGCCTCTTTGCCCGCCCGCTCCTCTGTGTCCTGCATGGCCAGCTTTTCCCTGGCGAGCTGCAGCCGCAAGTCTTTGATTTGTTTGATGAGCTCCTAATATTCTGGTGGAGCTCCAGCTGGCGCTGAAGGCTTGCAGACGTGAACGTGGCACAAAGCCCTGTACGTGGCACAAAGGACAAAAAATGCCAGTAAGCAAAAGAACAGCAATGCCGTGGATTGTTTGCGTTAAAACAAACTCTAGCTATTGATTCCTTGCCTTCCTTCCCCTACCTGCCTAAGCTTCTCTTTTGCTTACCTTTTGACCCCGCACAATACATTGTTCCCCCCTCTCCCCCCTTTTCAACCCCCCCTCACTCCCTGCCTCACACAAATCCCCTTCCCACCCCTGCCCCCTTCGCCTTCCCTATTGCCCTGCCCCTGCACTAAACCTCCCCTCCCCCTCTTTCCTTGCCTCCTGCTCGTTCCCTCCCCATGCTGCCCCCTCTAGCTCTTTCCTTCTCCCTTTCCTTTCCTTCCTTTTGACCTCCAGCAGGTACATCAGAATATGCCGTTGCAGAAAGGCCATAGGCCCTGCACCTCAAGCTGTCACATTTCAGAATGTGCCATAGCAGAAAGTGCCATAGGCCGTGCATCTCAAGCTGTTACAATTCATTATAAGGCATATAGCACAAAGTGCCATAGACCCCGCACCTCAACTGTTGCGTTGCATGATATGCCATAGCAGAAAGTGCCATCGGCCCAGCACCTCAAGCTGTTCCATTTTATGATATGCGGCAATAGCACAAACTGCCATAGGCCCTGCACCTCAAGCTGCTACATTTCAAGATATGCCATTAGCAGAAAGTATGGCAGATAGTGCCATAGGCCCGGCACTCCGCTCATTTACACCTCCCCCCCCCCCCGCCCCAACCCACCGTAGCAACCGACACCCTTCTCACCTTCGTGTACCGGTGTGCATCCGTTTCGGTCCCCTAGCATCCTCACCCTTGGAAGGTTTTCCCAGAGCTTGCCCCCCCCCCCTTATCCACCTTCCCCTGATCATTATATATTAAGAGAGACCACTGCACAGCCCTGGGCGTGCAGCAGCTATCATAGGTTAAGAGAGACCACTGCACAGCCCTCAGGCCGTGCAGCAGCTATCATAGGTTAAGAGAGACCACTGCACGGCCCTCAGGCCGTGCAGCAGCTATCATAGGTTAAGAGAGACCACTGCACAGCCCTCAGGCCGTGCAGCAGCTATCATATGTCTAGAGAGACCACTGCACAGCCCTCGGGCCGTGCAGCAGCTATCATATGTTTACAGAGACCACTGCACAGCCCTCGGGCCGTGCAGCAGCTATCATATGTTTAGAGAGGCCACTGCACAGCCCTCGGGCCGTGCAGCAGCTATCATATGTTTAGAAAGACCACTGCACAGCCCTCGGGCCGTGCAGCAGTTATCATATGTTTAGAGAGACCACTGCACACCCCTCGGGCCGTGCAGCAGCTATCATATGTTTATGGAGACCACTGCACAGCCCTCGGGCCGTGCAGCAGCTATTACATGTTAAGAGAGACCACTTAAGTTGACAGTGCAGGTGACACTCACACTTAAAGTACTATGTAAAATGCAGTGGGCCAAAGGTGAAAAGTTCTACGCAAGACACAGGATATACGTTTGCTGCAACACACCGGAAGAGCCCTGCCCTAGCCTGGTGGTCTGACATCCAATGGAGTAAACAATGCTACTTACCTGCTCTCTTGCTTGCTGCAAACCATCTTCTGCTGCAAGGTCCATCGCAACCATAAGGTCATGGCTCATGACACCACCAGCTGCTGTGCCAGGAGCCTGTACAGGCCAATGGCTGAGGTCCATGAGACTGCGCGCTGCTGCTTTGCTGAATGCATGCAGCACCTTGGCTCCATTGCCGTGCTTACTGCTCAGCATGGGCCTGCTGTGGGCAGTGCTGTTCCCTAGACCATAGGCTGCTGGCAAAGCGGTTGGCTTTGGGCTGGCTGTCCAGCTGGGACCTGATCACTGCTGCGGCCCAAAGTCCTGGCGAGTTGCTGCTTGAGTTCACTGACTGTGGTGGCTTCCATCAAGGAAGCATGGGCCTTGCATAGAGCATAGACCTCAGACTTCGGCCCGCCAGTAGTGCTGCGGATGGTGCTGACAGGCTGTTAAACAATTTTTCCAGAAGATCATGCTCTTGACCAGGTAGCCACAGTTCCTGCAGGCCTTTGACCCTTTCCCACCAAGAAGCTGTGCTTTGTGAGATGCCAAACTCGCGCCCCAGCCAGCCCTGGAACCTTGCGCGGTTTTGTTTTGCCTGCCACGGTATTTCTGGAAGTGAAACTCCTGGGCGAGGAGGTTGAACCGCCTCGGCGAGGAGGTTGAACCGCCTCCCCTGTTCGCCATGAGCGCCAGTGGACCAAGCGGTCGCCAATCGGGCGAGTTTCTCGAGCCTGGGTATGAGGGACGTCCGCCTAATGTGATTGCCGATAGCTCACAGCACTGGGAACCAGAGACGCATGCAATTTGATTTCAACCAACTCGTCCGACGCCATCACATGGCCGGTGCTTTGAAACGGTCTGAGCGAGGTTGGACCCCCAGCATATTACATCCTAATCCTTCTGCCCAGCATCAATCAGCTTTTCCGACAGCGCGAGGCCATTCAGGCATTTGCGGTTACCTGTACCGCAGTGCCACCCGCCGCGGGTAAGACGGTCAATGTGCAAACTACTGAAATAGAGATTTCCCGACGGATTCGTGTCACCCTTGCCATCTATACAGGCAACATGTTTCCATGGCTCGGCAGCTAGCCTGTGGTGACGTTTGGCCGCCGGGCCGATACCAAGCATGCATGATGCACTGGAAGGAATTAAGTGCACCGCCGTGCTTTAGCCTTCAGCCAGAGTACAATCCTAAAGACAAGTCTGATGTTTCGTGGAAATCATTGGCAAGCTTGAAGCATCACAAGCGTGCTTAGACAAGGCCAAAGAGCAAGCCTAAGCTGCCTAAGCTGGGAGAGCCGCCTAACCCCTTGGCAGGGCTGCCTAACCCGCCTAACCTGCCTAAGGTTAGGCGATACGGGGGTTCGGCGTGTAGAGGTAAGCAGTAGTTTTGATAAAGCAGAGGTGTGCTTTCGGCTCGGGAAGGTGCTTCTCGCGGAAAGTCCGCGAGATGTGGTTGAGCCGGCTTAAGAGTAAGAGCAATCCATTAGCAGGGCAGTAACGGTGTCAAACAACTACTTGACATGTGCGGAGCCTCCACAAATAATTGCAAATATTTCCCTGCGCTGCTTCGTGCAGGAAAGTTGCCGATGCTAGTCTAGTGACCCCGCCCGCTAGTGTGTGTCCCAGTAAAAAGCCCGTTTCGACTGTCATGCTATCATGTGAGGACCAAGTACTCCTGCACAGCATTCTTTTGGACCTCTAGTACTAATGCTTCACAGTAGTACTTAGATTACAAGTAAAATTCTTAGACAAGGGTCTGATGAATGACAGCAGACCATCTAAAAGACCACGCCACTGTCAAAAGGGCAGGGTCGGGTTGAATAGATGTGTTGCAGCTCTCCAGTCATTGACAACAAGTCGACAGTTTGACAGCAGCAGTCCAACCAATAATCAATTCACTGTCAAAAGGCAGGGTTCACTGTCCCACAGAAGGGTTGCAGTTGTTCCCTCAGCGGCCTTGACAAAAACTCGTCGCTGCCAAAGTAACATCCAGTTGCTAGCACTGCTTAGCCTGTAAGTTGCAAGCATGTGTGGCATGTGGCCGCGGAGCTCCGGAGCCTGTGTGTGGTATACCCCATGATCGGTTGTGCAGCTTCATGGTTGGGTTCAGAAGCCTTGTGTGTTTGGCTCTGCTTGTCCGGCATTGCGACAGCCAGACTTGCGTTCAAAGGGTTGACTTTTGGGTGTGATGACTACCAGATGACCAAATGGCATTGTCTAAGCGGGGTGCCGATGGGGGCAGCGACACCCACAAGCAGCAAATTTAGGCTTATGGGAGCCGTCTCATGAGAGAGTGAAGGAGAACGCTTAGAAGGGAAGCCAGGTTAGCAGCACAAGCACATGGCAAGACATCTCGTCAGAGGTAGGACAAATGGCAACAGCCCATCTAGAGGATCTCCTTTAGCCTAGAAGGGCAAAATAAACGAAGTTCAACAGATGGGCTGCAGCTGTTCAGCCCTCATTGGCAACAACTCGACATCTTAGGCACTTTTGATGTAGGATGCAGTCCCTGGCTACTCATCATTCGCATACTATGTGGTAGTGAGGAGCACTTGGAGCCCCATTCCATACGCTACTAGATGGGAAGAGGTTAACTTTCCTCGATAATAGTACTTTGGATACTTTCTTGTGGTATAGGGGAGGGCATACAGGAGAAGCCAGATAAGCAGAGCTAGGTGGCAAGATGGAAAGGCCCCAAGTGTAGGACAAACGGCAGCATACCATCTGATACCTGATCCCCTGTCAAAAGGCAGGGTTTGAAGTTCAACAAATGTGTTGCAGGTGTTCACAAAACTCATCATTTTGAAGTAATGTAGTTACTTAATGCAATGTAATTAAAGTTATATCCAGTTCTAAGGAGTACCCAGTCTATTGCACAAATCTTATGTCTGGCTTCTATGGCTGAGTGAATGGTTGCGATCAGAAGCCTTGTGTGGTTTGGCGCTGCTTGCCATTAGGACAGCTAGCCTTGCATTTTGGTCTTTGGGTTGATCGTTGTGGTCTTTCGTAAGCAGCCTAGTAGCCGGACCATACTATGGTTTGAAAACAGCACAATAGCTTGAGAAGAATTGATCACCCCAAAGGTAGGGCAAATGGCAGCAGCCCATCTGGTGTGCGTCCTTGTGGACAAAAGGGCAAAGAGAAATTCAACAGATGCGCTGCAGCTGTTCAGCCCTTGGTAACAAATCGTTTCTTAGTAGTATACAGTTCTTACATACATCAGGGCGGTTATGTGCTATTGAGGAACATAGACAGCTCAATCATAGACACAAAACAAGGGATCTTCCCCTCCGGCGTGTCCCGGTAGCTCAGTGGTCTAGAGCCCTGCCTTAAAATGCAGGAGGTCGTGGGTTCGATCCCCACCCGGGACACACGGAGGTTGGCAACCCCGGGTGAAGAGTTTCAGTCATGGGTCGGTTTGAGAGAGCCGATCTCGGGGTATGGCGTAGTGGTCGTGATAAGGCTATCGAAAGTGATAGTGTCTGTCGCTCAATGGCCGCGCGGGGTCGAGTCCCACCTATGTCATTCTTCGAAGGGGTGTGCTTGGACCCAGGTTTCTTCACGCACATGCAAATACCACTTCGGTGGCAGGACTAACGCGTCCGCCCAGAGTTTCACTGGGTTTAGAGGGCCTTGCCGAATGGTGAGTGTGGCGCGGTACATGACTGAACTCTGACATGAGAGCGGGGAATCAACCCTTGCAGCTCATATGGACTCCAAGGTTACCGGAGGAATGCCTTGATGCTCTGCTTCACGAGAGCGTCGGCGTCGAGCAGCAGCAGATTCACCAGCTAGCTGGTGGGATTCGCAGCAGTGTCAGCAAAGCAGCGACAGCTTTCAGCTCGAAGTTGGCAGCCGCAGATACCGCAGCAAGTCGTGACTGGGATCAGTGGCCGCAGTGCCCCCCAGCACGAATGGTAAATGGCCAGCGCCAGATCATCTGGAACAGCGCATTTCCCTCAACCCCACGCGGGAGGACGCCTCACGAGCCTCCTTGCGTAGCTCTCTCTCTCTCTCTCTCTCCCCTCCGGCGTTGATGCTCCTTTGAAGTTTCCACGTGGTGTAGAAGAATGTAGCATCAATAGTTGAAAGGAGCAGTGTATTAGGAAAGCAAAGGAGAAGGCACACCCGAGAAGCAGTACAAGTAGGTGCGGAGAAAGGATCTCCCGAACTGTAGGCCACAAGACAGCAGCCAATCTGGTTTACATCTTTTCTGGGAGGACATGGTAGGGGGGGACCGCACCACGCGTGCTAGTACCGCCTCTTCCTTAAAACTATGCAGGGCTAACGCCCGGCGTCCACTCACTCACTTTACATCTTTTCGCACAAATGGGCAAAAGGAAGTTCAGCAGAAGGCTGCAGCTGTTCAGCCCTTGACGACGAATTAGTCGTCACTTTCACATATAGTGGTATGCAGTTCTTACACTGATGCATCAGCTCAGTTGTGTGCTATTGAGGAATACTGACACGCACCTCAGTCATATGAACTGTATGCACAAGGGAATCCCCCCCCCCCCCGTGTATGCTCACTTGGAGTCCCAAATCTACATTGACAGCTTTCATGACACTTCGTCTGAGTCGCAGTTCCGGGTTTCGATACCGGCTGTAATTAGCCAGCCTGACAACTTGCCACACCTACTACACAAGGGAAAACGACCTGACATCCCCTACAACAAAACCCGTCCAGCCCTGCAAGCCCGGGGTTTCTGGTCCCCACTAGGCCGGCACAGTGGGCGCACAAAAGTCAGCAAATTGTCTGGGGCCGGGCTCCTCCTTTTGCTCACAAGTAGTGCACCGTCGCCAAGCGGCCAGGCAGGGTGGAGAAATAATAATAATAGTATGCTCCTTTGAGATTTCCACGCGGACTAAAAATTGTAGCCAAAAGAGTTCAAAGGAGCAGTCTATTAGGAGAGTGAAGGAGAAGGCATACCGGAGAAGCCAGTTTAGCAGCACAAGTAGGTGGAAACAGATGATCTCTCCATAGGTAGGGCAAATGACAGCAGCCCATCTAGTAGTGTACTTCTTCTCGCACAAAAGGGCAAGATGAAGTTCAACAGATAGGCCGCAGCTGTTCAGCCCTTGACGACAAGTGGAGCGTAGGTTACGCCTACATGACACGTTTACACTTGTGCTAGGCCTTGTTGTGTGTGATTCTGGGTGTTTTAGAGTGTTTCTGGAGGTGGGTTACCTGTGGCCACACTTGGGCGACAGTCAGGTTACTGGTACGGTAGCAGATTGAGATGGATCGATGTCCTTGGAACGTTGATAAGTGTGCGTGCTGTGCGAGCGTTATCATTCATGCTTCACCTAAGTCTCAGTACATAGGGGCACCCTACAAGAGTTCGTCACTTTCAAAGAGCATGCCGCTCTACATGTATCAGCCCGTTGTGTGCTATTGAGGAATACTCACAGCTCAGTCATAATACATACTTCCATAAACAAGCAATTTGCCCCCCCCCCCCTTAGTTGATGCTCCTTTGGAATTTCCATGCGGTATAGAACCATATAGCGTAAAGAGTCTAAGGCAGCAGTCTAGTACTAGGAGAGTAAAGGAGAAGGCATACCAGAGAAGCCAGATTATTTAGCAGCACCAGTACGTGGGAAGACAACATCTTCCCAAAAGTAGGGCAAATGGCAGCAGTCCATCTGGTGTGCTGCACTTGGCACAAAAGGGCAAGATGAAGTGCAACAAATGCGCTGCAGCTGTTCAGCCCTTGACAGCAAGTCATCACTTCCACAGTAATTCTTACATTCAGAGCGGTTCTGTGCTATTCAGAGACATTGACAGCTCAGTTGTATGCACTACTATATAACAAGCCCCCCCCCCCCATCCCGTTGATGCTGCTTTGAGATTTCCACGTGGTTTTAAATAATGTAGCCTAAGAAGTTTAAAGAAGTCTAGTACGAGAGTAAAGGACTCCTACGCATGGCCACTTTTTGCTGTTGTATCAGAAGTATGGTCCACACGGTTGAAGGCTCACTAGCAAGAGCTATTTCATCAGTTGGACAGGGTAGCATAATGGGTAAGGTTTGGAAACAGTAGTTTACAAACCTGATGGATTTGAGATTGAAAGGAGGAGAGAGGCGATATGGAGGCATGCATCTCCGCACAACAGTCAACACCCATTCGTGACCGGATCCGACTGGAAGCTGAACAGCCGAGATAAGATCTGCCCGAGGCATGCCGGGCAGATAGCTTCGGCTATTTAGCAGAAGGTCATGCCTTGTAGATCCTAAGTTGATCAAACAAGAAGAGCATCACTATGCTTACATGCCGCCTCAGGCATGTCACCTGTCAAATGCTAGCAGAAAGGACAGATGGTTGCGTTACATCTTGAGTTTTATGCGACAGTCTGCGCGATGGTGACCGTGGGGTCACGCTAGGGTGCTAGGCGCCCTCGAAGACTGCTCTGTCAAGCCTGCGATGTCCCCTCAACAGCCAGGACACGAGTTAAGTGGGAGGAGCCAGCACAGCGTGACCCCAGATCGGAGGTTCGCGAACCTTCTTCAGAAAGGACTCGGTAAGTCTTGGGCTGCCAGGCGCCTTCATTAAGGTGCATAAAGCTCTGCAAAAGACCGCAGCACGGGGAATCAAAAGTGACGGACAAGCAGCGAGGGTTCCACCCGCGCATCCTTTGACCGATCAGACCTCCCGTTGCTCCCGTTGCTCCTTTGTGGCACGCACTCTAACAGCCATGCCGAAGTGGAAGGCTGGCATCACGCGCAAAGGGCTACCTAGCCATCACTAGGCCGTCCCACTTAAGTCACTAACTTTTGTCCCTCTTCACATTCTCCTTTTCTTTCCACGGCCACCCCTAACACTGCCACGTATGATCGTGTATGCACGCCTGAGGGAACTGCAAAAGACACGAACATAGCATGAGGGGGTGAAGATTATGCCAGCAGGGACCCTATACCTGAACCACTGAGCGTAGCTGCACTGTGCTGCAACTACCTCTGCCTCCACTGTGAGATGAACCCATAATGCATTCCTCAAGCATGAGATGACATCAGGGGTACCCTTGTCTTAAAGTGACGACTTAATGCTGGCAAGTTCTACAGACCCAAGGTGATGCACACTCCCGGGCAAGTAAGTGCACGCAGTTGACTGTAGAGCTCCTTTCCACAACATATATTGGGAGAAAGCGCAGCACGCAATATTACACAGTAAGGACACGGCAGCCTCACTCTGCCATCATGGTGCAGTAGCAACAGGCAATCTATACATACAGGACAGTCCAGAAAGAGCAGATGCATCTATGCTCTGCTGCATGGCCATGCCTAAGGATTGCACATTATTGCCATTGTAACAAGGCGAGATGGGGGGGCTATAAGCAATTATGGACTGACATGGTCAGTTGCCAAGTGTTAGCCAGGACTGTCAACTGCATGAGTGGAGGCACCGCCCCCATTGAAGGCAGTCTGCAGAATGTTGTTTTGTTCACTTGAGCAAATGTGTGGTCCTCAATTGTAATACGTTGACAAACAATCAGCAGGCTAGCCATAAAAGAATCTGACATTTACTTCCTGAGCCGTACAGCACCAGCAAGCGTGCCACATGCACATCGCCTTGGTCCTGTCATAGCAACAAGCAGGAATTAGATTGGCATGCCTTGTGTTGGTGCTAGCGAAACTTGAGAGCCCAGGTGATGCACGTTGTATACATACACCTAAGGACAAAGGCATGAGTACAGGCATATGCTCATCATGAGGATAGCAAAAAGGATGCCAATCCCCTTCAGAGGGAAGGTAACTAGACTTGCACATTTTGTGGGTGCCAAGCGAGCATGCACAAGCCCAAAGTCAGACTGTCTAGAAAGTCTCAAGCATTGTCTCTTGGCACAATGCCCCGATGATGGCAGGTCCCTTGCCATGGGGTATCAGGCAGCATGCATGAGAAGGACAGAAGCATGAGGAGGTGCAGGCTAGCTGGTCAGCCAGCATAGATATGTTAATCAACACCTCTCCAGCTACACCCTGTGCAAGGCATCTCACTGCAACTCTCAGCTTTTGTGTTATGCATGTATAGCTGTCACTCTCCTCCCAATCATGATATGTTGTGGATGATTATAAGGGGATGCTTATCGCATGCATGGCGTGGCCCTGAGATACCCAGCAATCAGGACATATGCTGCCACATCAGGCCGTGCATGTAAGACTCTCAAAACCTCATCAGACGGGACAATCATGAACCCATGGTTTTTTCGGCAATTGCTCCCATGAACCATGCCTTCCCCAATGGTACCCACATCTGGGAAAGACAGCAAATGCCTCCGTCATGGCACAGCATTGGATGCAATGAGCACCAACATACCTGGGATTTCAAAGGCCTACATATATAGTACGTAATCAAAGTGCCACCGGCCTTTACTACTTTACTGTCTAATGGCTTGTTTCAAGATGCATGGTGACTAAGAGCATTGCAGCAAATCAGAGTGAAGCAGATAGTCCTGCCATGGGCTACAACCTTCCTGATGCCATGTAGAGCTAACACCATTGGCATATACAATCCCATGATACATGTTGCTCGGAAAGAATGCTGATATGCTGTAAGTTCATGTGCGGTGGGGGTTAACATAACTTTATCCAGGGGCATAATCATGGGGAGAGGAAGCGGTATTGCCAACATGGATGGGCCGCTTACATATCAATACCCGTTCCTGTCGCGAGTGCCTGGGTCAATGACTGATGCAAGCAAAAGCTTGTACACTATAAGGCCATCACTCTGTCCAAGCCCTCTAAGAGATGGTCTGTCCAGAACAAAAAACAATAGCACCCCAGTAGATGACACCGCTGTCTGGGACATCTGGCACGAGCCCGAACCAAAAGCAGGCAAGCAGCCCCCAGTACTCATTCCGTCCGAGTAGCTCGGGAGTAAGTAGTGCAGGAAATGCACAGGGGTCGTGTTAGGGGTGGCCGTCTCCCTATTGGGAGCTCTATAATGGGGTATCTTTATTCCTTATTTTAGTGTGCGAAACTGCCACATAAGCTCAGATATGGCAGGGTTTAAGGCACTACTAAACCCTAACTGGACTGGGCTAGTCAAAGGCTAAACTGTCACTGCGGTGACTCTGGCAGTTTTGCACACTATCCAGGCCAAATTTATAAGAGGGCTATGATGAAGGCAAAACCCATCACTATGGACTTCTGTGCAAAACCCTAGATGGGAAAAGGCATGCCGATCTGAGCCTCTCTCCTTATATATCTCAAATGGGTAAGGTTTGGAAACAGTAGTTTACAAACCTGATGGATTTGAGATTGAAAGGAGGAGAGAGGCGATATGGAGGCATGCATCTCCGCACAACAGTCAACACCCATTCGTGACCGGATCCGACTGGAAGCTGAACAGCCGAGATAAGATCTGCCCGAGGCATGCCGGGCAGATAGCTTCGGCTATTTAGCAGAAGGTCATGCCTTGTAGATCCTAAGTTGATCAAACAAGAAGAGCATCACTATGCTTACATGCCGCCTCAGGCATGTCACCTGTCAAATGCTAGCAGAAAGGACAGATGGTTGCAAGCATGACATTTGATTATGTCACTCAGGTTGCAATGCTATCTGTATTGTTGCTTAATTGATATTCCATCATGGCATGCATTGTTGCATATTCAGATTTTCTGAAAACCCACCCTCACCACCCGGGGGTATCTTTATTCCTTATTTTAGTGTGCGAAACTGCCAGATAAGCTCAGATATGGCAGGGTTTAAGGCACTACTAAACCCTAACTGGACTGGGCTAGTCAAAGGCTAAACTGTCACTGCGGTGACTCTGGCAGTTTTGCACACTATCCAGGCCAAATTTATAAGAGGGCTATGATGAAGGCAAAACCCATCACTATGCACTTCTGTGCAAAACCCTAGATGGGAAAAGGCATGCCGATCTGAGCCTCTCTCCTTATATATCTCAAATGCCTGGTTTTATTGGAGGAATCAGATGCTGCTAGGCGTTGTTGAGGTACTCCTGTGCTGGACCGCCCCGCACCATTTGCTCCGTCGCTGTGTCTCTATCGCCAAGCATAAGCAATCACCAGTACTGACGACTGCGGCACTTTCTCAGCAAAGCCAACTAACAATACATACATGCTGAGACTGCAGTGGTCGGTGGTGGCAACATTGGCAGGTGGCAAGCAGCTGACTCTCGTCATGGTTCATGATGATGGCCACATGCCACCTGTCATCTGTACCGCTGTCGGCCTGACTGGAAGCGCATGCGCCTAGAACTGACGCAGATAGAGCGGGAATGCTTATTGGCATCTAATTACAAAGAGTGCATGGCAGCGTATCGCAAAACATCATGGCGCATGACGATTGCCACATGTCACCTGTTACTGGTGCAGACTCGGACTGACTGGGCAGAGCACTCTTGCGCTGGCCTTTGATTAACTACATACCTTGGATAAAGGCCAGCGGGGTGCGTTTGTGGTTGTTGCATATGCAATGCCCTGTACTGGCCTCAAGCTCACTACTCGTCAGAGGCAAACCTTGAAGAACAAGATCTACTATCCATTGATGCATGAGCATGCATTCTTCACCAGCAGGCATGCCACATAACTCACCAGGCAGCAGAAGAAAGACAGGGGCCCTAGGGGCGGCTCGACAGAGCCAAAATAGGATGGCTCGGGCATCAGTCACAATGCCAAATTGATAGTAAGAAGTCCATCACCGTATATCACAGGACAATGTATAAGCACATACACACATCAAACTGGAACAAAACAAAACACACCTCTCAGACCCCAGTGCTAGCCGATATGCCATTCTACGATTCTGCCACTAATAAAAATTGGATGCCTTGAACCTCATAGGCACCCTGTTCCCCACTACAGTAGAAAATTCCTCCTCTATCACCCACCAGGCGTGGTCTGGCACAAAGACAACCTGCTGCTGCTGCTGTTGCTGCTGCTGTCCTCTGACAACCTGGGTCCACTTCTCTGCTGCAGCTGCTATTCTCTGCACCACGTCACTTGGAAGTGCCTCTGGTGTAACTATCCGGGCTAGGCTGGTGTGGATTATGGTGGCCTGGCGGCTGGTGGCACCGGGTAGCCTGGTGACCAGCTGGTGACGCAGGTGACTCACTTCACCGGTGGGATCTGTCCAGGTCAGGAGGAGGGTACCAGAACGAGCCAGTAGCACACGGTCTGCCTGAGAAGGCATGGGCAGGGCAAACTAGATATGAGGATACCTCGCCATATATACCTCGCCATATTCTGTCCGTCTCAAAAACTTGGTTGCAGTACACGTGCCGCTCAACCTCATTGCAAGTGGAGCAGCTACATTGATAGGGTACAATAGAATCATTGTCGTACACATTGTGTAGCTCAGTTGGAGGCAAATGTGCACATTGTCCACGCCCCTACACCCTAAACATTTACCCTTAACCCTAAGCTACTTCATTATATGACAAAGTGACTGTACAAGGTCGTTACCTAGAATTCGGCAGGCCCATAAATTCGGCACAAATCACTTTTTGTCATGCATTGTCATGTTAACCAAGGCTTTAACTCTTGATACTTCAGTCCAAGGATGACCGGCCCAAGGGGCATCCTTGGACGGGCCGGCTAGCACTGATGATGCCGCCGGCCGGCGACGCGGCCATGTTCGCGGCGCCAGCATGACGTCGTAGTCTCGTGATGCATAGGTGTACAGCCACGTATGCACGCGGCGCCGCCCCCTTGGCACCCAGAGCCCTGCCTATGGTACCAATGGACTCGTTTGTGAGCGCTCTCGGCTTTGTTTTATGTTTTGAGAGGTATTCAGCGCCGGTTCCAGTAGGGGGTCTGGCTGCTAACATGCTCAACTGGGTCCGGCGACCTGTGAAGCCTTATATGGACTGCCATGGGCAAGTCTTACAAACATTATACAGCAGACAACCATGTTGATTCGTTACAACTTTCGATCGTGTTGGGATGTTGTTTCTGTTCATGTGGATGGTTGCATGAAGATACTGATTTTGACGAGCTCATGCCCCATGGCATCCGGCCTGGGTATGGCCGCAGCATGAAATTGGGCATGCGCACAGACAGGAACGATTACATATACATAGTAGGGTTGAATTATGGCAAGCGGCAGTCTTTAAAGCCGCTTTCATGCCCTCATTGGGGTCGTTTGTACTTGTGCCGAATTCATGGTGCCCAGTGACTCGAAGCAGTACGATTCTGACCGCTGTAACACACGCTGGGCTGGTGCATTGTGCAGCCCCTCCCGGTTCGAATAACTACTATGTATGGGGGTACTTCGGGCCCCTTCAGCGGCCCGACTTGTTAGCCCGTCTGTGCTGTGGCGGTTTTGGTCCGAATTCAAGGTAACGACCTTGTAGGTGGTGACTCAACCACCGCAAAAAGGAGTAGCTTAGGGTTAACGGATTAGTTGTGGGGACAGTTGTGGGGACAGCTGAGTCAGCCTTACGGCAACTCAAGGCCACCTGTGGCCAAACGGTGGAAATCTGTGGCACTAGCTAATTGCTTAAGGCCCATTCCCAACCTCAAGCAGGTATGCCATCTGTACAGTCACTTCCTTTAAACCTCTGAGTAGCGTACTCGCTGCCGCAAGCTTACCTGTAATGTTGGAGGTGTGCAGCCATCCAGAATCTCTCCCACCAGTGCCTCCTCCTCTTCCAGATATCTAGGACAGGGACCAGCTAAACCAGCATGAGAATTGGGCTGCTCTTCATTCATGGTCCTCCTTCTGCAGCTATTGCCGCTGCTGCTGCTGGTGGTGGTGTCCAAAGTCAATGGTACTGATGTTACTGCCAGACCACTGCTCGCTCCACCCCCACCTACATGAGATGATGTGCTTCTTCCGCTGCTGCTCAGGTTGCTCAGGTGTGGTGCATGTACTGCATCATCTGTAATTGTGACCTCTTCTTTCAAAAGGGCATTGTCTTCATCAACGCCCACTGCTCCAGGGCCGCAGCTGGGTGGCTCCGTAAGCATGCTGCTGCTGCTATTGTTGCCGCTAGTGGTTGTGGTGGTGGCTGCGGGAGTCATTGGTCTAGGCAGGGCATGTAGTCTTGGGTCTTGAGGGTGTGAGGCATGGAAGATGGTGATGTGGTAGTCTTGACGGCCATTGGTGAATACCTGGCCAATAAACCAAGCAAACACTGTCACAGATAAACATATGAGGAGTTACCATGACAACAGTTGAGAGATTGTAAAGTATGGTTCACAGTTCATTTCTACAAATAGTACTGCACAGATGGAAATGCTGGGGGTTTAGCAAACGGTGTCTCACACATAGCAGCAGCAGGTAACCTTTATTCAGGAAGGGCTCAAGCGTGTAAAGGCATGGAATATGGTGATGTGGTAGTCCTAACGACCATTGAGAGAAAACTTGTCACCAAACCGAAAAAGGCATTGCTCATGAACAGACTAAATCGTAGAATAAGGATGTAGAGGAACTCTAGGGTTCAGTACTTTGAACTTCAGGTAGGCAGATTGTGGGTTAACCTAATGGCTGGTGGAGACAATTTGTTGAAGGCACACATTCTGTATGACAACGAACTGAAATGGTAGAGGTTGGGCTAGTGGGGGTCAAGCAAACCTGGGGATCATACACAGACGGACAGCAGCACAGGATGGTTGACCAGCATGCAGATTAGGCCCAAAAGTGACAAGGGTGTTTTTCAGAACGGCGGGAGGTGCGGGGCCTATGGCACTTTCTCCCTATGGCATATCATGAAATGTAACAGGCAGAAGAGTGACAAGTGCGTACATACTTCCTGGCAACTCCCTCTTCCCCTCTGCCCCTCTCCTCCGTCCTTCCCTGCCAACTGCCAACACCCACCGCATTCGACCCCAACCCCCACCGCCATCCCCCTTACACCGCCCTGCTCCAGCCCCAACCCCCACATCACCTCCTCCTTTCTCACCTGCCCATCCACACTGCTCTCCCTGCCCTCCACCCCACCCGCCCTCCCCTGCCCATACCCCCTTTTTCATTCCCAGAAAGGGGGGGTGGGCAGGTTGACGCTGCGCCCCTTCGTCGTTTACCCTTCAACCCCCCTCCTCCACCCGTCCTCATCCTCTGCTCCACATGCTCCTCCTTCCTTACTATTCAATACCAAGTCCTCTTCTTTTGCAAAAGTCTGCTCCGCCAGACACTGTTGCTTCATACTCTCCACTTTGCTCCAGCCCTCCCATTGCCCCCCTGCTCCTTTCCATATTATTCCCCCTTACCCCTCCACGCCCCAGGCCCCCCTCTCAGTTATACTGCAAATCGTCGCCTCAGACGCCCTGTAGGCCCACCTCTCCCCCCCCCTCCTCTGGCCCACCGGAACCTTTAGTTCCCCATCCTCCACCCCTTCCCACCTGACCCTTTCTGTCCCTACAAAACCATTAAACCCTAAAACCCCCTAAAACCTTGGAAATTTCCCCACCTGGCCCTCCACGTCCCTAAGAGCCCTGAACCCCTTGCAACCCCTAAATACTCCTCCCCACCTGACCCTCTACATCCCTAATAACTCCTATATTCTAAAATTTTAAAACCTTAAAGTCCTGCCCAGCTGGCTCTCTAGGCCCCTTCGAAACCATAAAACTTAATATTTACCTCAAACTCCAAACTGCTCCCCAGCTGGCTCTGCACCTCCCTCCCCTCTTCCACCTCAATGCACTCCTCGCCTACCCTACTCACTTCTAGGCCCTTAGGGGGGATACAACAGTTTCACAGTGGACACGGTAAGAAGGTCCGTGGCACGCTACGCCAAGACCCCTCTTCCCTTGAGAGTACGCAGGCATTCCCATGGCCTTGCATCCCTTTCTTTTTTTCTTCTCCTTTCCCACCCTGCTCGCTTCCTCCCCCCCCCCCCCAAGCCTCCCACATTACTCATAAGGGTAATGTCATTGCGATACCTTCCTGTCTCACCCACCTTCCAACCAGATGGTAGCAGTGTCAAGATGTCACTAGTTATCTTCTGGGCCAAAGCACCCACACTGGGGTTACATGCTGTCACTGGTATCACCAGGAGGCGGGCGGAGTGAGGTGGCAAGGGTATAGGGGCTTTGTTGTAGCGCACGGGCCAGGGGCAGCCTGCAAACACAGGAATACCATGGAGTGTTGACTGCATTCTGTCACTTTACAAGTTGCATTCCGCCCGGAGTGCATTTCTAACTCCATACTCCAACAGCAAAAGCGGAAGGATGGGCTAAAGTGCAGTTGCAGTGAAAGAGATCCCAAAACTTCCTCAAAAAAACTCATAGTTCTAGCTCATAATGACTCGTTTGTTAGCTTGCAATAGAGGCTATTGCAGGCAACAAGCGAGCCATTCTGGCCATCAGACTGCTCAGCTTGATAAAACAAGACACACAGCGCTGCTCTCATGCTACGGGCACAGCAGCACCAGCCAACACAGTATCAGTAAGAAGCAAAGCGCAACTAACGAGAGAACTACGCACGGGGTCACTTGCCCTCCCTCATAAGAATAAGGAATTCGCCCCCCACCCGCACAACTCCGCCCCACCCGCCCCCTCCCCACCTCATGTTGACAGCTCTGGAACGCACGGCCACAACCGATACGACATAGCACAACAGATTGGACTCGGGACCAGAACCGAGGAATCTTGTTGTAACACTGTTGGTATAACTGGCGACGCAATGATAGCAACAGTATGTGCCAGCTATGGTCAAAAGACAAGCCACACTAGACAATTGACAATGTGATTATGCTTGTGAGCCGTTGAGAAGACAGATTAGCAGCATAGGTATTTGAGAATATGGCTTAGCAGGGCAAACGGCAGCAGCCCATCTGGATGTCCCAGTACTTCCTCAAAAGGGTAGGGTTGGGCTGAACAGATGGGTTGCACCTGTTCAGCCCTTGGGAACAACTCGGCACCCTCGACATATTTGCCATGAAGGATGCAACGGTTCTTGGTATTTCACCAGTTGCATACCGTGTGGTATTGAGAAGCACTTGTAGCCCCGGGTTGTACATACTACTGTATACAAGAGGTTTTCTTTTTGTATAAATGCTAGCACCAATGAGCAATGATCTCAACAGTACATGTGCCAACTCTGGGACGGACAAGGCACACTACAAAATTAAGCATGTAAATGTACATGTGCGCCGATCACATGGAAGATGAACTGCATAGGTACGTGAGGATCTAAGCTTACACATAGGGGTAGGGCCAATGGCAGCAGCCTATCTGAGCAACTCAGCTCTTGTCTTGACAACTTGTCTTGACACTTGTGTTGAAAAAGGGCAGGGATAGGTTCATTACAAGGCCTTGCTGGGCTGAACTCTGTGGTTTTATGGGAGCAATGAAGTGGGAGAGTAAAGGGTAAAGCATACAGGAGAAGCTAGGTTACCAGCACAAGTACATGGCAAGACAGCATTCGCCAAACTAAGGTAGGACAAATGGCAGTAGCCCATCTGGCATACTTCTTTTTGGCCAAAAGGGCAAGATGAAGTTCAACAGATGTGCTGCCACTGTTCAGCCCTTGACAACAAGGTCACTTCCTTATTGGTATACAGTTCTTACATACATCAGGGCGGTAACGCTACTATGTGCTATTGAAGAACACAGACAGCTCAATCATAGACACAATACAAGGGACCCCCCCCCCCCTCCCCCCGTTCATGCTCCTTTGAAATTTCTACGTGGTGTAGAAGAATGAAGCCCAACAGTTGAAAGGAGCATTGTATAGGAAAGCAAAGGAGAAGGCACACCCGAGACTAGCCAGAAGTAAGCAGTACAAGTAGGTGCGGAGAAAGGATCTCCCTAATGGTAGGCCAAAAGACAGCAGCCAATCTGGTTTACTTCTTGTCGCACAAAAGGGCAAAAGGAAGTTCAACAGATGGGCCGCAGCTGTTCAGCCCTTGACGACGAGTTAGTCGTCACTTTCATAGTGGTATGCAGTCCTTACATTCATCAGCTCAGTTGTGTGCTATTGAGCAACACTGACACCTCAGTGATATGACCTGTATGTACAAGGGACCCCCCCCCCCCGTGTATGCTCCTTGAGTCCCAGGTCTACATCTACAGCTTTCACGACACCGGCCGTAATACGCCAGCCTGACAACTTGCCACACCTACTACACCAGGGACAACGACCTGACATCCCCTACAACAAAACCTGTGCTGCCCTGCAAGCCCGGGGTTTCGGGTCCCCACTGGGCCGGCACAGTGGGCGCACAAAAGTCAGCAGATTGTCTGGGGCTGGGCTCCTCCTTTTGCTCACAAGGAGTGCACCGTCGGCGACCAGCCAGGCAGGGTGGAGAAAGAATAAAAACACTAGTATGCTCCTAGTGAGCTTTCCACGCGGATTAGGAATGTAGCCAAAAGAGTTCAAAGGAGCAGTCTAGTAGGAGAGTGAAGGAGAAGGCATACCGGAAAAGCCAGGTCAGCAGCACAAGTAGGTGACAGGAGAGAATCTCTCTGAAGGTAGGGCAAATGACAGCAGCCCATACATCTAGAGTACTTTTTGTTGCACAAAAGGGCAAGATGAAGTTCACCAGATGGGCCGCAGCTGTTCAGCCCTTGACAACAAGTGGAGCGTAGGTTACGCCTACATGACACGTTTACGCTTGTGCTAGGCCTTGTTGTGTGTGATTCTGTGTGTTTGAGTGAATGTTTCTGGAGACTGGGTTACTTGTGGTGACACTTGAGTGACAGTCAGAATCAGATTGAGGTGGATCGATGTCCTTAGAACGTTGATAAGCGTTTGTGTTGAGCGAACGTTATCATCCATGCTTCACCTAAGTCTCAGTCCATAGGGGCATGCTACAAGAGTTCGTCACGTTCAAAGTAGCATGCAGTTCTACATTCATGAGCCCGTTGTGTGCTATTGAGGAATACTGACATTAGTCGGCCCTGGCCATTTTTTTGAATGACATGGCTGGAGTGACATGGCTTGCGCCATCTCACAGCCCAGCCATGTCATTCAAAAAAGGAACTGAATGTTTGCATGGGGTGAAAACTGGCAAAAATGTGCTTAATTGTCATTTTGTCTGTTGTTGGGGGTTTTTGAATTTGAATTCAGGGCCTAAACCCTAAACCCTAAACCCTGGTGTGCATAATCTGTCGTTGTAGCGGTTAACGCCTGCACAGCTACAGCTCAGTTCGCAGTTTGGTGGCGTGTTCTATGTGAAGGTTATGCATATATTGGAGGTTGCAGCATGGATTTGCATATCAGTCTTTGCACCTGATGAAGGCTGAAAAGGCCGAAACCGGTAGTGTGACTGGTTGCGTGTAAATTCCCATGCGTTGAAGCTTCCGTCTGTGCGTAACTGTTACATCAGCATGCAGTTCTACATTCATCAGCCCGTTGTGTGCTATTGAGGAATACTGGCAGCTCAGTCATACACACTTGCATAAACAAGGGGTTTCGCCCCCCCCCCCCCCGGTTAGTTGATGCTCCTTTGTTCAACAGATCCTGAAGTTCAACAGACGGATGGGCTGCCGCTGTTCAGCCCTTGACAACAGGTGATCATTTTCATATAAAGTAGTATGCAGTTCTTACATTCATCAGCCGGGTTGAGCCGGAACACTGCCAGCTCAGTCGTATAGTACACTACTGTCTACAAGAGATTCACCCCCCCCCCCCCCTCCGCCTGTTGATGCCCCTGTGAGATCTCCATGCGGTATAAAAGAATGTAGCATAAAGAGATTAGAGGAGCAGTCTGGTAGGAGAGTAAATGAGAAGGCAGACCAGAGAACTCAGATAAGCAGCACACGTACGTAACAAGACACTCAGGATCTTGCCAGAAGTAGGACAAATGGCAGCAGCCCATCTAGGGTGCTTCAATTTGCCTAAAAAGGCAAGATCAAATTCAACAGATAGGCTGCAGCTGTTCAGCCTTTGACAACAAGTCGTCACTTTCATAGTAGTATGCAGTTCCTACATTCATCACCCGGGTTGTGTGGCATTAAGGAACAATAACCGCTCAGTCGTATACAGTACAATATACAAGAGATTCACACCACCCGTTGATGCTCCTCTGTGATTCCCATGCGCTATAAAAGAACATAGCCTAAAGAGTTTAAAGGAGCAGTCTAGTAGAGAGTGAAGGAGAAGGCACATCAGAGAAGCCAGATAAGCAACACAAGTACGTGGTAAGACAAGATCTTCCCGGATGCAGGACAATTGACAGCAGCCCATCTGAGCAACCCAGGTCCTGAAAAGAGCAGGGTTGGGTTCAACAGATGGGTTGCAGCTGTTCAGCCCTTATCTAGAAAATGCTAGCCCAAACCCTTTACTAGAGGAGCAGTATAGTGTCATACAGGGGAAGGGCCAGGTTACCGCCACAAGTACGTGGCAAAACAGAGCTAGGACAAATGGCAGCAGCCCATCTAATGGGTTTCTTCTGGCCTAAAGGGGCAGAGAGAAGTGCAACAGATGGGTTGCAGCTGTTCGACCCACATTGGCAACAACTCCGCACCCTCAGCACTTTTGATGTAGGATCCGGTTCTTGATGTTTCCCGAGATCCATTTGAGCACAACAGCAGAAGAAGAAGCAGCAGAAGAAGAAGCAACTATATTGACCGCAGCAGCAACCACAACAGCAGCAGCAGCAGTGGCCGCACAGCAGCAACAGTAGCAGCAGCAGTGAGGTGTGAGCTGTTAGCCTGACAGCAGCAGCAGCAGCAGCAATGGCAGAAGCAGTGGCAGCAACAGCCATAACAGCAGCAGCAGCAGCAGTCAGAGCAAAGCCATAACAGCAGCAGCAGCAGCAGTCAGAGCAAAGCCATAACAGCAGCAGCAGCAGCAGTCAGAGCAAAGCCATAACAGCAGCAGCAGCAGCAGTCAGAGCAAAGCCATAACAGCAGCAGCAGCAGCAGTCAGAGCAAAGCCATAACAGCAGCAGCAGCAGCAGTCAGAGCAAAGCCATAACAGCAGCAGCAGCAGCAGTCAGAGCAAAGCCATAACAGCAGCAGCAGCAGCAGTCAGAGCAAAGCCATAACAGCAGCAGCAGCAGCAGTCAGAGCAAAGCCATAACAGCAGCAGCAGCAGCAGTCAGAGCAAAGCCATAACAGCAGCAGCAGCAGCAGTCAGAGCAAAGCCATAACAGCAGCAGCAGCAGCAGTCAGAGCAAAGCCATAACAGCAGCAGCAGCAGCAGTCAGAGCAAAGCCATAACAGCAGCAGCAGCAGCAGTGGGAGCAACAGCAGCAGCTGAATAGTGGTAACAACAGCAGTGGCAGCAGCAGTGAGGTGTAAGCTGTTAAGCCGAGAGGACAGCAGCAACGGCAGTGGCAGCAACAGCAGCAGCAGATGTGGGAGCAACAGCAGCAGCAGCAGCCAAACAGCAGCAACAGCACGCAGCAGCAGCAGCCATAACAGCAGCAGCAGCAGTGGGAGCAACAGCAGCAGCAATAGTGGCAACAACAGCAGTGGCAGCAGCAGTGAGACTGTGTGAGCTGTTAAGCCGAGAGGACAGCAGCAACGGCAGTGGCAGCAACAGCACCAGCAGCAGCAGATGTGGGAGCAACAGCAGCAGCAGCCAAACAGCAGCAGTGGTGGCAACTGTAGCAGCAGCAACGGTAGCGGCAGCAGCGGTGAGATGTGAGATGTAAGACAGGAGGACAGCAGCAACAGCAGCAGCGGTCGGCAGCAGCAGCAGTATGATGTGAGCTATTAGGCTGAGAGGATACAGCACTTCGTCCACTGTGGTTAGCTGCAGCACACCCATCATTATTCAGTTGAGCAGAAGGTGCAATAGCGGCAGCAACAGCTGCAGCTGCTTTTGCTGATAAGGAAGCAGCTGTTCACTTTCAGATTATGGCAGCAGAGGGACAGCTGAGGTTCGTATGCCTGGTGTATGTGTAATCTAGAGTAGTTTTGCTGATGCATTAGAGATGTGATTCGCAGGTGCATGTGATATTGTGCAAAATGTGATTGGTTCTGATGTAGGAAGAGTGTTTCAATTTGCTCAGTTGTATTGGACCAGTCAAACTCTGTAAAAAAATGTTCTGCTTAATTGATCATCAAGCAGTGTGGTGTGTTTGTGGTTGCCCATGGTTACACTTAGGCGGACACCATTTGTGGCGTGCGATTAAAGAAGAAGGTGAACCCCAATTCCCCCAGAGAGATAAAGAGAGAGAGAGAGAGACCTACACCAGAAGGGCTTAAATTGCCCTTCCGCCTGGGGTTGAGGGAGCAGCCGATTTGTGCAAATACATTCGAACCCCTACCATTCCAATTCTCCCAGGGTATGACTCTATGAAGATGTATTCATATGCTCCTGATGACTCTGTGTGCCTGCTAAGTCATCTCAGACTTGAATGACTGTGATTGAGCGACAGGGGGACCTGCTAATCTCCATGCATTTTCCAGCAACACTCCTGATATGTTCTGCTACCGCATCTGCTGTTGGGTTTCTGCAGCCCCCTACTTGGTGTAAGTGTTTGTTTCTTACAGCTATCACCTGCCCCTTTTGCTCATCCTTAGCCTATGGATTGTATACTATACCATGGAATTACCCTAGCTCTGCATGGATTCACTTGGTTCCTGAGCACAGTCCCGAAGTGCCCCAAGGTACTCCTTCCCTCACATCCCTTTGCAGTACCCAGTCCCTTGCTATACCTATTACTGGCCCTGCCGCTTAAACCCCTGGCCTGCATACTAGACCTCCGCTTTAAACCCTCGGTTCACTCACCAGGCTCGTCACTTCTTGCTCCCTGGAACCACTGTTGCATCTCAGCAATGAACTTCAAGTCCAGGCCCTGTGTCCTGAACTCAGTAGCCATGGCCGTGTAGCGCTGCTGAAGGCAAAGCACCTCAGCCTGATTGGCCTCGTTGTTTCTGCTGCTGCTGCTGCTGTTGTTGTGGGAGGTTGGGTGAGTACTAGCTCCTCCTCCTCCTGCTGCTGCTGCTGCTGTGGCTGGTGTTTGTGGCAATGTGGCTGCTTCTGCTCTTTGGCCTGCTGCTTGTGCTTGTGCCGTCCCAGTGGTGCTGCTGCTGCTGCTGTGCTTGCTGCCAAAATCTTTATTGCTTGGACCCTTCCTTGACCTGCGGAACAGTTAACAGGGCAACGGTAACAGCAGGAGGCATGTGCAGATAGATCAGCACATAGTTGCAGGTATGTGGGAAGAGACGTTGCTGGGTGTACCCATATGTATGGCTACAGGATAATGGGGCCGAACTACAACTTTTATGCAGTTAAGGTTAATAATAGGCATGCTACACATATGATGATGATCAAGATGCTACGCCTCAATGCTATAAGGGTAACCATAAGCAAATTCTTGGGCTTGGAAGCTCCAAACGAGCAAGATCGTCCTTGGAGGCATGATTATACAGATGCATGGGCATGATGTCGAGTTGTACGCATGTTCGGTGATGTTAGGGTGATCTTTGCACGTTGATTGGCTTGACCGTAGTTCCACAAGGCGGATAGAAGGCCATGGTCAGCAGACATCTGGCTTACCGGAGGAAGACGGCAGCTCCAACCGCAGTCCCAAGCATGACGAGTCCATGCAGTGCATTCATGGTCTCCTGGGCGATGCTCAAGATGTAGAACTTCCCCAAGCAGGATTGTTCTACTCGAGAATAGACTAGGACATGAGCATCGAGTAGTGTTGAAACGAGCTAACCATTTTCACTGACCTCCAATGTCCTCTACAAACAAGATATTGCATGTGTAGGCTTTGGCCCTTCTCCAAGGGGAGTTGTCGGGGTGCAATCCAGTACGGTTCTCCGTCGAAGTGACACAGACGACGAGGGTGCGACGAGTTCCAGGAGTTGAAAGGCCATCTTGAAGCTGCATCTATGCCATACATCTGGCATTGGACTAAGACCATGCTATATTCTTGATAGCATGCTGCTCTTGCCCTTCCCATGCATGTTGTAGACTATGCCCTGAGGACTTCGGTTGCGTAGTACGGTCGAACCTTGCCTGTTTTATTCAGCCCTGCCGGGACTGTTGCTTGAAAAGAGCACAATCTGATGCCTTACTGTTAAGTACAGCGTTAGACAATCAGCTTGCTGGCTTCATATAGGTTGACAATCGCCCATCGGACCTGTATAGTGTTGGTGCCTTTTTGCTTGGGGAGACGGCCATAGCTGGAGAAGGCACAGCAGGAGTTTGTCCTATCAAACGTGCAGTGGCTGCCAACCATTGGTGCAGCAGGAATTGACAGTACCTCGTCTCTTGCCATCCTTCCGACGTCCGCACTCATACGACAAGTGGGAGCTGCGTTTTGATACCAACCATTCAACGTTCGGAATTGCGTACATGGCAGCAATAGAAGCACCAAGCAGAGGAAAAGGCGAGCCTGCCGGCTGGTTGTCGCGGGCATGGAAGAGGCCCGGTGCCCACGGCACGGGCTCCCCTCGCAGCCGTGATTGTCACGACGATGTGAAAAGCACAGATGATTACAAAAACCTGCTTTGGAATGACCAGATTGCCTCCGCTTTGGGATATGGCAGCAAGTAAGTGCGTCGTATGTAAGGAGGCGCAGCTTCGTTCATGGTCAAGAATTGACACTCTTCATTTGGGGCTTCAGCATGCGATACCTCCCAAGACCCACAGAATCCGGCGTAGTAACTCTCAAGGGATGATGAGCTATACTCTAATCAATGTGCAGCAGTAGACACGGTTACTATGATGGTTGTCTAATCCTACAATCTGGCATCTGCTGCTTCTAGCAACCTGCGCAGCAGCTGGCGTGCCTGCGGCCACCTTTCAACACTTTCCTTTGTCCTCATGCATTAGTCTTGTAGTAGTGTCTGTGTATTGTGACTCTGCACTGCTCATCTGCCTGCTCCATCTACTGCCTTCTGCTGGTCCTCATGGTACTGCTGCTTAGGCTCTTCATGCCTTGCGCATGTTTGGTTGCCCTGTTGCAATGTTGCTGGCAAATTATCTGTTCTTGCTGTTATCTCTACGTTGCTGGAACCCTAAACCTTCTGCATGCTGCTTTTGTTTCCCACAGGGGTGCCGCCACTTACCAATGGTGGATCACAGTGGTGTGTACCATCATATGTATTGTGAGTTACATCGTATGGTGAGTAGAGGGGTGTAGGTTTGATCTCAACAGTGGGGTCCAAGCTTAGCAGTGGGGTCCAAGCTTTGCAGTGGGGTCCAAGCTTTGCAGTGGGGTCCAAGCATAGCAGTGGGGTCCAAGCTTAGCAGTGGGGTCCAAGCCTAGCAGTGGGGTCCAAGCTTAGCAGTGGGGTCCAAGCTTTGCAGTGGGGTCCAAGCTTAGCAGTGGGGTCCAAGCTTAGCAGTGGGGTTTGGGCTTATCTTCTGGTTTAAAGCAGCTATGAAGGGCACATCCTGTTAAAGCAGTCAGCTGCACAGCAGCAGTACTTAGGATCAGATACATTTGCATGAAAATACCAGTGAGATAGATATGGGAACGGACGGCCCACCCTATACCACTCAAACTACACCACCCAAAACCCCAAGTATCTCACAAGAGGGGGGTGAGGCGTCCCCCCCGTATCTATCTACTCATACCCATTGGTTTGGGGTCTCAACTCCTAGGCAACTTTTCTGAAGGGTGTGAAGCAGAAGGTAGCATGTCAGGCAGTTTGATGTGCAGCAGTCGTGATTGACACATCCTCCTTTGCAGCAGCAAGAACACCACCAACTTGAAGTTTAATGTGGGACAAGCGATGCATTTGGACACTTTTGGCACTGTCCCTGCTAGATGTAATGCACCAGCATACGCCAGCGCTGACAGGAATGGGTTTAGGGTTTAACCCTAAACCTAAACCCTAAACCCTGACGCCCCAGCATACTCCAGCGCTGACAGGGATGGGCCCAGAAGCTTCTGCTAAGTCTGCTATATTTCCTCTGAGTGAATCTTTTACCTTCCAGTATAGGGTATGAGATTCAGGTTTCATGCGCGTACATGGCTGAGTATGGTGCTGCTGTGCTGCTGCTATCCTTTCTTGCAGGGCTGTTTACGTGTTCCAGGCTAAAGAGCAGACAGCTGCTGCCATTGCTGCACTAAGGGCCATCTCAACCCATTTCCCACATTGTGCCTTCCTTGGTTCTACTACTTTGCTGCTCCCTTTTCTTGCATGGTGGTGTTCATGCCAGAACTCTAAACCCCCCCCCCCCCGCTGCGTTGCTAACTGACATAAGGCATGTCCTCAGTTGCTACTTTTGTCTCCAGGGCTGTATATGTGCTCCAAGGCCAAAGCACAAACCGCAGATGCTCTTACTGCGGCATAAAAGTTTTTACGGGATGTTTGTCCTCCCCTTGTAATTGCTGAAATGCATTCACGTTGTGCGCTCAGTATTGTATTCTTCTGTTGCTCTTTTCGCTTCCAGGGCTGTGTATGTGTTCCAGGCTAAAGAGCAGACAGCTGCTGCCATTGCTGCTCTGAAGACATTTTTCCAACCCCACCTTCCTCCTCCCCATGCTCCTTGCAGGGGGGTGTGCATGCCACAAATATAAAGGCCTCCCGCTTCTCATGTCAACTGATGTACTGCATGCCCTGCTGCTCCAATTCTTTTCAGGGCTGTGTATGTGTTCCAGGCTAAAGAGCAGACAGCTGCTGCCATTGCTGCCTTGAAGATCCAGAGTAGTATGTGGGAGAATGGCCAGGCCATATTGGTGGCTACTGCTGTGCTATATCCCCTGCTGGTGCTGCTGGCTGTGGCAGTGAGCCTGTGGAGGGCCAGCTTGGCCTGGCAGTTGAACAGGTAGGGGCGGGTGTTGGTTCGGGGAGCGGGGTTAATAGTTGGTTTGGGTGCTAATTTTTAGATCAGGGTTTATGGCGGAAGATGTTTCAGGTTTAACTATCACACAGCAGGGTTAGTACAATAAGTGGGCAATGGTATGGAGGCATTCTGTCTGGACTTGTGCTATGGCCCCTGTACTATATCCCCTGCTGGTGTTGCTGGCTGTGCAAGTGAGCCTCTGGAGGGCCAGCTTGGCATGGCAGCTGAACAGGTAGGGGGGCGGGGGAGTTGGTTTTAGGGTTTTCGATCAGTGGAATTGATGGCAGATGTTGTCTAAGGCTGTCTTAGGGTTCTCAGGCCGCACAGTTCAAAGGAACGTGGACAACAGTCCAAAACATTATGTTTAGAGCTGTGCTAGATCCCCTGTTGCTGCTGTTGGCTGTGGCGTGCCAGCTTGGCATGGCAGTTGAACAGGTATGCATGAAGGTTGAATGGCAGAGCGGGGTTTTACAAAATAGGCTTTAGCTGTGAGGTTTGTTGGAGGGTTGTCTCGAGGTTCAGTATTGGCGCAGCAGTGGTACAAAGGAACTTGTCTGGATAAATGTGGATATCTTTGTTGAGGACAGTTTGAGGTAAGGTTGGGGGTTTAGACTTTATTATGGAAGCAGCTTGTGGTAGCATCTGCATTTTGAGCAACTGGGTGTGGGGTTTGTTTATTGGATTGCATCCAAACAACTTAAAGCTGCTGGTGGTAGTGCTGGCAATAAATTCACTCTCTGAGGGGCCCATGTGCCGTTGCTGCATGCACAGGGAGGGTGGGCTAGGGGGCAGGGGTTGGCGAGGGTTTAAGGCCAGGGATGAAATCTCTGGATTCAGTTGGATATGCACATTTATGATTGGCCTGTTGAGAAAGAGATGCTAAGGAAAAAGGGGTTGTTGGCACAAGGGAGGGATAGGATGTGGATATGACCATTCCCCATGTATTGGGAATATATGTCAATATTCACATCAAGCTCAACTTTGACGTACTTCAAGCTCTACATAGCATGCTGCTTGTGACGTGCTGTTGATTTGCCAGATGGTACCAGGAGCACATTGCTTGTGGAGGGGGTGGAAGGGAAACTGGGCCATGGGTTGGAGGGGAGGCCAAATGGATGTTGCAACATCTTAAAGCGCTGCCTGGTGCTCCTGCGCAGGCATGCTTAATGCCCCAAGGACCCTTCCGACCGTAGCAAAGAGCCTGGCAGCTCACCTCCTGTGCCTTTTGATGCTAACCTGAAAGTTCTGCTGGTTTGTATGTGCAGGCATGTGTTGATGGAGGTGAAGTGGCGTCGTCACTCCAAGGCTTGGCAGAGTGCTAATGCTGCTAGTAATGTACTGCTGTGGGGGATGATGCTCTTCCTGGTCATCAGCATTACCGGTGAGCAGGGTTTAGGGTTTAGGGCCTGATTTTAGATGAGGGTCTAGGAAAGGTTAGGGTTTAGGATTGGCCAAAGGATGATGCTCTTCCTGGTCATCAGCATTACAGGTGAGAAGGGGGCCATGGGCTTTGGTCTTTGGGATGGGGCTGGGTTTTAGAGTTTGCACAATATCAGAGGGATGCTGTCTTAGGAGAGGTTTTTGGTTTAACGTCTGATCAGGGTTTGGGGTTTAGGAAACGGGGTTAATAAATAGGGTTTAGGGTTCGCCACAGGATGATGCTCTTCCTGGTTACCAGCATTACAGGGAGGGGAGGGGGCATGGGCTTTGGTTTTTGGGATGGGGTCCGTCATTTGGTGCACGGGGTTTTGGTTTGGGGCATGGAGTTCTGTTTCGGGGCATGAGGTTTAATTTTAGAGTTTGCACAATAGCAGACGAGTACGGGCTTAAGGTTTGCATTATAATAGGAGAGGGTTTACGGTTTAAGGTCTGATTAGGGTTTTGGGTTTTATGAAGGGGGTTAGAGTGTAGGGTTTAAAGTTCGCCACAGGATGATGCTGTTCATGGTCATCAGCATTACAGGTGAATAGGAGGGAAGGTTATGGATTTTGGGGTTTGGGTTTGCAGAATAGGAGCTGAGTGGGGGGGATGCGGTTGGGCTTTGAGTTCTGGGTTAGCAGGTTATGAGAGGGCTAAGAGGGAGATTTGGTTTGGGGGGCGGGAGTATGATGCTGCTTCTGTCATCAGCATGATGGGTGAGCGGAATGAGAGATATAATCGGTAGAATATAGGGTCTGCTCAATGTGATGGATGGGGTTGTAGTCAGGGTACCGGTATGGGCTGCGAACATAACATCTGGACTTGCCCAGTTTAGTTATTACAGGTGAGCAGGGTGGCAGGGCATGGGGTTTGTGCTACAATATCTAGGGTTTAGGGTTTAAGTGACTGGCGAAGGGTGCGGTGGGGTCATAGTGTTGGTCACCAAATCTTGGGTAGCTGAGAATTGTGTATGGACTGCTATGGAAAATGATGCATTCCTTGCTGGCCAAATAACACGCCTGGCAAGGGGGGGGGGGGGGAGATGGGTTTTAAAATCTGTTTTTTGTATTTGAAAATGGGGTAAAAGAGTTTGAGTTTGAGCACAAAGGCTGCTGAGCTCCTTGTCTTCCGTATCTAGATTCTTAAATTGTTTTCCGTTCGTCCTCCATCCCTCGCAGGTCTAGGTGCTTGGATCTACACCACTAATGCTGCCAGGGTTTTGGATAGCGACATGGTCTTTAAGGACTTGGCCCTCAACACTGAGGCTGCTGACTTCCAAACTATGATATCTAAACTCTTAACATCCTCTCTTTGGTCCGTCCTCCATCCCTTGCAGGCCTGGGTGCTTGGATCTACACCACAAATGCTGCTGACCTGGTGGGGTACGGCGCCATCCAAAACCTAAAACCCATGTGGGAGGGTCTCACCAACATTGCCAACTCAGCACGTGACATGTCAGCCAACTTCACCAACCTCCTGGATTCCCTCCCTGCCATTGGGCGGCGTAGGGTTTTATCTGAAACCGCTAAAGCCCTAGGTCTTCCGGACTGGGACTTTGTGGTTCCGGGGCACGGCAGCAGCCCAGGTGGGGATGAGCTGATTACAACGGGAGGGGAGGAGGGAGAATTGGTGATTAGGGAAGCAGCGGCAGTAGCGGCGGGGGTGGGGGCGGTACGCGCACTACAGCAGCTGCCGCCTATCATACAGGGTTTAACGAGTGCGGTGCAAGCGGTGGGGAGCGCGCTGTCGGGGGCGAACGCAGCGACGCAGCCGTTGATTGGGGGTGTGCGGAATGCACTTAATGCAACAGGGCAGGCGCTGTCCAGCAGTGGGATTTTGCCGGAGCTAATGCCGGCGGGGAGCCAAAACCCTTTGGTTCAAACCCTTAAGGGTTTAGTGTCAGGGGTTCAGGATCAGATTTTGAACAGCACGGGATGCCCTGTGTATTGCATCGATGCGAGGGGCGTGAAGTGGATTGAAGACGGCTGCATCTGTGATTTGAAGAGGGTGGAAGCAGCTATGCCGTATGTGTCGGCGACGCTGCCGCTGCTGGCGCCGGCGATGGGTGCGGCACTGTGCATGTGGATTGGTGGGACTTGGTTGTTGATGCATGGGGTGTCTCAGTGGGGTAGGACTAGGACGGAGGGGAAATTGATGAGGAGGGTGCCGGGGGCGGTGGCGGGGGCAATGGGAGGGGGGGTGATGGGGAGTCCGAGGTCGCCGAAGTCTCCCGGTGGGAAGACGGAGGTGCATCTGGCTGCTAAGGATGCTAATGGGCATTTTGGGAGCCAGCCAGCCTTGGCTATTGTGTGAAGTGGCTGCCTTGGGTGGACAGGGGATGCAGCAAGCATGTGGAGAAAGAGTAGCCGAGCTGGGGTGGATGGGGTAGTTTGTGTTATGCTGTCGTTGGCCAGGAACATAAGCAGCAGGAGCAGCAGTGAGTTAAGAGTAGAAGTATGGCAGGCCAGTTTCCTTCCAGATAAGTGAGCGGTTTTGCAATTTGCTGAGGATGGTGCTCCATTATTGTGCCTTACAGTATTTGCTGTTTCTGGGTGTTAATGTACTATGCACAGTATGGGTTGGTGTGGTGGGGGGCTTACGAAAGACACTGAGAGTACGGGATGAGACAGAGGGGGTGGGAGGGGGGTCAGATGGGCTGAAATACGCCCGTCATTGACGATGGAGTCTTGCAATTAGTGAGGCTGTTATTGTGCACTCATATGACTTGACAAGGTTCTGCTGTATACTCAACAGTTTTCAGGGAAGCTGTTCATTGGTTGGCACATGCTACGGCTGCTGCCCTGGGGAATGGCTTGGACAGAAAACAAATTGTCAGGGTTTAGGGTTTAGGGTTTAGGGTACCAGAGGAGGTAGCAGCATGAGCTGAAGGAGTCATGAAAGTGAAGTATATGCTTCCATTTTGCGTGGGTGGTAATCCTTTAGCAAATTGTTGCATCTGAATTAGTCATCGCACTTTATGGAGTGCGCATGCTTCTGGGTTTAGGGAGTGTGTTTGTGTGTTTATTGTTTGCGTCTGACCAGATGGGTCTTACTCTTGCTCTATTGAGCAAATTCATGTTCAGGGACAATTACACATACCTTAGCCTTATCACTTCATGTATGGAATGACCTCTTGTCTCTTGTGTGCCATATGCCACGGGGGCGGGGGGGGGGGGGAGTTTGTGTCTTGCTACACTGACAATACGTTATCATGTTGGGTGTCCGTGTGTTCACTTTGTTCATCGTTACTAATTTTGTTCAGTAGTTACATGGGGCCCTCTTCCATCCTCCTTATGAATACCGTATGGCAGCATTTGTTCCACCTCGCTGTTCTTTGTGACAGCTTGAGGTGGGGGCTATGGCACCGTTGTGCTATGGCATATCATGAAATGTAATGGCAGCATCTGCTTACTATGGCAGGGCTGTCGCTGGTCAGTATGTTATTATTGTTGGTCCTACTGATTACGATTACCCAAGATGATGCATAAAACGATGGCCACAGTGGCATGACAGTAACGGTCTGTAGGTAATTGCAATTTGTACATTCCAGTTGATTAGGTATTGCTGGTCGTGCAAAGGAGGTGTATGTGTGTGCTGTAAGGTAGATAGCCTGCTCTTGGACTTGACACGTTAATAGGCAAATTATTGCGACTGTTACATTGCAAAACGATGAAGTTCTATTGAGGCGGGTTGGCTTGGAGTCGGTTACATGCATTGTGAGCATGCATGTTTGCTATGGATGTTGTCATGCGGGATCGCCGATTGGGCTTTGCACGGTGGTATGCACTGCTTCCGTCTATGAACGTATTGCTCCAGATGAAAGTGTAGTCTGAGGGTAGTGGCTGGAAGCTCCACGCTGCAATTGAGAGAGGAGAGAGAGAGCTACCCAGACAAGGGGCCGGGGAAACCATCCTTCATTCCGTATGTAGTTAAGGGAGTGGTCTGTTGCCTAGTTCATAGATAGGCCCAGTACAGTTGGCCGTCCCCCGACACATATAACATGTAGCCTAAAATATACTTTGAGGATGGATTGATCCGGGTGCCAAAAATTACCCAGACAACAAAAGCGGTTCATTTATAGGACGGTACAAGACGGTACCTGTAGGCGGTACGTGGGTACCGCATGATGGGTGGTGGGACACTAATAAGACACAATGGCCCTGCCTGGATGCACTCTAAAGCCCACGCACTTTTCACTTGGCCGACCTGCCTGAGATAGAGTGAGTGTGACCAGTTACAGTTGGCACCGGCTGCTTCGGCGCCCGTTTGGCACTATGGGAACAGTCCGCCCTAGATTTCGCCTAGAATCACCCTAGATCTTGCCTAGGCGTCTAGGCACAGCCTCCTACAGTGCCTAGAATCTAGACACAGCCTCCTACATTGCCTAGTATTCTAGGCACAGTCTAGGTGTACTCTAGGTCTAATCTAGGCATGGAAGCACTCCCATGAGTACGTGTACTGCTAATAGGCATTAGGTGCTTCTAGCCGGCTCCCTTTGCTCTTCTCATTCTCCTGCATTTAACATGCATGCACCCAAGCCTGCCAAATGTAGGGACATGCCTGTGGGATGCACCTGTAGAGACTCAACATACATACCCCCCACAGCCAAGCAGGCAACTGAGTTGTGGATCAGTGCACATGCATGGCGCCCGACACTTTAACATAGTGTCTCATACTGAGAGAATGATACACCACATGCATATGCGTCCAGCAGGTATCATTGATCAATACAAACAAACAAACAATAACTGCTCATGAGTGGATGTTGACTGGACCGTATGTGCAAAGTTTTTCAACCTTGCTCTGTCAAGAACTACCACCCCAAAGCCTCACAAGAGTGTTCCCTATGGCATGTATATCAGCACTTGCATGCGGACAAAGTCAGCTGGAACACGCTCAAACGCTGGCAATGCGTTTTTATGAAGGGCTTGCCATCCGCTCTACGCAGCTGATCATTTCCATAGAACCACTGTGGCCCAGATAGGGCCCACCAACCATAGTATGGCACACATACGGAAGACCATGAAAAGCAAGCATGCATGAATGATTATTTAGAAAAAAATCTCTTCTTGACGGCTACCAAACAGCAAACCAATTAGCCCACAGCTGCTGTATGGCAGCATGCTGTATGCAACATGCCTCACAATATCATGCATCTATTCACTCGACTGTGCTAATGCATTTTACCTGATGCCATGCTTGTTGTTTGGAAGTAGATGTCAATTGTAGCCATATCTGGCTGAGGACATTTGGCTGCTACCACCTTAGTTGTGACGGCAGCAAGTTGGATAGCCCATCTACAGATCTCATATGTAGCATTGGGGTTGCCAACATGCACACGTGCCTTCCTGAGTGTGCCAATGTCAGCATCTTGGAAGCCTGCACTGTGCTTGAACAGGTCACACACAGCCACACGCATCACCTTGTTCACACCCTGAACTGCAGTTGGCAATACAAGGCGCGCAAAGTACACCACTTCTGCTACACGCTCAGTGCCTCCATACTCCACCAGTACGTAATGTGACTCCCGTGTCCTCGACCTACCATGCAGCTTGGATGTGATGATCTCATCATTGTGTACATAAGCTGCTGTATGCAGCCAGACCTGCAAGCTTGGCTCATCCAGATCCTCCACCTGGAAATCGTTGTTTCCCTGCCTGATAGCGTCTTCAATCACACCCTGTAGAGCAGGCTTGACATCTGCATCCCACAAGATGCTGAGACCCGTCCCACCAGCTCGTACTGCAGGGCGCTTGCCGGGAAAGAGCATGCGGTTAACTGACTCGTAATCATCGTCATACTGTGGACCAGTCAATTCAGCATCACGGAACTCCGGGACCCAATCATCAAAAGTCTTGAGCATTGGGAAGGAGGCTTGCAGCTGAGCCATTGCCATGTCAACGAGTATTATATTACCCATCACCTTCTCTGGCTCGCATGTTGTCTGGTACTTAGTCTTGGATTTAAGGTACTGAAGCAAGCGCTCAAGCCACAGCTCAGTCTCATGGTACACACTACCTCTGCTTTGCTCCTGGATGGGTAGGCGGCAGTTCAGCAGGTGCAGGTTCTGCTTGCATAGCCTTGGGTAGTGCTGCAAAACAAAACAGAAGCTGTTTGTCAGATTTTGGTGCAGCTGTTGTATTACTGGTGAATATATAGAGCCCTATACAAGTTCTTACTGCTCAGACCCTAAACCCTAAACACTACATAGAAGCTGGTTTGGGCGGGAATAGATTGCTAGTGGATGTGTGGATCCACGGAGCTGGCTGCAGAAGATAGCCTTGTGCCACTGCCGGCCAATTCATGAGCCTTTTCATGGCAGCTATCGGCCTCTTTGGTGTTGATTGAGGACTGTAGGCTTGGGGTACTATTTCGGTGTTAGATATGTTTGCTACCACATGTGTGGATTCAAATGCACATGAGATATTTTGCCACTGGTCACATGAGCCTTTTCATGGCAGCTGTCTGCCTCTTTGGTGTTGATTGAGGATTGTAGGCTTGGGGTACTATTTCGGTGTTGGATATGCTTGCTACCACATGTGTGGATTCAAATGCACAGGAGATCTTTTGCCATTGGTCACATGAGCCTTTTCATGGCAGCTGTCTGCCTCTTTGGTGTTGATTGAGGACTGTAGGTTGGGGTTTACTCATTTGGTGTTAGATATGTTTGCTACCACATGTGTGGATTTAAATGAACAGGAGATCTTTTGCCACTGGTCACATGAGCCTTTTCATGGCAGCTGTCTGCCTCTTTGGTGTTGATTGAGGACTGTAGGCTTGGGGTACTATTTCGGTGTTGGATATGCTTGCTACCACATGTGTGGATTCAAATGCACAGGAGATCTTTTGCCACTGGTCACATGAGCCTTTTCGTGGCAGCTGTCTGCCTCTTTGGTGTTGATTGAGGATTGTAGGTTGGGGTTTACTCATTCGGTGTTGGATATGCTTGCTACCACATGTGTGGATTCAAATGCACAGGAGATCTTTTGCCATTGGTCACATGAGCCTTTTCATGGCAGCTGTCTGCATCTTTGGTGTTGATTGAGGACTGTAGGTTGGGGTTACTCATTCGGTGTTGGATATGTTTGCTACCACATGTGTGGATTCAAATGCACAGGATATCTTTTGCCACTGGTCACATGGCAGCTGTCATGGCAGCTGTCTGCCTTATCATGTTGATTGACGAGGGTAGCTACCCTATAGGGTGGGAGTGCTCATTTGATGGTGCTTATTTGATTGAGTATGTTTATTTGCTTGGGAATGGATGTTCTGTGGTACGGGGTGGAAGGGTTGCCTGCTGCCCTCATGGTCATTATTATGAATATCAATCATGACCAATTCATATGTAATATGATCTTGCCAACATTTCCTAAAACCGCCCAGACCTAGTGCCTACGTGTGCCCACTAGGACACCGCCTGGATATGGCCCCTAGACCCTGCCTAGATAGGGCTCCTAGACCTTGCCTAGATTCACCTAGGTGTGCCTAGAACAGAGGCGCCTAGACGGCCCTAGACCGCCCTGTGTCCGCCTAGAACGCCCCTAGGACCCTAGGCAGTCTAGTAAGTCTAGGCAGATTCTAGGCGAGTCTAGGCTGAGTCTAGGCGAGATCTAGGGCCGGACTGTTCCCATAGTGTGGCCGCTAGCCCCGCGCCGGTACTGGTCCGGTGTTCTAGCCACCCTGACACGGTGTACCTACCGGCGAGCGTCCATGCAACGTTTCGCTTGCACTGCGCTTGCTTGGGACCACCTCCCGTATGTAACGGATGCAAGTGGTGACCGTGTGGTTTCCTCGGCCCCGAGGCTGACTCACCGGAAGCTGATCGATGACAGTCTACTTCGGGACTCGCCGCACAGGGTTGGGTTGCGCAGAAAGACAACTTCCATCTCCGCCTCAAAACTACACTCAAGCAAGCAACGGTGAAGCACTAGTTTTGCATCAAGAACGAATGCTGACACTTGCTCACCGACCAGAGTGGAAGTAAGCAGAGGGGACACTTAAGCTCAACAGGGACTGCAGCTAGCTCCCGAGAGTAGTTTTAGGAGCATATCACGAGTAGTCTTTTCTGGAAGGTCAGTTTGCTCTCTCTGAGGCAAGCCAGTAGTAAAAATAGTTCCGACCGTCCCAGCCAGCAGACTGACTGGTGCAACCTCGTTGGCTGTCTGCAGGCTCACTCTGCGACCTAAGAAGATCAAAGTATTGCGGTTGGCTAAGGAACATGCGTGAAATGGGGTTTTCCGTCGCTCTGGGCCCTGTATTCCTGTTCATGCTCGTATCATGTCCTTCATTCTGGCGTGCTGCCTGTGCAACCCGAACCCTAAAAGGTGAGAGAAGCTCAGCCCGCAATCCGCCAACGGCTGTAACGTGCATCAGGTTCCAACTTAACCTGTGACATCATGCAAGAGTAGCAGTTACTGCAAACGCCGTTCAAGGACAGCATGCAACAAATGAGTGACAGAAACAGCAGTGAGCAATGGGCATACAAAAGCAGCACCAATAGCTAGCACCATGAGCAGTTGAAGCAGCAGCGAGACAGAATGCAATGACTAATAGCGGCAACAGCAGCATGCAAATAACAGGGGCAGCAGCTGCAATCATAAGGTGAAAGCAGCCGGACAGCAGAAAGGGCATGCTTCAACACGCATGTATTAGCAGCAACAGCCTGGAGGTAGAAGCAGCACACATGTAGAAGCAGTAACGGCAGCAGCAGGTAGTATAAAGTTGATTAGAAGTACAGAAGCACAGCAGTACAGAGCTAGAAAGATAGCGAAACACGGCCATGACATCTTGCAGGACCAGAGCAGCTGCAGCAGCCTCTGCAAGGACATAAATTAAACAGCTGCAGACAGTAGAAGCATACAGAAGGACTAATAGCAGCATGAGCTGTCACAGCGGCCGCAACTGAGACGTAACAGCAGCAGCAGCAGACGTCACATCAGCAGCCACTAGTAGCAGCAGCAGCAGGCAGAACATCAGCAGCAACTGTAGCAGCAGCAGACATAAGAGCCGCAGCTGCAGCAGCAGGCGTAACATCAGCAGCAGCCGTAGCAGCTGTAGCAGCAGCAGACGTAAGAGCTGCAGCTGCAGCAGCAGACGTAACAGCAGCAGCAAAAGCAGGCATAACATGAGCAGCAGGCGTAAGGAGCTGCAGCAAATTGAGCATGCAGCAGCAGTGCTCGGGCTGTGACAGCTATCCACTACTGCCATGGCCATTGTAGCTATATGGCTGCAAGGATGAAGCAAGTGAGAAGTCTGTTCAGATGCAGCATGCATGACAATATCAACAATATTTGGATCCAGCCATGGAGTGTGGACCAATGCAGGCATAACAGCAGCAGCAGCAGCAGCAGCAGGCATTAACAGCAGCAGCAGGTGTAACAGCTACAGCACCTTGGGCATGCAGCAGCGGTACTCAGCCTTTGACAGCTGTCACTCGGGCTGGCACGACTCCAATACTCTCGCTATGGCTGCAATGTATTTAAAACATGTGAGGAGTTTTTTTAAATGCAGCAGCCTGAAAATGGCAGCAATAATTGGATCCAGCCATGGAGTGTGGACCAATGCTCAGCGCTGCCGCTAGAAAGCTGCAGCAGAAAGAAGTGCACTTGTCATAGTTCCGCAACTGCAAACAGCACACTAGCAGCAGCTGCTGATACATGTATGTGCATGCCACATTAGTCTGTATTAGTATGATGAGGTCTCAATCCTAGTATGTCTCTGAGCCCCATGCAATAAGAGGAAGATGTAAACTACCTGGAAAACATTAGAAGGTCAGCTTGGGAACGAGAGTACTGGATAGCCTACAACATGTGGTGGAGCCGTACTAAATTGCTTCCTTAATCCTTCCAGCCTAAACCATGATCAGTTATCCCCTCACCTAAACTGCCTAAAGCATAATGCTGTGCCGTCTTTAAGTTTTAAACTTCCCTAAACCCTAAACCCTTCCCCTAAACCCTAACTCCAAACCCTGAAGAGCCTAAAGCATGATGCCCTGCCATGTTTTGCAGCGTCCTTGAAGCTTGAGGACAATGCCCAAGTTGATGGCGCAGATCTATGCAAACCGCCAGACAGTTCACCAGGTTTAGGTTTCACTGAGGTGGCTGCCCAGAACTAGTTTAGGGTTTAGAGTTTAGGGTTTAGGGTTTAGCGTAATACATTTTATGCACACCCTGACATTGCCCCTTCACCTTGCTTAACTCACCTGAATGATGATGCCCTGCCATGTTTTGCAGCCTCCTGGAACCTCGAGGACAATGCCCAGATCGATGGTGCAGACCTATGCCAACCGCCAGACACCTCATCCGAAGCAGGGTTTACTGAAGTGGCTGCCACGGATGTTGAGGTCACAGGTGACGAATGCTATTATGAGAATGGGGAATATGTCTGCTATCAAACATATGGGGATGGAGGAGTGGGGTACAGTGTGCGCAGTCAGCTTCAGACTGATGCGGACACAGGCTCTGGATCTACTAATAGTTACTGTGTTCCGATCAAGGTGTGCGGCACGGAGGATTATGTCAAGATGAAGTGTGAGGAGCTGACGGGGTGTGTTGCTTTTACCTATGGTGGAGGGTGTGGCGCGCTCAAGAGCAATGCAACGGAGATTAGGAGTCCAAGTGACAATGGGGAGACGAAGGTGTGGTACCTGGAGGGCTGATGAGCTTTCTGCCTGTTGATGGAAGTGAAAGGGAGGGGGGGGGGTTCAAAGATGCCTATGTTAAACACCAGTGGCTCCTGGGAGGGTTGTTCATAATAGCATAGTCTATGCTTGAAGCAATAATGTCTCGGTCCCTACTCTAGTGACGGCCATTTCAAGCTAGGTTGGAGCTTCCTTGGGGGAAGATTGTTCATGCATTTCAGGAAGAATAAAACCCTGGGTTCATGGTTGGTCAGGGCTGGTGCATAACTGCCCTGACCATTTTTGGGTGCGTGCCCATTGACACTGGGTGTCTGGGGGTCTGGGGTTTAGGGTTTAGGGTTTAGGGTCACTGGGTGTCTGGGGTCATCCGGGGTCAATCCGGGGCACGCACCCAAAAATGAAAACCTAAACCCTAAACCCCAGACACCCAGTGACTGTGGTGACACGTTTTGTTCATTCTGTTTGTGGCCATTCATTCTTTCATGTATATATGTGTTTTCGTTGCATGTGCTCAAGTGGATCTGATGATGGCCAACTGGCCGAAACGCGTAATACCATGCACTTGATGTAAGAATTCACGATCGGAAGAAGAATGGCTTTGGCGTCCAACTATAGCTGCTACCTCGAGCAGTTTTAACACGAAGCAATAATGTCTCGGTCCCTACTCTGACATTTTAAGCTAGGTTGGGAGCTTCCTTGGGGGAAGATTGCTCATGATCCAAAGAGCCAAACATAAAGTCCGCTGGCGATGGCAATAACAAGGGCAACGGCAACGGCAGTAGTGAATGGCACAGCCGTGAGATGTTGCAGCTGAAGGTGTTTCTGCATAAGGCTACTGCACAGTCTAGGGTTCGATCACCAGTTAATCAGGGGCTTATGGTTTGGGACCTTTGACCAAGGCTATGATCTTACAGGTTAGGGGGGAGCGAGCTGATGTCTTGCATGGCCAAAGCTTGCACTGTTTGAGTTTGTGCTGGCAGCGGTGTTTTGTAGGAGTTTCAAATTTGGATCACAGACATGCTCTGTGGATTGAACCGAAATGAATGCCATCACAAAAGAGGCTGTGGCAGATCGCAGCAGGGATAGATTAGTAAGTCTGTGAGAAAGCAGCAGCTTGAATATGTGCAGCACATGGTGTGTGGTTGCTTTGCTCCATTTTCTAGCACCATTACGTATGCATGTCAGCAAAGCTCCACATGTGGCTTTGGGTGAATTTCTCATGTACTATCAATCCCGCAGGTATGTATTCTTGAGTGTGTTGTACTCTGGATCCGTCCGTTGGTGAAGTAGGAAAAAATCAGAAGTGGGGATGAATGCTGTTGGGATTTGACCCATCGGTCACTGTAACTGGTCCATTCTGTGCCACAATGTCGGAGGGACATTCAATGTCACAATGTCAGCGATACATGCTGTTCTATTGGTAACGTCGCCATTGCGCATCAATCGAGCACACAGCCTTGAGTCTGTGGTGCCAGGCGGACGATTAGGGCTGCTTTGGCTAAATGGTTTAAGTTGGAATTGTGCACCTGCATTAGTTGAAACATTCATTTGGTAGCCTGTGTTAGGTTTTCTTCCGAATGGGAGTCGAAGTGCACTACGTAGGAAGCCTGGCATGTATTTGCGTAATTGCATGCATGCACCTGAGTGAGATATAGCTGTGTCATTCTGGGTGTCAATGTTTCTCCAGAGCTTGCAGTAGTTGAGTGTATCCCCAGTGCAGTCAGCTTTTGCACATGACACATTCAACTGCCAGACCATGCAGTAGATTAAGTCCAGGATGTGCACCATCAATTATGCACAGGTCAACTGAAGGTTGTGAGGCTCAAGCATTGCAGGACACCCTACCATCTCGGGTCCGACTACCTCCTCTCAACACTTTTCAGCCGGCCCTCTTGGCAGCACCTACAACCACTTCACGCCAACACTTCACCCCGTCCCAATTGCGCCTCCTTGGATTACCTAACCGCTTCAAACATCGTACGAGATCTGACACCCCAACGGAAGCTGATAACGACATCTTCCCGCTCTATTTAAGCACAGACCAGCAGCACACTGCTCAGTTCCTGCAAGATAAGTTACAACGGGACCTCCCGGCTACGCCCCCACTTCGCTATGATTGGAGAACATTTGCATATACCGATGGCAGCCACATTAAGCAGGCTGCCGGTCGCAAAAACATTCCCAAACTAGGCGCGGCCGTTTATCTGCCGCCCACCGCTGGGCACCCTGAAGGCCAGAGCATTCCTATCCTTCCCCATTGCGCAGATGCTGTTGCAAACACCATAAATCGTGCCGAACTTGTTGCCCTATATATAGCCCTACGGCACGACTGCACAGTGATCGCTACAGACAGCTTGGTATCCATTTATCAAATACGCAAACAGCTTCATAGGCCACAAGACCATTCCTTACACCTGCATCAAAACCTTCTTCAAGTCATCGCTGATTGCATAGTCAACAGCCCAAATCCCATTCACCTCATCAAAGTCAAATCTCACATCGGCATTGTAGGCAATGAAGAAGCCAATGACCTTGCACAGCAAGTTGCCCTTGGAGACCTTCCCGAAGAAAGTTGCCTGACCTGTACCATCCCTAGTCATAACCGCACTAATCTTTACTGGCCTCATGAAGTTATCTTACCGCCAGGTCCTCTTGCTCTCCGCCCACAAGCAAACCCACGTAAACGTCCGATAGCCTACCTGTCCACGGGCCTCCAACAAGTCAGTTGCAAGAAGTTGCGGCTGGGTGCAGCTAACCGAACCACTTTCTACTTTGAACAATGGCATGACACCGCTATCCTTCGAGATAACAAGCACACTAACCATTTTCTGATTTCTCCCTCATCAGTTACCGCTTCTCAACGTAACACAGCCATCCGTTACTGCACAGGGACTTTGTTTAACCGAAAACTTGCACATCGTTATCGCCTAGCGCCGCATAGTCGCTGTCTTCTCTGCAACCGTGAGGACAGCGGCCATCATACTGCTGCAGGGTGTCCCCAACTTACTGCCATGTACACGTACCGTCATGACCAAGCTGCACGCCAAATTGTCAAAGCCATTCTCCGCGGTAGCAAAAGTGGTTTCGTTGTCATGATGGACATTGGTAATCAGCAGCACTGTACACAAGATGGTTTGCCCCCCAACGTCCCACATCGCATCCCCGCTAATGTCCTCCCGCCCCGCATCCCTCCACATGTCCGCTCATTGCTCACAAACCACTCTTGCCCAGACGTTTTCCTCTTTATCCCACCAAAGCTTCCCAACCGCCCTACTCCCGAATATATCATCCTAGAACTCAAGTATTGCCGTGACACTGACCCCCATAACCAGTACGATAGAGCAATCTCGCAACACCGCCCGCTCGCTGATGCTATCCATACCGTCCTGAAGCCGGTTCCAGGTTCCGGTTCCAGGGCAAATTGTGCCCAGTTCCACGGTTCCAGCGATGTCAAACATGTCAGTTCCTGGTTCCAGCCCTGGGCCACCCTCTGGCCAACATGTCACATGCTGGTTCCAGCAAGTTTCTTACTAAATGTATGATAACCCTCTGAGTGGAAGAATAGTAAATTCCATTGTACAATTGATGGTTATAAGTGGAAATTATCGCTGGCTCCTGGGCTTCGCCCCAGACCCCACCAGGGGGGCTGTTCCTCCCCCTGGACCCCCGCCTCCTGCCTGGGTCGATGCTGCGCATCGACATGGCATGGCCCCCTGGAAAATATCGGTTCCAGAGGCCTCTTTTGAAGTCCAGTTCTGGTTCCAAAGGATGTTGTGGAACCGGCTTCAGGACGTTATATCCAACAAGCGGCTCCTCACGCTCGCATCACCTATATCCCTTTATTGCTCGGAGTGGCTGGAACCATATAGTCTTCTACCACCTCTCATTTGCGATACCTTGGTGTCAGAAAACAAGCACTCCCCCGCCTGCTCAACCGCCTTCATGTTATGGCCATCACCAGCCTTCATTGGCTTTACACTACTAAACGTCATAAGGAACGTCACCTCGATCCGCAGTTTTGGCGACACACCCATCCACCCAGATAACATAGGCGGGTGGGTAATTTACCCACCCACCTATGTGTTCTGGGCTCCGAATGGTAGTGGGCCTATCTATATTAGGTAAGGGCCTGCTCCCTTAACATATGCAAGAAGGGATTTCCCCCCTTCTCTGCGTAGTTCTCTCTCTCTCTCTCTCTCTCTCTCTCTCTCTCTCTCTCTCTCTCTCTCTCTCTCTCTCTCTCTCTCTCTCTCTCTCTCTCTCTCTCTCTCTCTCTCTCTCTCTCTCTCTGAGGCTCTTTGGTGGCCCAGTCTGTGTCAGGTGTTTGTTCGTCTGTTTCTTTGTGAAGCAGCCAGCCTAACGGGATTGTGCAGCAGGAATCTGAAACAAGTCTGCTTGACCTCAACGGTCGCCGCGTGTGGTTCACTGAGTGTGTCCGACCACTATTCAACCCGGCTGCACAAAGTCCGCTTTCCCAGCCAGTATTGTGAGTTGCAGTTTCAACCGAACGCATTAGGGATTAACGGGAACGGTCCTCAATATAACCAGGTTGAGACCTGCCAGTCTAGATTACCACAATCGCACCAGTATGTACACAGCTCGCAGGCCTGCCAGCAAATGCTGGGGCGACATACACGACTGGCATTCCTCAAATGTGTATCCGCCCTTCTTTAACAAGCAAGGTATCTCTCAACTTCCTTTCGTATCATTTATCTCCGCTGCGGTCATGCCTGGAAACTAACCTCATTTGATAACAGCACCCAACTCTTACACTTGTGAGCTGTCACTGTTCTAGCCCCCGCCAATGAAGACAATTCAGCACAGCTGACAGCATTGGCTGGCAAGGTTTGCACACCCGACTATCCAAGTAAACGATGCAGTTACTGCCTTGGGAGTTGGTGGGGCGCTCCAGCCCTGACCTTCCAACCCTAACCCTCCATCCCTAAGCCTCCCGGCCATAAGCCACACACCATGCCCTCAACAACTCCACAACTCCTACAACTTCTTTCCTACACGCCATCAAGCCAGCATGGGCATAATCCTTTCCTCTGATGCAGAGGCTTATAATTCGAAAACCTCAATTTGCCAGACCTCAATCAATAAATGCCACCGTGCCTGCTGCTTCACCTGCTTAGTAAGCAGAGACAATCCTAGGCTCCCTGATGGTCTCCATCTTGATAATGGCAGCCTCCACCACAGCAGGAGCAATCCCACACTCACCCATTTCTCCACAAAATAAAACATAAAATCCACCATCCCTCACAAGTCCACCAATTCCCACAACTTCTCCCTACACACCATCAACCTCACGTTTTCTCAACCAACACGAAAATTGCCCCCCCCCCCCCTCTCAGCCAACCTTCCTGCCTCCTTCCCTTCTCTCAACCAGCATGGAGGCCTATCTTTTCACAATCTGTCAGGAAACCCTAAACCCTAACCTCAGACCACAGAGGCCACAACTGCTCCACCTGCTTACTAAACACTCGGACCAAATCTATGCCCCCTGATGGTCTCCACCCTGGTAGTGGTCGTTGTTTCGGAGGTAATCGTGCAGGCCGATTCTGCCAAGCTCCATCTGGCACATCCAACTGTGCTAGCGAGTAGAAGCCACCCCAACAGGCGCACCCACATTTATCCTCTCCCCCCTCTTCCTGTCCGCCTGCCTCTCTGTCGTCTCAGCTGGCTGCCTCACATTGCCAGCCCCCTCAGCCACAATACCACAGGAGCTGCAACATCATAAGCAGCATATGCAGCCTTACCACCAGGACAGCACCCTAAACCCTAACCCCAGCAGGAGCACCCACATTTACCCCCTCCCCCCTCTTCCTGTCCGCCTGCCTCTCTGTCGTCTCAGCTGGCTGCCTCACATTGCCAGCCCCCTCAGCCACAACACCAGCAGCACTCTTGTATGCTGAATCCACGACTGGCGCTGTAAACTCACGCGCAGCATATGCAGTCTCTGCAGCAGTATCACGAGCAGCATAAGCAGCATTGGCAGCAGTATCACGTGATGCGTAGGCCACACCAGCAGCAGCGTCACCAGCAGCAGCAGCGGCAGAGGAAGTGTAGCCGTACCCAACCTCCGCACCAGCAGTAGCAGTGCCAGCAGCCTTAGCAGCTACATTGGTGACAGTCTGCACCCCACCCTCCACAATGGAGGATATGGTGCTGAACCACCATGAGACAGTGTCAATGGCAGTGTTCACAACATCCTGCGGAGGAAGCAGCAGCAGCAGCAGCAGCAGCAAAATGTCACTAAATGTTTTTTTTGAGCTTTGCAGCAGCAGCAGCAGAGAAATGTCACTAAGTGTTATTCTTGAGCTTTGCAGCAGCACACAGCATTATAAAGGATGAACACCCCCCTGGGATGCACTATACAGTCTGGTTGCATGAGGGTAGGGGAAAAACCCTAAAACCCTAAAACCTACACTCTCAATTGCAACGGAGTATATGGTGTTGAAACACCAGGAAACATTGTCAGAACATCCTGCAGAGGGAGCAGCAGCAAAGAGATGTAGTGCGCACTAATGAGCTTAGCACAGAGCATCACTATAAAGGGATGGATAAGTAGGGGTTCTAGCAGTCCCTAAACACTGAGCCCTAAACCCTAATCCCTACTCCGCCAGGAGGCGTAGTCAGTGGCAGCGCTGGCAACATCCTGTAGAGGGATCAGCAGCAGCAAAAAGATGTGCTGCTTACTCATGAGCTTGCAATAGCAGACAGCACTTCATATGATGGTTGGAGGACACCCTGCAATGCATGATTAAACAGGTTGGCCAATGCATTCCAGATAGAATATAGGCGATGGAAAGATACATGCAGTACACAAATTGCACGCACACAGGACATGTTACTACTCACCAATGGGCTTCCAATGTTATGATTTCCCCAACTGCCTGGCCCCTTGTCGACGGTGCACTACTTGATAGCAAAGGAGGAGCTGGGCTGGGATTTCTATGCAAACCCCCTGGCAGAGCACCCCTAAAAAATTCTTGTTTGACTTCTACAGGCTTTTGCACGTATTCGCAAAGGCATCCAGTGAAGGCCACAACTTTTTTATTTTTTTATTTTAATTTATATTAACAGGTAAATATAAGGAAATTTGTAAAAGAAAACATAAATAAAAGTATGTGCAAATGCATCCAGTGAAGGCCACAGCTGGGAACGGCCCCCTTTTCCTCAAACAACCTCCCCCAACAGCCATAGCATGGAATGTGCTGGAGGACAAGCAACACATGAAGGTATGCGCTTTTCTCCTGTTTCCATACTCATCTTGGTTTGAACTTTTAGCTGTACAGCAACTTGAACGACAAAAGGGATCCAGAAGAAACAGCTCTCAGGCACCAATGATATCTCCGCCTTGACAAGAAGCTCAAATGGCAAGCGCGACAGACTGTGGAAGGCCACTGTATAGCACCATTCATACACCATTCTTATGGATGTGGTTTTCAAATTCAGGGGAGAGGTTTTGCAAATGGTCCAGGAAGAGAAATACCTGGGTTTGGTGATGCATGCATGGAAGGATATGACATATAGTGCAGAGCAACGAGCTGTAGCAATGAACAGGAGCCTTCACTCAGTGCTCCACAGGTGCAAACAGACAGGGGTGTCGCAACCAGCATTCATGTGTGAAGTATTTGACATGTTAGTGAGGCCAGTGGGCGCTTATGGTGCGCATGTGTGGGGCCCAAGCATGTTTCAAAAGTTTCTATATAAGCCGCTCGATGTTGACAATGCTGTGGAAGATGTGCATTGCAGCTTTCTCAGGCTTTTGGCTGGGTTAGGGAAGTCTGTACATAAAGAGTCACTGTACAAGGAATTTGGAAGGTATCCACTCATGGTTCAGTGGCTGGTTCTGACAGCTAGGTGGTGGAACACAGTACTGGGCAAAAGTCAGGGTTGTCTGGCTTTAAGAGCGCTTAGAGATGATGTTTCACTCATGTTGAAGCAAAAACAATGCTGGTCCAGGCAGTTTTTTTGATGCAATGAGCACCATTGAGGTGATAGACAAGAACAAGTGGCATCCAAGGAAAGGGGAGATTTTGAAGGAAGATATTCTGGAGCACATAAGGTTTGATGAGGAGCGAGTTCGTGTATGTGCTGAAAGGTGGTTTGACAGAGCATGGGAGGCATGCAGCAGTGATCCAACAATGGCCGATGGGACAGAGGTGTTTTGCAGCACATACAAGCATTGGGTAGGGTATGTGGATGGGCAGTGTGCACAACATCTCCATAGGTGCATCCCACAACATGTGAGAAGGGAGATGATGAAGCTGAAGCTCGGGTGTAGTGAGCTGAATGTGCGTAGGCTAAGGTTTGAGGGTGTGGCAAGGGAGAAGCGCTGGTGCCCTCTCTGCAGCGGGCAGCATGTGCAGGGATGTGAGAGGAAGGAGGTGGAGGATCTGGTGCATTTTGTGCTTCACTGCGGGTCTTATGCGACAATCCGTGCTAAATACAGCACATTGTTTCAGTCAGCACACTGTCATGGTGAAGATGATGCGCAGGTGCTACAGTACTTGTTCAAGCAGGGGAACCAAATGGAGTTAGCATATTGTTTGAGGGAGATGATGGAGCACAGGCGGAAGCAAGTAGCAACAGGCATGGGAGTGGACATTGAGGCTGAGGTCCTAGCCAAAGTGTGGGATGAGAAGGTTTTGGATGTTTTTGACCTTGAAGATGAAGAGGTCTCTGTGGGAGGGGCATGTGAAACATGTCCAATAACTCTCCCAGAGAATCTTGATCCATGAGTTCGATCTTGGAAAGAGTTTTTGCTGTACCTATTGTTCTAGAAGGACTAGGAAGGGTAATTGGGGGGGGGGGGGAGAGAGGAGGGATGGGGAAGGTGTTTGGTTATCTAAGTTTTCTCAGATGTGTTTTTTGGGTTTACGGGTATTAGGTTTTTTGGTCGGTCTGTCGGTCTCTTCACGGTGTGGAGATGTCAGCAGGGCTGTTTGCAGGTAGCCTGGGCTGGAAATGTGTTTTTTGTTTTGTTGGCTCGGAGGGATAAATGGTGGTCAGCATTGGCCGAGTCCCTTCTTTGCTGTAACTTCACTTCACTTCACTGTAAAACTGCATCCGACCAGCTGTAATAACCAACGCTTCTAAACCCTAAACCCATAACTAAACCCTAAACCCTGGCTTCCTACCTGTGAGAGCCCCCGTGCAGTGTCTGCAGCAGTCTTGGCGTTGTTGATGGCCCATTGGCTGCTGTCCTGCAGGATGTCAGTGGCAGTGTCCAGCAGGGGGTTGCTGCTGTCTGCAAAGAGAGGAGCAGGAGATCAGTGTCATATGGGGGTTAGGGTTTAGGGTTTAGTGTCCAGCAGGGGGTTGCTGCTGTCTGCAAAGCGAGGAGCAGGAGGGCAGTGTCATAGGGGGGTTAGGGTTTAGGGTTTAGTGTCCAGCAGGGGGTTGCTGCTGTCTGCAAAGCGAGGAGCAGGAGGGCAGTGTCATAGGGGGGTTAGGATTTAGGGTTTACTGTCCACCAGGGGGTTGCTGCTGTCTGCAAAGCGAGGAGCAGGAGGCCAGTGTCATCATAGGGGAGTGAGGGGTCACATATATCACAATGCACTAGCTTAGGGTTTAGGGTTTAGGCGCATGCGGCATCAATCCGCACCAGTAATTAATGTTCCTCGTAGCAGACAAAAGGTGTGCAATACTAGAGCAGACCTGCTTAGGGTAGTGTTGTCATTGCCGCAGGCTATCGAGTATTGTATTTGCAGCGGCCAATCGATCCGTCTACCGGTAGGCCTCCTGAAAAGAATCGGTACATAGCGCGCCGCGTATTTATTATTATTGCATTTCATGATATGCCATAGCAAAAAGTGCCATAGGCCCCGCACCTCAAGCTGTCACAAAGTACAGCGAGGTGGAACAGAATACGGGTTGTCTTCGGCATGCATGACAACATATGCCGCATATCCCCCACTCACTGGGGTGGCGCTCCCTGAACCTCCTCTCCCTTAACCCTGCCTCTGAACCCTGTCCCTGAGCCCTGTCCCTGAACTCTCCCCCCTAAACCCTCTCCATGAACCCTCTCCCTGAACCCTCTCCCCATATTCAATGTTTAGTGACTACCCCTGAACCCAACCCTCCCCATGAACTTACTGGGGTGGCGCTCCCTGAACCTCCTCTCCCTCTGCAGCTTGTAGTAGTCATCCCCAGTGAAGTCCACCAGGTATCCCCATACCCCCTCAAACATGTGGGGCAGGGCCCCAATCAGCAGTCCAACGTACTGCCGCACAAAGGTGGGCACCAAGGCGGGCACGTTGGTCAGGCGGCCCACAAACAGCTCAATCTGGGACAGCAGAAAGGGGGAAGGGAGGTGCAGTCGAGGGGGGCGAGCTGTTAGCTTGTGTACTTAGGCAACCAGGGGCGCAAAGGGTTTAGGCTGGGGTTTAGGGTTTAGGGTTTACCTATTAGCTTGTGTAGGCAACCGGGGCGCAAAGGGGATGAATGCTGCAGCAGTCAACCTAGGGATGATACCTGCTGTTTATCAGGAGCGATATAAGCGGTATTCAGCTCGAGTGCCTTAACGTCTTGGTGAAGGAGAAGCAGTTAAAAGGCACCACCTGAGCATGCCTGCACCACGCTCTGCATAAGCTTTCAGTTTTAAGGTTCAGGGTTTACCCTAACCCTAAACCCTAAGGTAGGCTGAGTTAGGGTGACACTCCTCCGCAACTTAGTTCCCCCACAAGAAAGAACAGACAGAGGCAAAGTTGCCAACGGATGACCGACAAGTGCAAGGCAGCATCACATCCAGATACAGAACAGAATAAGGGGACAGGCCCCAAACCAGAGAGAACCACATAACCACCAGTAAGTGCTTCATGCAGACAGCTAGGGTTTAGGGTTTAGGGTTAAACCCTTAACCCTAATTTAAACCTTAAACGCTCCGGCAGACAGCAATCTCCTGAGTAGCAGCTCACCTTCCCTGTCTCCAAAGGTCCATTCACACCAATCTTGAAGTGTGCCTGGATGGGGCTGAAGGCCCTAGGCAGCAGCAGGGTGGCGGGGATCCACCACACTCTCATAGGATGCTGCACAATGACAGCGTCCAGATCAACTAGGTGGCGGTTGGAGCTGGCCATGGGGGTCACGGTGATGATGGTGGGGTGGAACTCAGAGTGGTTAAAGAATTTGGACAGGTACTTGGCCACACGAAGGTGGCCCTTGTTGGATACCACGACAGGGGGCAAGGGGGATATGTCCCACAGGAGGTCGTGGGAGATGAAGTTGTCTACAATCTGGAGGGGAAAGGGTGGGAGAGGAGACAGAACAGGACTGGTCAGGTAGCGGAGAAGAGATGAGCTGGCACAAGAGAGAGAGGGCTTGCTTAGTTATCCAAGGCAACACAGCTCTGAGAATGCAAGCTGTCAGCATTGCAACAAAAGGGGTGCAGAGGGTATACAGGTGTCAGCAGCAGGCCGGGCGGCCTTGTCAGTAAAAGGGGGTAGTACCCATCAGAGCACTGCAGCTGAGGCCTTTGCAAAAGAAGGAGTTAATAGCAAACAATCCAGATGCCAAAAAGATCGGGTGTGGCTACTCGGCTCTGCAGTACTAGACATGGCATCTGCAAAGACCACTTAGCTTGGGTTCACAAAGCACGCTTGACTGTTCCGTGCAGCTACTTTAATGTCCAGCCGCAGCAGCCTCCCATTAGCTGATCCGATGTAACCAGCAGCTCGGCTGATTCATCTGCAGAGTGCCAGATGGTCCATGCTCAGTCTCATACCTACCTCGCGGTGGTCCGCCATCATCCTGGCCTCGAAGAAGCGCTTCAGGACGGTGACAATGCGAGCTGTACCGGCGTCCATGTCATTGCTGGTCATGGTCCGGCTGTCACCGAGACCCCAGGCGGGTACGACATTCCAAGGCTCACTCTTCGCCAAGTATGCGTTTCTGATGCTCTGGGTATTCACACGAAGGTCAGTCATCTTGCCTGGTTTCCTTGCCGGCGTTAGGTAGTCAGAAAAGGTCTCAAAGGGGCAGGCTCTGCAGGTCACCCTGTCTATTTTGTGTTTACGAAACTCTGCTGCTTGCCACTAGTTCATCAGCTCTTGCAGCCGGATGTGCAGATAGATGCTTCTGTGCTAGGTTAGATAGCTTACGAGCTTACTAGAGTTGTTCTGGAGGGCAACCCTGCAGGCATAACTCACTGCAACCGCTGTGCCGAGCGTGCCGGGAAACGTGATTCTACGGTGCTTCTAGCGTGCTTCGGAGGATTGACGTCTTAACGTTGGACCGCCCGCGCTTTTTGGAACTTTACAGTGCTCAGCTTTCCTGTCCGGAGCGGTGAGTAAGCAGAGGCAGCATTGATAAGCTGCCGGCAGTGCAGTTAGGCCCCCGGTGGTTCTTATACGGAGGATCGAGGTTGGCCAGAAGTTCTGGCAAAAGACTATCCAGTGCAACCTCGTTTGCTGTCTGCAGGTCCACCCTGTGACTCTAAAGATCCAAGCATAGCGTTCTAGGAAATCTGAGCAGACATGAAGTCCTCTGTCGCTCTGGGCTGTTTCCTCCTGGTCGTGCTCGTCGCATGCCCTTCATTCTGGCCTGGTGCCTCTGCAGTCCGAACCCTGAAAGGTAAGTGAGAAGTCCAGCACCAGCTCGAGCCAATGTAGTAACAAACGTCAGTTTTCCAACTTGGAATCTGACGTCATCCGGCACCATGGCCTCATGCCTGTCATTGACATCATAACACGAGTACTATAGTAGGAGCTCCTGCATTCCCTATCTGAGGAAGACATCGAGCATGCAACAAGAACTGAACAGTATCAACAGCATGAATGCATACAACAGAAGCACCAGCAGCACCACAAGACCATGAGCTAGCAGCAATAGCAGTAGCATGCGGATGGCAACATCAGCAGATGCAGTCACTTAAGATGAGTCAGATTGGGAGCAGCAGGAAGCAGCATTCTTCAACAGCACATGTATCAGCAGCACCAGCACTGGGGAGCAGGGGCTAACAGAAGCAGCACGCATCTATTAGCAGCGGTAAGGGCTGCAGCCTTCAATCCAGAGTTACTGGACTATGGAAGTCAGGCACAGACACACACGGTATCAGGCACAAAAGAAGCAGCGGCAGCAGCCTTAGTAGACGCAAGAACAGTAATGCAATCACAGCAGTCTCACTGTCAGCTGTGACAGCAGCAGCAGCAGGCGTAACAGATGCAGCGCCTTGGGCATGCAGCAGCACTATGCGGCCTGTCACAGCAGTTAGTACGGGCATGACTCGGGCGCAATTTGAAAGCATGCAAGGAATTAGATCAGATGCAGCATGCCTGAAAGATAGCAGGAGTAATGGAGTGTGCACCAATGCTAACACTCACTGGTAGTAAAGGTTGGCTGCAGCAAGCTGCACCAATGAGTAAACAGAGCTGCAATCTTCAGGATAGTCTGCAAGTGCAAGCAGCATGGCATAGCAGCAGCTGCTCCATACATGCATGCCAGGTTAGGATGCAGTGAGGTCCGTCTTGGTGATATATGGAGTTCCTTAACCCATCATGAGACAAGTTGAGGTGGCTACTTAAACTAGCGGGGGACAAAAGGAACCACCTTGGGACTGAGCACAAGATAGCCCAATGCATTTTGTGGGGTTTAATACTTTCATCATTACAGCCCACACCCTGATTAGTTATCCCCTGAGCCCCTAACTGGCCTAAAGCATGATGCTGTGCCATCTTTAGGGTTCAGCGTTGGATGGGCACCCTAAACCCTAAAATCTGTCCCCTAAAACATTAATTCTGGATGGCTGAAATCAAAATGCTGTGCCATGTTTGCAGCGTCCTGGGAGCTGGTGGAGAATGCCCAAATTGATGGCGCAGACCTCTGCAAAGCGCCAGACAGCTCATCAGGACCAGGGTACACTGAAGTGGCTTCCGTGAGTGTTAAGGTGACCGGAGATGAAAATTGCTACATTGTGAGCGGGGTTTGGACCTGCTATGAGGGTGCGTACGGCGACTATGGTACTACAGATGTAGGGTACAGTGCGCACAGTCGGCTTCAGACTGATGACCCAGTCTCTGGATCTACCAATTACTGTGTTCCGATAAAGATGTGCGGCACTGAGGATTTTGTTAAGTCAAAGTGTGAGGGACTGCCGGGCTGTGTTGGTTTCAATTATGATGCAGCATGTGGTATGCTGAAGACAAGCAGTGAGTACAAGACCCCGAGTGATAATGGGGCTACCAAGGTGTGGTACCGAGAGGAGTGAACTGCCTTAGTAGTGTAAAGAGGGATGGCAGGATTAAGAGAGGCCTGTGTGGGGCGGCTGTGGCTCACTGCAGCGGAGAAACACGGGACTGATGAGGCAAGGGAAGCAATTGCGTCTTGACCTCTAGCGTGATATAGGTACGTTTGGTTGAAGCCTGGACTCCTGGATCTTGGGTCAAATAACATCCAAATAAAAGGGTACTAATTGGAATGGCAGTAGAATAGTTGCTTGCACTTTAGGTGGATGGGTGCGGGTTCTGAAATGCACTACACGTATGTGCCCTGCAAGCCTTGAGGTGCGCCTGAGATCAACCTTTGGTAACATAAAATCTGCATCATGGAGCTTGCAAGTGTACCCTGAGTGCGGCACTCGTTCTTTGTACACGGGCACAGCTGTCTTACAGCAGCTGTTGTAGAGGTGCCAGCACATATTGCCTACTGATGTGCCCTGAAGGAATGGTTCAATCAGGCACATGTCCCCACTTCGGCTGGGGAATGAAGTTGCTTTGAAGTTGTTAGCTCAGTGTTTTGGTGGTGGTGGTGGTGTGGTTTTGGAAGTGGTGGCCCAGCCAGCCTCAAGAGACAATGCCACTTTGGCTAGTCTGCCTGAGTCCCCTTGGCCGTGGGTGAGTCTGAATGTTCATGTACTATGCATCAAAACGTCTGGTGAGAGATTGGTCAAAGTTCTATCCAGTCTGTTAGCTGTTGGGGTTTAGGGTTTGGGGCTGTTGGGATGAATGCAGCTGTTGGGGTTTAGGGTTGTTGGGGATGAATGCAGCGGCTGGGGTTGTACTTTGACCTGTCACTGTATCTGATGGCCCAGTCCAAATGGCAATCAGTCATTAATGAATGCATGTGTTGCAGTATTGGCATTGCTTGATGTTTAATCTCGGCAGGTGTGCTTCATGGTTGTTTCGACCTAGCGGCTGTCTTGTGTGCTGCGTGGACCTTAATTGTTGTGTGTTTTGTGTCAGTTGTTCCTCCATATGGCATGCATCCACCATTCTGATCGGTGTTTCTGTTGTGGCAAGCGTGTTGGCTGGTTGCTTCAACTACATGGTCAATTCAAATCATTGGATTAGTTGCCTCTTACTAAAGTAATCAGAATACTTTGTATTGCCAGTTACTTGCATTCAGGTTGCCTTGTGAGAAGGGGCTAGCCACTACAGTTACTACATGTCTCACTTTTCAGAGCCGCTCTGTAGACCCATGTAGTAGATTGTAGTAAGGCTGAACTACAAGACAAGTCACCTCAACTACCCTGACCATACACTTGCTACACTTTTTCCAAAATGGGCTGTAGCATGTAGTAGCATCTGCCTGTGAAAGGGTACTTTCTCTTGTAGTTTGTAGTAAAATGTAGTAATCATTGCCAATAATGACCCAAGAATTACTACAAAACAAATAAAGATATTAAAACTTTACTACAGTTGCTACATGATTCCCTTGGACCTGCAGTAGTATGTAGTAAGGATTGCCCTGGGGGAGTCAACTTCCTGTGTAGTTTGTAGTAAAATGTAGAAAAACACGCATCCTGAGCATGCAAAACATGAGCATCATGATTCTGCTTTTACTACAAGCAACTACACAACCATCTGGACGGCTCTGAAAATTGAGACATGTAGTAGCTGTAGTGGCTAGCCCCTTCTTGTGAGTGATTAGATGCAGAAGTGCACTACCCTTGTAAGTCTCGCACGTCTTGAGGTGCACCTGGGGTCCACATTTGGTATTCTGTGCGTGTTCATTGAAATGGCTGATGGTGCGTACCCTGAGTACACGCATGCTTTGCACGTGGCGCAGCTGTTTTACAGGAAGCTGCCAGCACATGTGCCGGTATGTGTCATGCACTTCTTCAGAGATAGACTTTGGAGGTTGCTCAGTTGTTGTTTGGTGGCTCAGTGTTCTGGGTTTTGTGGCCTAGCCAGCCTCAGGAAACACTGACTGCTTTCATGAGGAGCGAACCTGTCTGCAGTCCGGTTCGGACAGTGGGTGCGTCTGTGACAGATCATACATGCATCAATTGGTGTGTCAGCTGCTGCAGTAGTTATAGTAATGTCAGTCTGTTGTGCGTGCATTTGGATCTCCGACGCATATACTAGCCGGCTGTTGGTCACATGTGCGATGCCATATTGTACTAGATTGGCCCGCGTTTTTCACCAGGCCGCCCCGACCTTGGATGGTCACCCATCCACCTGCCTCGTTGCGGCGCCGGAGGAGACCGTAAGAGTGAGGTGGCCGCCGGACGAGGACGCCGGCGGGGGCTCTTGCCGGCCCTGCAGAGCTTGGGCTTGGGGTCCATATGCAACTCCTCCTCTCCGAAGCTCCTAGGAGCTGGTGACCATCTTTACACTCTTGTCAGGGTCCTTGCTTTGACAGTCGTTTTGAGCAAACAGGCAGGTAGCAAAATCAAGTGCATGCTTTGCAAGTCAGACTATTCGAGCACACACGCGCAAGTTGCGAACTGGAGCGAGCTTAACCTAAACGCCCCCTTCTTCAGCGACCCGCCTGGGGCTGGCAGAAGGAGCAGGGAGAAGACATACAGCGCTACAACTAGTCCAAGGCAGCAAAAAGCTTCAGTTTAATATAACGTAAGTGAGACGTGTGGAGCTAGACTATCTACTATGTGCTGCTTTGAACTGGCCCTGACGGACCAGCCTATGGGGATACAAGTATTATAGCTTGCTTTGCTGCCCCTGCAGAGCATCAGAACATAAGTCTTCCGTGGTCAATTCTTGTGGGAAGAGATCTCGACAACATCCTACCGTGAATCCCAAGCATGAAGGCTTCAATCGCTCTCTCCTTGGTCGCACTCGCAGCCACGTGTACTTCTGGCTGGCGTGGCGTTACTGCAATCCGAACCCTGAAAGGTATGCATGGGGCTCTCCGAGGGACACAGTGCTCTTCAATAGTAGTGACTAGTGGCTCCTTGGCCGAGAGCACAGAGAGGTCAGCTGCAAGTCATAAGAGGTGGACGGTGCAAAGGGACATTGATACAGTAACAACAGTATACATGCATGCAGGCTGGGCGGGGCCCTGACTAGCACGTGGTAGATATCATGAACAGCTTACTGCAGTTGGCACCGGCAGTTGTAGTGTAAGGAGAAGCATTGGATTGGGCGTGCTGTTCAAGCAGTGGCAGAATGGATGCTTGCAACAATCTACATTGCATCAGGAACAGGAACATGGTGCATAAGCAGCAGCAGCAGCAGCCGCCATATCAGCAGTCTACTTACTTGCAGACGACCCAATGCAGATTCACAGCATTATGGTGCGTAAGCAGTCTACATATCACAATGCATCGACAGTAGCAACATCTGGCAAATAGAAAAATTACGCAGAGGCAGCAGCAGCACTGAGGTGATATCATGAGATATAGATATGAATGGTAAAGGTTGAGCAGCAGTTGAACGTGGATTTCATGCCTGTGTGTTCGTATTAGTGCATACTAGTCTCCACTTGGGGTTGTTTGGCCCGATGCTGTTGAGACAACTGAGTGACAAAGAAGGGAAAGAATGAGGCAAGGAACATGACACAAGAGGGAGCAAAGCAGGGGAAGCAGCAGCATTGAACAGCAGCAGCAGCAATACTTGACAGCAGCAGGAGCATTGAATGCAGCAGCAGCAGCAGCAACAGCATTTGACGACCTCAGCCACAGCAGCAGCGGGGTTTAGCAACAGCTGCAGCAGTGGTGTTAAAAAGCAGCAGCAGTAGCAGCAGCAGTAGCAGTAGCAGTAGCATCCAACAGCAGCAGCAGGAGCAGCATTGAACAGCAGTAGCAGCAACTAGCAATCAAACCATAGGGGCAGGAGCATTAACTGCTCATTGACAAGAGCTATTGCGGGTGCGCCTGGCATGGACTCCTTGCATCAACCAGCAGTAGTAATAGCGTCTTGGGGCTAGTTATGCAGGCGTTCGGCTGTCCTCCATATGGCACAGCCAAACGTGCCAGCAAGTAGGCAGACCCGGTTCCTGCACGCTTGCACGTCGAGCTGCTAGGATGACCATCTGCGGGTGCTGTGGTGAAGCAGCATGCTTCTCTATATAGACAGTCCCTAGGTGTTCAGTGTGCTGCCAGGGACAAGCACTGCTCTAGATCTAACAAGGACCTAGTCCGAAGAGCGATTTGCACGTCAGCACATCTACGTGCCTCCACCAGCGTTTCTCTGGTTTCGCCCTGCTCAGGCATGCACAAGCAACTCATCACAGCAGCTTATGGATGTAAAGCATGCAGATAGTACACGGGCAAATGCCAGAGCAGGAGTGCGTGAGCAGCAGCAGCAGGGCAAGGTACAGCAGCTCTGTAGTAGCAGCAGAGAGAGCAGCAGCAGCAGCAGTAGATAGGCACACATACTAAAAGGCATATGTGCTGTAAAGCACCAGCAGGAGCAGCAGTAGGAGTAGATATAGACACACATCACAGCAGCAGCAGCATCAATGCAAAGAGCAGTGCATCACAGCAGCAGCATGCAAAGCAGCAGCAGCAGCAGCAGCAATGCAAGATGAGCAGTGCATTCACAGCAGTGGCAGCATGCAGATGAGAGGGGCTCAAGAGCAGCAGCAGCAGCAGGGGCAAGGTGCAGCACTAGCTCTGTACCAGCAGCAGAGGGAGCCGCAGCAGAGGGCACATGTGGTAACTGAGGTCACCAGCACCAGCAGCAGCAGCAGCAGCAGCAGCAGCAGCATTAGACATATAGACGGTGGCAGCAAGGGCAGCTGCAGGAGGAGTAAGAGAGAGTTACCAGTAAGAGACCAGTAAGAGAGAGAGATTGAAAGAACCACGCAGAGAAGGGGGAAAACCCATCTTGCATACGTTAAGGGAGTAGCCAGTATTTCATGATGTACTGCTGTCACGTGTCTTTGCAGCCTCCCAGTGGAAGCTTGTGGAGAATGCACAGATTGATGGCGCACATGATACCAATTGACTTCCCTCGTTTCTTTTTTCAAAAAAGTGAAAAAGTCTTTTGAATAAAGAAAATCTTTCACCATAGAATTGAGATATAATATGTTATATAGTGGAAGATTTTTCACCATAGTCATGTCTTTTTATAAGAGTCATAGCCCAGATGCTAGGGCTGTAGAACCCTAAAACCCTAAACCCTAAAGCCCTCGCTGTGGCCCTGCCGTTGTCCTAAGTCTCACACACTACTATGTTTGCAGTCCTGAAGCCGCAAGGATGGTTTCCTCGTTTTAAAGCATCATCCTCACTGGAAGCTCGTTGATAACGCCCAGATTGATGGCTCAGACCTACGATGCATGGCGTGGGCCCTCTCTTAACTGGTACCGTCAATGTGCTGCTGTACGTCTTTGCAGGGTATGAAATGCTTGTGGAGAGTGCCCAGATTGATGGCGCACCCACTGACAATATGACCCCAAGTAACTATTACTTCATGATTAACTATGATATAATACTGCTCTATGTCTGTTTTTGTAGCGCCATCCTGGAACTCAGTGGAGAATGCCCAAATTGATGGCTCAGACCTGTGCATGGCAGACTCCTCAGGAGCTGGCTTCACCGAAGTGGCCGCCCAAAATGTTAAAGAAACCGGTGACGATGATTACTACTACCCTGATGAATATTATACTGGTGGGGGTTGGAGTGACCGTGGTAGGCTGCTAAAGCAGTCCAATGGTGACCCCTACTATGCATCTTGCAAACCCATAAAGGTGTGTGACGTTGAGGATACTGTGAAGTCAAAGTGTGAGGGGCTGGCCGGGTGTGTGGCTTTCAATTACGATGGGTCTTGTGGTGTGCTGAAGACAAATAGTACAGGTATTAAGAGCCCTAGTGATAATGGGACTATGAAGGTGTGGTACCTAGAGGGGTGATGAGCTGCCTTTAGGGGGTGGCGTCAGGGATGGCTGTGTTTTTGAGCGTTTAGGGTTTAGGAGTTTTTAATAGGGTTTAGGGCTTAGGGTGGCTTTGGTTGACTGGAGGGGTGATTAGCTGCTTTTATTGGGTGGCGTCAGGGTGGCTGTGTTTCTTAGTATGTAGGGTTTAGGATTTTAGGGTTTTAGGGTTTGAAGGTTTAGGGTGTAGGGTTTAGGGGGAGTGTGGCTCACTGGGGCAGGGGTTCAGGCCATAGTGTGCGGCTAAGGATCTGGGGAGTTGAGAGCCAGGGCCTTGCAGGGTTTCTTGGGGATGGTTACATGGTTCTATAGGATCTATGAAGAGGACCCCTATGCATCTTGCAAGCCGATTAAGGTGTGCGATGTTGAGGATACTGTGAAGTCAAAGTGTGAGGGGCTGGCCGGGTGTGTGGCCTTCAATTACGATGGGTCTTGTGGTGTGCTGAAGACAAATAGTACAGATATTAAGAGCCCCAGTGACAATGGGACCATGAAGGTGTGGTACCTAGAGGGGTGAATGAACTGCCTTCATGGGGTGGAGGCAGGGATGGCTGTGTTTTTGAGCGTTTAGGGTTTAGGAGGTTTTATTAGGGTTAGGGTTTAGGGTTTAGGGTGGTTGTGGCTCACTGGAGGGGTGATGAGCTGCCTTCGTGGGGTGGTGTCAATGATGGCTGTGTTTTTGAGCGTTTAGGGTTTAGTGTTTTTCCAGGGTTTAGGGTGGCTGTGGCTCACTGGGGGGTTTCAGACCTAAGGTGTGGGTAAGGATCTGGCTGGACTTAGGAGCTGGGGCCTTGCAGGATTTCTTGGTGATGTGAACGTCAGCGAGTGATGATTCCCGGCGGAGAAGGATGATACCTTATCATTCACATTCACACTTCTGTGCTCCGGACATGTGTGGGGCTGCTAATGTGTGATATGTTGAGAATACTGTGAAGTTAAAGTGTGCCGGGGTGGCTTCCAATTACGATGGGTCTTGTGGTGTGCTGAAGACAAGCAGTGCAAGCTATTAAGAGTCCCAGTGATAATGAGACTATGAAAGTATGGTACCTTAGAGGGGTGAATGAACCTTAGTGTGCCACAATGTACCTGGGCACTGACACGGTTTAGGGTTTAGGGTTGAAGAGGCACTGCCAAGGTTTCTGGGGATTGTCCAGGTGTCTGACTGCACGGGAAAGGGGGGGCTAGGCACTCGGGGATGTGCTTGACTGTGTGAGGATGGCAGCAGCAGGTGCTCTCTAATATGGAAACTACTGCGATTCTGTCGAATGCCATGGTCAATTGCAGCTGCTTCAATATTAGGGTTAGGATTTAGGGTTTAGGGTTTTACCCTGCTGAGGATTAGGAAGCTGGGGAGGTGGGGATGGTGAAGGTGGTTGCTATCTAGCGGCCACAGCATGCAGGTGGTTTGTTATATGTGGAAACTTACTAGTGCCAGTGTGTCCGTTGCGATGGTAGAAAAGGTTGTAGGGACAGCACTGGATGGAACTGTCAAGTAGCAGGTTTAGTACTATAGTAATACAGTGGAGGTGAGGAATTGGGCCCACATCAACTCGAAGGGCGCCTGTGTGTTTTCCGTGCTGCATGGCCTGGCAGACGTGGCAAAGACATCGTTGCTGTGTATGGTAAAGAGAAGAGACACTGATGTAGATATGTACTTTAATAGGACAAACTCATGTGCCTGTGCGAGGGCAGTGGTGGTGCTGTGTATGGTATTGATTGGTTATGAGCAGAGTGTTAGGATTCACAGCGCCTTCTGTTGTGAAAACTGCTGAGGGTTTGCATGCAAGCAAAAATCTGGGGCAGGTGCATGACTTTCCAAGCAAATGGTACCTTCAAGTCTAGGATGGTGGCCAATGAGTCCCCAAAGCTTGCCAACTGAAAGGGATAACGTTGCGTGTCGGCTTTGCACCTTCGCACATAAGTTGGGGTCTTTGATGCCGTTGGGGTCACTCCTTGATTGTGGCATTGTGTCATATGCATGTGATGTCCTTAGCTTGTACAGGAACAGTGAGTTGAGGCTTGTGTAAAGACTGCAGGGCAAGTTGGCTCGAGGTGTTTTAATCTTCGTTGCATACGGGCATGCACTCATGGGTGGCGGTCTGCATGCATCTTTATTCTACGACTGGTCTGTTCTCTGGATTCTGTGGTGGGCATTTGATAGCTAAGAGAGTGGTCACACAGAGGGTCACTCACATGTGTTACTGGTGTGTTTGGTCGGTTCGACCTAGCAGCCCTTTGCGGTTGCCACACCTTAAAATTTGTTATGTTTATGTTACTTTGTTAGGCTTGCAAACTATAGTCCCTCCCATGCCGAGGAGCTTTTGCTTAGACTACTAGCTGGTTATTGTCACAGGATTGGTATTGCTGCGGAGAGTTGTTCTTCTAGAGTGTTGATGCGAGGGAGTAACAAATATGGTGTGCCAGCCACTGTGCTCTGCTTTGTGTTGAAAGCAGTAACATTGCAGTTCTTACATTGTTGATGTGAATGTGTTCACATAGCACAGCTAGCTAGCACACGGCCGGGTAGATTGGCAGTAAGGGTTGCTGCCAAGCGAGCCTTGAGTGTAATGATCAAGGTGTTGCATCAGATTGTGCACGGCGGCGAGCCGTCCGGCCGAGTGCCACCTGTCCGAGTTGGCCGCTGCCGGCCCGCAATCAAGGGCGGCCGCGCTCGGTGGCCGGCGGCCCGCAGTGACAAGGTTCCAAGGTTGACAAGCTTGCAAAATGCTTGCTCGACCCTCATGCTCATGAAGAGCATATGCACGCATGGCATTGTTTCGGGCTTGAGTTGTAAGTGGACAACAACATACCAGTAAACAAACCGGTTGCGATACTAATCCACACTGCAGCCGTCCCGGTTAGTTGTTGGGACTGAAAGTTGCGCGTATTTTTTATCGAGACCACTTCCAAGCTATGCTGTATTCGCTGCTCTATTTATGATCAGCAGCTTCATAACTGGTGCAGCCTAGCAACTCCGAGACGGTCAGGACCTCAGTGGTCTCAGCCAGGTAGCCCCCTCTTAGCGCAAAAACTCTCCACTGAGTTGTCTTCCCTAAGCCGGATCCAATAGTCCCTTCTACCAGCCTTTGAATCCGTTCACGGTCCTATCAGCAATTGAGCCACCGCCCTGCTTACTTTGCGGTCTGATCCAGGCGGACTGAGGGCCCGCGACTCGACACGCATAGCACCACCGGCCGAGCCAAGAACTAATAGTGCCGCTACTGTACGCAGCTTCCATGAGGAGCGGGAATCGCCAAGATATCCGTCGCATTCATCTGCTGGCGTTCCTTGGGACTGCTGTCTTCGCAGCAGCAGCATTTGCCGCACAAGGAGCAAAATTAGTAGCAGGAGCAGAAGCAGTAGCGGAACTACATGCAGGAGCAACAGCAGAAGCAGAAGCAGCAGCAGCAAGCCGAGGAGCAGAGGCACCTCTGAGGACTGCAGGAGCAATGGCAGCCGCAACAGCACAGGCAGCAGCAGCACGAGGAGCAAAATCAGCAAAAGCAGCAGCAGCAGCAGCAGCACCAGCAGCACCAGCACCAGGAGCAGCAGCAGCAACAGCACAGACAGCAGCACGAGGAGCAAAAGCAGCAGCAGCAGCATCAGGAGCAGAAGCAGAAGCAGCAGCAGCAGCAGAGACAGCAGCAGCAGGACCGAATGAAAAACCAACCGCTGCAGCTGCCGTAGGGACAGGTGGAACAGAAGGTGCTGCTGAAACAGCAGTCATAACAGAGGCTGCAATGCCAGCAGCAGACGCAGCTCAGGGTTTAGCATGTGGGGCTGCAGCAGCAGCAGCAGCAGCGCCGGCAGGATCCACAGCAAAAGCAGCAAAAGGAAGGAGTGTGGCATACAAATGGTCCTCGGCCGAGCCTCCAAAAACCTCCGAACCTCCGAAAAGTGACGTGTCCATCAGAAGCAATACCAGAAGCAGCAGCAGTGCACCTGCTGCTGTTGGGGCGGGATTGAGAGTCAGAAAACAGGAGCAGCAATGGCTCATGCAAAAGCAGCAGCAGCAGCGCCGTGTTCTGGA
>OY744512.1:5110689-5187124 GCA_963556185.1 Pseudopediastrum boryanum
GGAGGGGAGCTGGAAGGCGTCATTTTGGCAGCTTTTGCTAACAGGGAAGGTCGCGCTCGCTTGCATGTCCTGTTCGTGTCGTCCTAGGCACTCTGCTTTTCCTGTATGCTTGCATTCCTGTGTCCCATTGGTCCCTTAGTCCTTGCATTTCTTGTCTAGTCCTTGCATTCCTCGCCTAGCTGCAGCCTATCCAGCTTTAGCTTGCTTTCGGACTTCGTGGGGGGTCGGGCAGGGTACATGGGGTAGTGTTGGCCAGTCACAAAGCATGCTGTTGTTGGAGCGCTTGCAGTGTTTAGCTTGTAATTTCCTGGGTCTCTTGAATGGTCTGGCAGCTTTGGCTCTCTAGCGGTCTCGCCTCTTTGTCTCGAATTTTGTACTCCACACACTAACAAATTGGATGGAGTTATGCCGCGGGCGCTGCACGGCCCGAAAGCTGTGCAGTGATCTATCTCATATAAAGGATGGCCCATGATTGATTCCTTCAATGACATATAAGCAGGGGGCATTTCCAGCGTGGTTGCAGAGGGAGCCTTGCAGCAGCGCAAGCACATATCATAAGTACTTCAACTTGGGGGTTGGATGAGGTCCTTCAAGGCCACTTGCCAGGCTGGTTTGATGAAGTTTACTGACAAACGGATTTGCAGCACATGCATGCTCTGTTCCACCTTTTTGTCAGTGGTTCTGGGGCCGGGATGGCCTCAGGGGCTGTTGCAGTGAGGGCAAGGCAAGGCCGGTTCAAAGCTGTCAGGTAAGGGCGTGACTCAATTTATGTTGGGCCCAGGTGCCTTGGACATGCCAGTCAGTGTTTCCTGCCAAGGTGTTGGAGAAGTGTGTTGGGGGGTGTCACTCAGGGTGGTTCGCCAAGGGCTCATGCATGCAGCAGTACAGGTAAGGATTGGACAAGGGTAAATGATGAAGGTAGGGTTTAGCAGAATCGTGTGGGCCCCCAATGAACAGTTTGGAAGCAATACACGTCTGTACAAGCACGTGCCCACATAAAAGTCGGCCGCCAAAGAGAGCTTACATGTAAATGCTAAGCAAAGGCGTTATAGGTGGCCGCTATGTTACGAAACTGCTGAGCTGCTGAAAGTGTTTGCTTAGCTGCAAGATGTGGGGATGCCAAAGCACTCATTTAACTTCCCTGCCCTGGCATGTCAAAGAGCCCATCCAGGTGACGATCATTGAAAGCATTCAGAATGTTCCCTAGTCGAACTCGGGACCTATCGATCTGCAGTCGATTGCTCTAACCACTGAGCTAACACCCCAGCTGGATCGCGAGGGTTTCGATCCCCCTACCTCTCGCATGCAAAGCGAGCGCTCTACCAATTGAGCTAGCGACCCAGTGCTGACTCAGTCATGAGTCATGCCACTTTAGTCCCATACATTTATATACCTCTTTCCTTCCACGTTGAATCGAATCGAGGGGGTCCCCCGAACGAATCGAGGGGGGGCCCCACATCTACATAAGGGTTATTGTGTGCCAAGCAGCTTTGCTAGGTGTGGACAAGGGCAGGAGGCTCATGGCAGCCTCCACTTTAGGCCGGCCAACAGCAGCAGCAGCAGCAGGGCTTGGATTCCCTTCCTTGGCCAGCACGTATGTTTAGTCATGGGTTGTGTATGTGGCCGCAGCTACATTTTTGGACATGCTAGCAGACTTTGTAGGTCTAGGTTTGGCACCAGTCACATGGTTGGCTGAGGTGCATTCACAACACCCTTTTCTGGGTGTGCAGACAGCGGCTGATGGTAGTCGCTGCCCAGCTCTCAGGCGGTTATGTCCTTGCTCTGGGGCAGGTAGTTTTCCAAGGGCTGGCTTGCGGTGGCAAGCACCTCTGGTAATTTGTACAGTTAGTGGGTTCAGCACAGCAAATATCCTTCATGTATATATGCCTTGTCATTCCACGAACTTGCCTCATATTTCCATTTGCAGTTTACAGGACGCACATTGCTATACGTGTTCTGTGCTAGCTGCCTGAAGGCAGATGATAAAGGTGGATATCCAGGTGTGTTCTGGTCACTCCTGTGTCTCTTCTCTCACTCTTTTCTCGGGTTGTGCCTGTTCAAAGGCCTGACTTGGGGGTCTATTGTGTCGTGCACATCTTTTGATCACATTTCCAGTAAGCATCCTGCACCCGTGTAAAATCCTCAAATCAGAAGGGGTCCAACAGATTTATATCTACTATGGGTTCAGCACAGCCGATGTCAGTCGGTCATGTATACATTCCATGCACTTGCCTCATAGTACCGAATTGCCTCAAGTCAGGTTAAGTTATCTGACACAATTTGACATACACTAGAAACATGTGACAATCTGTAAGACATGTAACCTACTGCTGCTTTGTCACTCCTTGCAGGGGGACCTCGCTGTTTAGTAGTAGAGGGCACTTGTGTCACCCAGCCCGGCAAAACCCCTCCCGCGCCCATCTGGCAAATCACCAGCGCACACCCTGAAGGTTGGGACTACTGCTTCTGACCCTGCTTATGACAGTGCCAGGGCCCAGGACAGAAACATCAGCCTCACAGCTCTTGCTGCTGCTGCTGAAGCAACTTCTGGAGGGGAGGGGGGGCTATGGGGTTTAATGGTCACAGGAGCTACTACTGCAGATGCTGGGGGCCTAAACCCTAGCTCTCCTGTTGCTGCTGCTGGTGGTGGTGGTGGAGATACTGCAGATGCCGGGGGCCTAAACCCTACCTCTCCTGCTGGTACTGCTGGTGGTGGTGGTGGGGGGGGGGGGAGGCGGGAAAACGTATTTGCAGGTTTTGAGTGAGTTGTTGGAGTTAGGGAAGGTGCAGCAGTTTTGGAGAGAAGGAGTGAATGTGACGACACAGGCGGGGTGCAGGTGTTCACCACTGAATTGGACATTCCACCCAGAAGTGATAAACAGTGGTGAGTCTCAGAGGTGAAACATTTGGAGGGCACGGCAGGTTCACACCATGCACCAGGGGGGGGGGGTGATAATACCCATGCACTTGACGAGGAATACAATGGAGGGTACTGGGAGGTATGGGAGTTTAGGTAGCCCCAACGTATTTGTGGTTCTGCCTGAGGACCCCCTACAACCCCATGTGGACCTAAACATTGACATCACAACAGACCTGGCCTTCCCAGCTAATAGCTTCATAGGGGCAGGGGCTTTTGGACAGGTGAGGGTTTAGGGGTTTAGGGTTGAGATTTAATGGTGACATGTAGGGTCTAAGAAAGACTATGTAAGAAGTTGCCTATAACGGTTCTCTGCATCGCATGCGTTCAACGAGCACTGTCACAGGTGAAAGTTGCAGCAAACATTGATTTTCCTCTAGTGCTAGATATGTGACTGCTTTCATGCGCAGCTGGGACACGATGCAGTGCATGCTGCGTTAAACGAGCCAAGTAGACTAGGTGGGACACCCAGCCGCCGTTTGCTTTGCAATTTGTTTTCTACTACAGGTTGAACATACCATTGTACTCACAATGCCCTGCTTGGATGCTGAGTGTCTAACCAAATGCAAAGCATTGCTTCTAGCATCATGAAGCCCAACCTTTCCACTGATTGTCAGCAAGAGCTTTATAATAGAATGTTCTCTTTTATCTGGCTCCTTTTGAAACCTTCCTATCCCCACAGGTTCATCGTGCATTGTACCGCAACACAATCCCCGTAGCGGTCAAGATCTTGGCTGTGCCTGACATTGGCCGTAATGCTCAGTTACTAAAAGCATTTGGAGAGGAGTTGACCATCATGGGGCGGCTGGAGCACCCAGGCATTGTGACCTGTTACGGGGGGAAACCTAGGAGCTGGTGACAGTGTGCCTTTCATTGTGGAGGAACTCTGTGAGTGCAGCTTGGCACAGGTGACCCAGGGGGAAACTGGGAGGCGGGGGGGGGGGGACGAAGGGGGCCTCCGGTTTCAGCCGCACTTAACACACTCATGCAGACAGTCTTGAGCATTATGGGACACCGGACCATCGTGACTTGTTATGGGGGGAAATGCCTTTTATTGTGGAGGAACTGTGTGAATGCAGCTTGGCACAGGTAAGGGGGGGAAGGGGCACTTGGGGTGCAGGAGGTGGGGGAGAGAATATGGTCTCTGTTTGGAATCTGTTGAATTCACACCTGAGCCTTATAATAGAAGATCCTAGGTGCTGGTCACAGTGTGCCGTTGAATGTTGTGAGGGCAGCTTGGGCACAGGCAAAGTTAGGGTGGGGGCTTGAAATCAATCTCTGAATGTCCACTCCATGTTTAACTCCATATCCCGGCATATCAATGCCAGCAGAGGCAAAAGGCAGTTCATACACTCATACAGAATGCTGTAGATCTGATGGAGGAATTGCAAGGGCTGCAGAAGGAGTCACGACTGGTGTGGACTGATGGACTAGACCAACGGACACCAAAAATGCATGCACCAAAACTTCACCAGCAGGTACCCTGTCCCTGTTTGTCCTGTTTACTTTTTGAATACATATGATGCGATGCATGCATGCGCCAGCTTCACCAGCTTCCTACCAGCCAGCTTCCTACTGCGAAGCAGTAGGGTGTTTACACACTAGTCCACAGGACTAGGGCGTAGCACTGGTCCAACGGACCAGGACCAGGTCCGTAGGACTGCTGCAAAGCAGCAGGGACCAGGTCCAGCAGGATTTAATTGTATAGAAAGCAAGTATTTTTAATGTACTAGCAAAGATTATATATAAATGCATACTTATAAATAGTGAGAAACCAGGAAAAAAACTCCTGATACAAGGCAAAATCATGAAGCAATGAAAGTAGATTTCTGAATAGGCTACCTTTTGAAATGCATGAAGACTGTTACCAGCTACTCTCATGGCACCTTTGGCACCAGCATGAAATGCCCAATGAAAGTCGAAATGGATCCGCCTCCGAGGCAAAGCAAGGGGCGTTCGAGAGTTGAACTCGGGACCTATCGATCTGCAGTCGATTGCTCTAACCACTGAGCTAACACCCCAGCTGGATCGCGAGGGTTTCGATCCCCCTACCTCTCGCATGCAAAGCGAGCGCTCTACCAATTGAGCTAGCAACCCAGTGCTGACTCAGTCGTGAGTCATGCCACGTTAGCTGAAACAAATATTATGAGTCGTCGCAGGTTCTCGCGAATTTCCGCCGTCGGGCTTAGTGTGAAAGTGAGGAGTGAGTTAACTTTACTTGGCCCTATGAGCCTTCATTGGCTCCCAAAGGATGCCTAGTTGGATGCCTTCTGGTAATCTGGTAATGTACCATGGGTGCTGCCCCTCTCAGAGACTACTCAGGGTTCTTTTAAAAAACACATTTCATGATGTGCCATAGCAAAGGTGCCATAGGCCCCGTACCCCCTCACAAAGCACAGCAAGGTGGAGCAGAATACGGTGTATGACAACACATGCCTAGACATAAGGTCCAGCAGCTAGGTCAAAAGCACCCAAAACCTCCACTGCCTGAATGGGGGTAAGAGCCTCCCTCCTACTTTAAAACAGTCAACAAGGAGGTTTAACCTTGTAAGCCCAGGCACAAACGACGTGCTCCTAAAGACCCTTACCAGAATGTACTCCTAAAGACAAGTCTGATGTTTTGTGGATATCATTGGCAGGTTTGAAAGCATCACAAACGTGCTTAGGCAAGGCCAAAGGGCAAGCCTAAGCTGCCTAGGCTAGCCTGCCTAATCTGGGAGAGCTGCCTAACCCCTTGGCAGGGCTGCCTAACCCGCCTAAGCTGCCTAAGGTTAGGCAAAACCAGGGTTCGGCGTGTAGAGAATAGTTGGTAATGAACCCTATGGTGCTTGTCATGGAGGGATCGGGGAGGATATCGTATCTGTTCTTTCGTTGCTGTTGCTCTGCGGTCTCCGTTTTCTGGCTGAGTGATATGCAGCCGTCCTGAATTCTTCTATATGTGGCCGTGAAACTGCTGCTGCTGCAATGTTCTCCTTGCATGTACCAGCTGCAACATAAAACACCCGGGACCCAACCCTAAGTAGCTTCTCTTGCCCTGCTGCTTCCACCTCCTGCTGCTTCCACATGGAGCAGCTGTAGCAGCAGCATTTAGGGCTTAGGGGTTTAGGGGACTAAACCCTAAACCCTGAACAGCTGTTTCAGCAGTAGGTTTCCTGCAGTGCATGCAGACACAAGTCCGTGCTACTGTTCATGAAAAACATATTCTGCTGCTTCCTCTGCTCTTACAATCGAATAGCTGTGAACATTGCAACCTTCCAGGAAACAGACAAAGAGCTGTTTGTTGGCACATTCTGCTTTGGGTTATGCTGGCCCCTTTTTACCTAACCCTATCATTGCATTTCATGATATGTTGTATCAAAAACAAAGTGCAAGTGGATTCACAAAGAACGAGGTGAAGGAGCTGCACCTACTGCTGTCAATGGCCCATGTGTCCGGATGTTCTTCTGCTCGTGCTGCTGCTGCTCCTGCTGCTGCTGCTGTTGCTGCTGCTGTTCCTGTGGCTGCTGTTGAACCGTAGTACTGCTGCTGCTGTTGAACTGCCCGTGGTACCTCCGACAGCAGCAGCAGTACTAGGGTTTAAGGTTAACCTCAAACCCTAAACCCTAAGCATGAGCTGCTACTGTACTGCTAGTGGTACCTCTGCCAGCAGTGAGCAGCAGCAGCACTCTAGCGTCGTTCCTTGTTGTTCTTTCATGCACATGTGCTTTCTAAGTCGCTGCTGTATTTCACCTTGATTGTTTGATTTGTTTGTTTGTTTGCATTTAATCAGCTACTATCGTTCCAAGCATGAAGGCAGGAGACGCAGCAGCAGCAGACCCTCCAGCCCTGCCCAATAGTGCTGATAGATCCTGGCACTACACCCTCTGCTGCTACTGCTGCTGGTGCCGCAGTCAACAACATATCCCTTTAGCGGTCTGCTACTGCTTCTATTAATACTGCTACGGAGCTGCTGTTCTCACTGCTTTTTTCATGCAGCTGCTACTGCAGCTTACCTTTACTGCTCCTGCTACTACTGGTATTGCTCCTTCTGCTTCTGGTACTTCCAGTGGAGTCTGCGACAGCAAGAGCAGTAGTACCATTTCTACCATCAAAAACTAACCAAAACCATTGTGCAAAATAATGTCAAAAAATCAACAGGAATTTGCTGTGCTGGCTGCTGCAAATCCTCTTGCAGTTAATCAGCTACTATTGATCCAAGCATGGCGTATTGCAAGGGGCTAATGATCATTGGAATTTTATCATTTCCTTCCGCTGTGCTTACTAACTTGCTGCTTTATTCTGTCTTGCATTTCTGGTTTGCCTGTTTCATCACAGTTGATCAGCTAAAAACGATCCAAGCATGAAGGCAGGAAGTGCAGCAGACCCTCCAGCCCTAGCAGTACTGCTCCTGGCACTACACCCTCTGCTGCTACTGCTACTGATGTTCCGTGTGGCAGTAGCAGTGGTGGGGTACAGGTTCCTGCTGGTCTGCCATTACACAGAACCCTGATGGCGGGTTTACAAGTGGCGTCTGCACTGTTCTACACTACATGCACCCTTCTGTTGTACACAGGTAAAGTGAAAGGGGGAGCGGGGCAGAGCCTGGTTTAGGGTTTAGGGTTTTGTATTTAGGGACAGAGCCGGGCTGGGCGGAGGGGGGGGCGAGAATGGGGGGAAGAGGGCACTTAGGGGGAGCTGAGTAAAGGACAGGCGGACGAAGGCGGGCCACAGAGGGCGGGCAGGGCAAGGGCGGGCCACAGGGGGCGGGCAGGGCAAGGGCGGGCCACAGGGGGCGGGCAGGACAAGGGGGGGCCACAGGGGGAGGGCAGGGCAAGGGCGGGCCACAGGGGGAGGGCAGGGCAAGGGCGGGCAGGGGCCCATACAGGAGAAGCGGGGCACATGGGGCCAAGTAGCGCTGTGAAACATGTGTCGCCAGCCTTTGCAATGCTCTTACAAGCTGTGAGGGTAGTAGAAGCGTGGAGAAGGGTAGGGCAGGCGAGGCCACCCCTTCTGGGAGGACATGGTGTAGGAATTGAAAAGTGAGGTGGATGGGATTGAGGAGGTGATATGAAGAGCCAGGACATCTTGGTCGTGTTCAGGAGGCGGGTGCCCTCACTGTAGTAAGCCTACTTCCTTAACTGTACGCCGCTCATGGTGGAGCGAGCGTAGATGTAAATGTAAATGAGGGTAGTTTGCTTGCTTGCTCCCTGTCAGTGCCATCTTCTGCAAATGTTGCTGTGTATCTATAGTAACTCTGCAGATCACTCCGCTACAAACAAACAAACAAGACTTTAAGGTTCGGCAGCCGCAAAAGGGCTGCTAGGTCGAAACGACCAAACACACCATCGGATGGATCCAACAACAATAGAGATCACACCACCAACCACACCAACAACTCAGCTACCCCCCCGCCTCCCCTCACCCCTCTGCTCTTGTGTTTGCCCCAGGGACCTGAAGCCCCAGAATGTGCTTCTGGACCGAGCTGGAAATGCAAAGATTGCGGACTTTGGACTCAGCAGAATGAAGGTGGGGGGGGGGAGAGCCAGAGTGTCTGCCCATTAGACTGCAAACCTCACTGGCGTTTTGTTTGTTGTAAGCAGGCCTCTGAGGTGGTGGTAAGGTTTGCCTGTACCTTGCAATTCCCCAAACAAAGTGTTTGTGTTCCAATCAGACTACTAAGCCTTGAGTTTGTTGTTAGTGAGCTCTTTGTAAGTAGTGGCGAGGTTTGCTTACTTGGGGCTGAAGAGGATGATACTTGGAGCCAATAAATCAGAAACGCCTAAAACATTAAGCAAAACCCTAAGAGAGCATTTGGATCTATTGCTGACTTATTAAGCCAACGTTTGCTCTGCATATCTCCTAGTTAGCTGGCATGTCACCTATATCGGGGCAGGGATCAGCCCAGCTACATAGCCCTGAGTGCTTTCCTGCTCCAAAAGATCGACCACACAAACGAATAAAATCACAGTCGTCCCATATTGCTTGCAACTCTCATAAAAGGTCTTAGCAACCGTAAATTCATAACCCTGGTCCCTATACCAAGCTTTTTGTTGAATCTTGCAGCCCAGCTACCTTTTCATACTTACACACCGGCCCCGTCCAGAGTCGGGGGCATAGCTCAGCTGCCGTCTACCTGGCTCCTGAATAAGAATATTCTCAGCAGTGCGAGTGACTTATCGTGCATCTAAACCTTTTAAATCAAACATATAACCTTAAAAGCGGTTTTTGGTTTTATGATCATTGTTATCACTGTAAGTATTTGATCTTGTGATATGGCATAGCAAAAACCGCCAGAGGCCCCACACCTCAAGCTGTTACTAAAACAGCGAACTTGAAACTCCAAAACCCCTAAACCCATCTTCTTTGTGATTTCTCAAACATCCTCATATCTGCTTAGTGCCCACTTAGAAGCAGGCACAGGAGGTTACATGGCCCCTGAGTATCTCACAGCAGAGAGGGGGGCTTACGGTGCATGTAAACCCCATTACACCAAAACCTCTAAGACCTAAACACATATTTGCTAAACCCCTAAACCCTTTTCTTTGTGGAATGTACAGACATCATCATACCTACATACTGCCCCTTGGAAGCGGGCACAGCAGGTTACATGGCCCCTGCAGGTTTCATAACCGTGTGGGGGGGCTTACGGTGCATCTAAACCCCCTCAGAACCCTAAAACCTAACCATTTATTCCCTAAACCCCTAAACCCTTATTATCTTCCACAGACGTCCTCGTATCTACATGCTGCCCACTTAGCAGGTGGCACAGCAGGCTGCACGGCCACTGAAGATTTCTGAGTGTGCAGGGGACTTAAGCCCTTTAAACTTGAATCCCTAAACCCTAAAAATTTATGCACAAACCTCTAAACCCGCCTCCTTTGTGATTTCCACAGACGTCCTCATACCTACATACTGCCCATTCAGAAGCTGGCACAGCAGGGTACATGGCAACTGAATGTTTCACAGCAGAGAGAGCGGGGGAGAAGGTGGACTACTGCTACGCTTTAGGGATGATCCTCTGGGAATGTATTACGGGGGAGAGACCTTGGACAGGGTGCAACATTGCTCAGATCACTTACCAGGTATGGACTAGGGCGAGTTGAGGGTTTGATGGGAGGGGCAGAGGTTAAGGATTAGGTGTTCTGGAACCAGAAATGCATGTGCTCCGGGGGGCCAAGGGGCGGGTGCAGGTGAACCCCTCAATTTGAAAAAGAACATGCAACTTAATACCAGCATGTGAGCCTATGCTAAGTTAGGCACTTGGCATTGACACTATCTGCATGCTTGGCTTGTTCGCTCCATCCCCCTGCTTTCTACTTCTTAGTCTTACACTCGGATTGATTTGGAATGGTGTGGCAGAATAGCCAGCTCTCCCCTGCTTTGGATGCCTCTACCCACTCCTCCTGGTGTTTCTGTTTGGATCATTGTGCTTCATAGTACATACATCAGGTAGTGATGTGCCACAGGGTCAGGCCCAACCTCTGGTGCCATCCCCCGGCCTCTCCTGCCCACCAGAGATGTCCCACCTCATCTCTGACTGCTGGGCCCACAACCCCAAGGAGAGGCCCTCAGCGGGGGAGATCATGAAGAGCATCAGCATGATCATCAGGACCCACCACATGAGGGGAGGAACTAGTGAGTGATTGTCAAGTCATTAGTGAGTAATTAGTGAGTGAGTGAGGCTGTCATCATTTGATTGGATGTTGCAGTGGCAGCCATGGGCAGGATCATTGTTGCCCAGGCTGTGCAACCATACATAAGAGGTTGTCAAAAGAGACCACTGCACAGCCCTCTGGGCCGTGCAGCACTCAAGCATGAGTCCAACCAGTTTCTTAGTGGGGTGGGGTGAGCAAGTTTGAGAGACTGAGAGCCAAAGGGCTGCGAGAATTCATTATAAGATTCTGGATTGGGGCAGCACTGAGGGAGCTATTACCAAATCATTGTGAATAGTAAAATGAGCTTGCAATGCTGCAAGTTCTTTCTGCAACTGTACAAGTGTACGATTGAAGGTGCATGGTGAGTTGTGTGAACACTGATGCACACCGGTATAGCATGGCGAGGACGTGACTGCCTGACTGTCACTCATGCTGCAGCTAGGGTTTAAGGTCTTAGACATGTGCTGCAGCTAGGGACATGTACTGCTGCAGCACATTATCATGAGAAGATACGGGGGGATAGATTCCCTGGGGTAGGAGTAACATACTGGATCCAAATCTCGATGAGAGCACTGAAGAGCTTAACAACCTCACACCTTCAGCCATCGCGGGACTGGTTCCAATCTGCTTTACTTGCTGACACTATCTATCCAGACAAATTAGTAGAGCTACATGGCCATGTGGGGCCCAGAGCGCACAGTGCTGACTGATTACATACACGGTTCCATGGTACCGCGTCTGCACTATGGCAGCACACAGGTGCTATCATAGCAGGCGTTCCGCTGTCCTCCATATGGCCAGCCAAATGACGGCGAGTAGGCAGATCCGGTTCCTGCACGGTTGCGCATCGAGCTGCTAGGGTGACCACCTGCGGGTGCTGAGTGGTGAAGCAGCATGCTGATCGGAATAGACAGCATTGCCTAACTCGTGCAGTGTGCTGCCAGGACAAGACCGTTACTCTGAGTAGTCACCATTCAATGGCAGGCGAGCCTTCATCATAGCATCGTTAACACCAAATGTGGCGTATAGGCGTGCAGCAGGCACTGTTTTACCCTATCTTATCTTACAACGTGCCTGCTCGCTGTTTTGGGGAAAGTCTCCCGGCGAAGGACAAATCCTTCGGGAGACTTTCCCCACGGCATCTTGGGGCAATCTGTAGTGAATTCGCCCTAAGCCCGGGAGGGCTTAGGCAGGTTATAAGCTAGGCCTGTGAGGGCTTAGGCAGGTTATAAGCTAGGCCTGTGAGGGCTTAGGCAGGTTCTAAGCTAAGCCTGTGAGGGCTTAAGCTGGGCATAACATCAAGGCTAAAGCCCAGCCTGGGCCAAGCCCAGTGCGCACCAGCATGACTTGTAACATTATGGAAGATCATTGGGATAAACGCGCTACTCTACAGCGAACCTCCGCTCTATAGGTCGGACCGTTTCCGCACGGGCTGTGTTACAGATGACATGCACAGGCAGCAGGGACAACCGAGGGGTAAACAAGCTGTCCGGACAGCCCGGGGCCTGACCGGATAAAGCATAGGACGGAGATAGCAGCTGGCTTACGGGCTATACAGATCCATCTGTATATGGGCCAGCTAGCGTTGTGTTTTGTTGCATTGCATAGATGCATGCTTGCACGGACCCCACCTATCGGGTTCCTATGGCATTACTTGTGGCAGTGCGCACCAGCACCTGTACAGCATCAGTTCAATTAATACCGATGACCTACTCACCCGCATTAGTAACAGCTACGAGACCGATGAATACTACAACCAGCCGTTTCCGTATTTGGAGAACATCAATGGCCTTTGGTACTTTGGAGATCGTCTAGCAGTACCTCGTAATCTGGAGATTCGGCATGAGATAATCCGTGAATGCCATGACTCACTCAGTGGAGGACATCTGGGAGTGACCAAGACAATACAGCGTGTGGCAAGGAGGTTCTGGTGGCCACACATTTCAAAGACAGTACGTCAATACGTGACTGCCTGCCCATCATGCCAACGGAACAAACCATCGAACCAGTTACCCGGTGGACTACTGCAGCCGATTCCGATACCGAAAGCAAAGTGGGAGGAGATGACAATGGACCTAATTACCGACCTACCGCCGACCCGTAATGGTTATGACGCAATTGTGACCTTTGTGGACCAGCTTAGCAAAGAAGTACACTTTGCTCCGACAACAAAGAAGGTTGACGCCGTTGGTCCTGGCCCTCCGGCCTTGCACGGCTTAGCTTCAACCCACCTAAGCCCTTATGGCTTTAGCCTTGATGTTATGCCCAGCTTAAGCCCTCACAGGCTTAGCTTAGAACCTGCCCAAACCCTCACAGGCCTAGCTTATAACCTGCCTAAGCCCTCACAGGCCTAGCTTACAACCTGCCTAAGCCCTCCCGGGCTTAGGGCGAATTCACTACACAATCCCTCAGGATACACCTCCTATGCATCCAACTTGTCCCTTAGTAGGTCCGATAAGAAGCGCTGCTGCATTTGAAGCTCAGAGATGCTTGTACTGCGCAAGCCAGCCACGCCTGCTGCCGATCAGGCACATTCTCCGAGAAAAACTCACACACATGTAAAGGAAAACCCCCCGTGGTTGGAAAAAAAAGTGGATTGCGGCATGCATACCGCTATACCAACCCCAAGCAACGTTCTGTGCACACTGGGGGTGCTTCCTGCGCTCTACCTGGCCTGCTGTACCCGAAAATCCGCCACTTAGTGTGCCCGTTCGTACTGTAAGAACGGTCCGAGTCAACGGGGCGTTGGAACGGGGCGCTGAAACGATCTGTGATATCTTTCTTGCTTACCTTTTTACCTTTTTTAAAAAAGGTGAGTAAGGATAGAAGATAGATACGATCCGTTTCACCCCCAGGTTCCCACAAGGCGTTTTTGCGAGTCCCCGTTCTTACAGTGCGAACGAGCTGCCTTGACCTGCCCCAGACAGCCCCAAAGCAGCACATTAGTGGAGCAGGAGGGTAAGATGTGTAACGTAACACCCAAAAGGGGTCTGTAAGCGACACACAAGTTATGTCTGATTGCAAACGAGGGGCATCAGGGGTGCTGCTGTGGCATGCCTCCACAAACCGAGTACTACGCCCTTGCGGGCTTGAAAGACGACCCCCCAATGCTCGAGGAGGACGATAATAGTGCATAAAGCAATATACAGCTGCCACTTACCTATAGGATCCAGTTCTCCGGTATTAACAATAGCGCATCCTTGTATGACCTGTTCGTATATCTGCTTACTTAGGCAGCTAAGCAGTACTGTAAGGTCCAGTTGCCGCATCAACAGTGCACCTTGTATGTTGATGTTGATCAGAAATGCGAAGCGGGTGGCTTGGATCAAGCTGCCGAGCACGAGGGCCGACGTGTTGAAGCTGCGTACTAGGTCGTGGTCGTGCATCCGCTTTCACTGCGACCATCCCTTAGAAGAGAGAATATATGGGATGATATGCAGGCAATATTTGACAGGCTGGGCCGTGTGCCTGGCTTCAACACGGCTCATGTTCACGTTATGACCAGCCATGGCGAGTACGCCCCGGGGAAGCAAGTGCAAGGTGGAGAGCGACACCACAAGACTTGGGATAAAAACGGTGTTTTAGATGATACCTGCATGCACTTTGCTTGCTAGCATGGTCTCTCTGCGCGTACTCGACATAGGAGAAAGCAGTTCTTGGGTGTATGGCCAACCACATCACATCATTGCTCTGCGGTCCGTCTGCTTTTCAAATGGCTGGCTGAGTGATGTGCAGCCCTGAAACCTTTTACATATGGCTGTGGAACTGCTGCTGCTGCTCCAACATATAAGTAAACTCGGGCATCAACCCTACGTAGCCCCTCTTGCTCTGCTGCTTGCACCTCCTGCTGCTTCCACCTCCTGCTGCTTCCACATGGAACAACTGTAGCAGCAGCAGCCTTTAGGGCTTAGGGTTTTAGGGACCTAAACCCTGAGCCTTGGACAGCTTCTTCAGCAGCAGTAGGTACCCTGCAGTACGTGGAGACACAAGTCCCTGCTGCTATGGATGAAAAACATATTATGCTGCTTCCTCTGCTTTTACAATCAAGTAGCTGTGAACATTGCAACCTTCCATGAAACAGACAAAGAGCTACGTGAGGTACCTTCTGCATTCTAGTGCCTAGGATGTGGGGCAGTTGTCACATCCCAAAGTGTGTAGTTCTCTCTCTCTCTACGTGAGGTACCTGCGGCTTTGGGTGTTGCTGGCCCCATTCTACTAAGCCTAACGTAACGTTCATGATATGCCATAGGAAAAAACTATCTTTCTCATGTCACTATGCGAAAACAACACAGCAAAGATCCGCCGAACCCTACCACTGTACCCCCCACGCACTGAGTCAACTGATGAGCCCAAATTGGCTTTACTGAGCAGCCTAATTGATTAACTTCTAATCAGCAGCAATGCACTGAACTCAGCCCAAGGTTCTAAACCAGTGCTCCTCTCAGTCCCTAAGCTGCAGTGCTCTGGTTGTCCAAAGCCTCCTCCTGTGGTTCATGCTCTTGTCATCAGGGTTGGTGAATGACCTGGGCAGCCCTTGACGAGCACCAAGCCACTCCTACCATCCCTACATGTGAAATGCAGCTCCTCCTGCTGCTAGCCTCTTGACGAGGTGCAAACAGGAAGAAGTCCACCTCCTGACCCCTCATCCTTCAGTCCCATGACCTGGCAACTGTTTGGCACAGACCAAGATCATGGGAGGTTGTGCTGCCACACTCCTGGACGGAGGAGAGCACAACCTATGGCACATATCTAGGGGTGATCACACATACAGCAGCACGAAGAGCCATCAGAACCACATCCTACACCAGCTGCAGCACTTGATGCCCCTCCCTCCCTCCCTAGCACTCATACCATCCAGGTTGTCAACCAGGTATTTCCCTTAGTAGCCAGTGCAGACAGGCGATTACCAAACTTGGCCACTGCTGCTGCTGTGGTTACCTTGCTGCTGCCGGGAGACTTGCTAGTGCTGATATTCGTCCCTCCTCTCACAGCTGCTTGTGCCTTCCTGTGCCGCTCAGATGGCTGCAAGGTGTCAAACCCTGCTACTGCTGCTGCTGCTAAGTTGGCGGCGTAAGTGTCTGGAAGCAGTGTAGTGCTGCTGCTGCTGCTGGTTGAGGTGCTTAAAAGCAGTTGCAAGCCAGTGGGTCCCTGGGGCCTGCTGTTGCTGCTACTGTGAGAAGCTGTTGTAGCAGTATCACCATGATCCCACTCATCATCATCATCATCACTCATGCTGCTGCTGCTGTCATAAGCTGCTGCGTAGGTGAGAGCTGACGCTGCAAAGGCTCCCCCCGCCATGCCGTATATTGACATGCGTGTTGGTGTGGCTGGCCACAATACCATATCTGCTGCTGTGACTGGTGCTGCACACTCCCCCCGGATCTGCTGCTGCTTCAGTAGCTGCTGCATGGGGCGGTCCAGGCTGATCCCTCTGCTGGATAGCATGACCAGCAGCTTGGCCTTGAGATTCAGCAGACGCGCCTTGAAACCATGGAACCCTAAGCGCAGGTCCGGGTCTGTGGCCAGGCACTGTCTGCTCAGCTCCTGCATCTCAGGTAGTTGGCAGCTGCTGCTATCCATGATATCAGGATCACGGAAGCAGGACATCAGCAGAGCAGACACCGTGAAGGCCGTGGCCTCACTGCCCTCCTCAGCACACATCTGCCGCAGAAGGGAGTGCTCTCCAGTGTCAAAGTGCTGCTGCACCTCGGCATTGAAGACGGTGGGGTCGATCATCTCTGCCAGGATCACCATAAGGATGTACACAGCAGACTTCTCGCTCAAGGGGTTCACATCAGCATCAGCATAGCGCCACAGGCTGTTGGCAGCAGGGCACGGCTTATCCGGGTTAACTTGGTTCATGAGCTTACGCACCACCTCCCGGCAATCCTTCTCGCTGGGGTGCTTGGCTGACTGGCTGTTCCTGCTCAGGAACTTATCCGCGGCCTTGGCCGCCATGCGCACGACCACCTCTGTAGAAGCATAGCGTGGGCTGGCGATGACTGTTGAGCTGTTCTTGTTAGCTGTCATTGCCGTGTTGTCATACGCCAGCAGTGCACCGGTGTGCTTCGCCACACCCAGGTCTGGCATCTTCAGATCAGGCAGGTCCACGCCCAGCACCTCCCGGGCGTACCGGACAGCAGCCAGCAGCTGAAGACTCAGCAGCACAGCCGCCAGCCAGCGCAGCAGGTACCTGGCCTCGTCACCAGCTGTCAAGGGGTAGTACATGTCTAGCCAGGTCAGGGGGGTGAGGGGACCAGCATCTTGACAGTAGATGGTGATGGTGCCGTCCCATGAGGCCGTGGCACCATACACAGCCTCCAGACCACAATGCCACTTGCCACGCTGCAGACTCTGCTGACACAGCATCAGGTCAGACTCAACCTGGGGGAGAGGGAAGAGGGACAGGGGAGAGAAACAGTTGACTGTGTACTTTGTAAGGATGCAGTTCTAAGAGGCTGAACTAGCAAGTGTTTCATTAGCATCTTCATTAATGGTTGCAAATGACGGGCAATAAACTGTAGCAGCATCTGGTTTAAAAAAAACTCATTCAGTTGCAAGTGACGATGCTTACTAGGGGTGAAAATTCAAGAGCCGATAAGTAAGCTACCGGTAGTAGTACTTGGGGGATCTTCACAGCCTGCTTTGTTTGGCGCAAACTGTATCAACTTAACATCAACCAGCAGCAGAACCAGAAGGTCTTAATTGCAAGTCTGCTGGGATCTGGTTCTCATAAGACGGAGGACAAGAGCTACATGACCATTTGCCTGTTGAACCATATACAGGCATGTGATGCCAGTTAATGCTAGGACCAACATGCGCTGCATACAGTAACCCCACCACTGCGAGTTTAGGGTTTAGCAACCTTTGCATGCATCTACATTGGGCTCGCTCCTATGTAATCCAGCAGTCACTACAGCAAAGCCACAGAAATGTTCCCAGTTGCTTTTTGGAGTTGCTTTTTGCTGGTCTAGCGGGCAGAGATGCGATTTGCAGGACCACTTCATTTGTGCCGAAAAGACAACCTAGGATGTACAATGTGAACAATGTACAATGTACAATGTACAATGTGAACCTTTTATTCCGTATGCTAACCGAGCCTGCTGTTGCTTCATTGCTTCAGCAGCCAGGTCGGTCCAAACTAGGGGGGGTAGCTCAATTGGTAGAGCAGAGGACTTCGAATCCTCAGATCCGGTGTTCGAGTCCCGGTCTCCTCGCCGCCCTTAGCCGGGGCCTCTCAAGAAAAAGGTTACAGGTATCCGCGTTGCCTAGACAATGGATTCGTCTGTTCAATGGGCTAACGGTCTGATCAACTGGGCAACACCGTCGCCGCAAGGCCGTCCGATGAGTCAGTCTGACTTCCGGTCTTGGACCCGGACGTTAAAATTGGTTTGTTTTTTTGTTTTGTACAACCTTTGTAGACACTTTAGTACCACAAATCGGCCTTGACCTGCTAAAGCATCTAAACTCTTCCTGATGCCGGCCTGCTGGAATTGTTGATGCGATAGGTATTCGCCCCTGATACTGCTGAGAATGTCGCTTTACTTTCTTACATTACGCAGGTGCCGTAATTGCATTTACAAAGCTGGGCGGTGCTCCAACAAGGCCATTTCATGGATGAAACGTAACACAGCTGCTGCATCCAGCGCCTGCTCGTACCTGAAAAGCCCTGTCGGGAGTGGGTTGGCACACCTTGGCAATGTAGGACTTATCACCAATCCAGAAGCGATGAACGGTCATTTCTGGGATGCTTTCGGCTTCTACGACATCCTCCCACTTGCTCCACTTGTACCTGAAGCAGCCATTGTTAACCCAGTCAGAAGGTCTCCTCGTTTGCCGTTCGAGTTCGGCCGATGTTCCATGAGTGGCAACCAAGGCCCAGGTTGAAGTACTGCCACATGATAGGCCGCATCGCAATCGCACAGAGGCACGCTTACCATCTCTTAACAAAGGCATCACCCAAGTCAAAGACCTTAGGGTACTCCCTCTGAAAATCCACTTCCCATCTTATCCCCACTGTTTCCAAGGCGCTGGCGTGGTGGAATTTACTCTGCCCGGCCATGCTAGCCTGGCAGATTCTAATGCTACGAGCCAAAAGCTTCTAAAGTGATAGATCCAGAGCCCTGTGCAGGGACGATTGACGAAGGCCACGGTCAAGCCAATCGCGGCTCGCAGGTATCGGATTTCCAGAGAGAATAAAAAGGTTGAACGAGTAGAGGAGAATCTCATCAGATTTGATGGTGTTTTGTGTCCGTGGACATTGCATATATGAGACATGGGCACGAGCTTCGCGCTTCTTCTTGATGGCTTGATGGCCCCACCCGCCCACTAGTGTCACTTCCCTTCCAGAGACCACTTGTGGTTTTGGGGCTCAAAGCATTAAGGGTAGGGCATACATATACTTATGCTGAGCTAGATGTCCAGCACTGGAAAACCCAATGACTCCACTGGCCGGCACGGCTTCGGTACTCTCCAACTCACATGCCATAGGGCAGACAACCAGGTAAGGGATGCCTCGAGCAGCGTGCGTGATCATAGACATTTATTCTATGTAAAGGTATGAAGCTACACGATAATTGTGAACTTTTCTGAAGCATGGCAGCAGACGAGCCATGCTCTGGATGGGCATTCCATTGAGCCACCTAAGCACACTCAGCACCCACACATTCAACCACAATGGAAAATAATGGGACATAGCTCGCACCCGCGGGTCTCTCTCCTAGACTAGTCGATGATGGCCAAAGCGACAGCTTTCTTAGCTATTCTGCCTTCTTCGAGTCTGATCGTCACTTCCCGGTCACCAGCTCCATCTCACTTCCTGGACCTGACCACTTGTTTTGACCCTGGACTTCTGCCACTCTGCCTGCTGCTGTGACTAACTTTCTTTGTAGGATGACCACCTCGTTGATGGATGGCAACTGAACCAACTGAGTGGTTGTTCTGGATTACGGAGTGCCTACAAACATAGCAGCAGCAGCAGCAACAATTACCAAGAGATCATAATCATTACGAGCAGCACCAACAATCACAAAAGTCCTCCTACATTGCCCTACATGAGTGTTCCTGCCCTTTTGGTAGGGCACTCCCGGCATGGTCCCTGAGAGCCCGAGAGGCCAAGGAGCATATCCTGCTAAGCAGCATGGCCTCATGTACCACATGAATGAAGCTGCTGCTCTGCTCCTGATGAAGTGCTTCTCAACTGCAGCCCAGCTTGATCACTCCACCCACACCCTAGGTTTCATCCCTTGCCCCCCTCACAGCATCACAGCAGCTTCTGGGGCTGCATCTTCCTGTTGCATCTGTTCAGCCTCTGCTGGTATCACTAGCTGGGGGTCCCGTGGTCTGCTGCTGCTTGTCCACAAACAATAACCCTGAAAGGACTTGCACTTCTCTTGGCAGATCCAATGGCGGCCATTGGATCCACAAAAGAACGAGGTGGAAGAGCTGCCTCTATGGCTGGTACCTAATGGCCCATGTTTCCAGAATTTCAGTTGCTGCTGCTCCTGCTCCTGCTGTTGCTCTTGCTGCTGCTCCTGCTGCTGCTCTTGCTGCTGCTCCTGCTGCTGCTGTGTCTTCCGTTACTGCTTCCACACATTGTACTGGTTCTGCTACTGTTGCTCTGAGTTCCCCTGCTTCTGCTGCTTTCATTGCTGCTCCTACTGCTGCTGCTGTTGTACTGGCAGTGGTACCTCCGAGAGCAGCAGCAGTACCAGGGGTTAGGGTTCAAGATTAACCAGAACCCCTAAACCCCAAGCATGCGCTGCTACTGTACTCCCAGTGGTACCTCTGAGCAGTGAGCAGCAGCAGCAGCACAGTTTAGTTTCGCTCATTATGACTATTCCATGCCCACTGTGCGCTCTAAGTCGAAGCTGCATTTTTTTTGCTTTGTTTGTTTGTTTACAGTTTTCAGCTACAGTTGGTTGCAAAAGTTTTGGGCGAACTGTAATGCTGGGGTTTAAGCAGCAGCAGCAAGACCTGATTTACAACTCGCTACGTATTAGTAAGTAAACAGGCAGAGCATCCTTGTGCTGCTGTTGCTATGGCCATTCCAGTAGCCTCGCGCACGAGACGCCCCAAGTTTTGAGCCCCAGGCATGCCCTATAATAGCCAGCCAGCCTGAGCCTTAGCCGCAGATGCAGACCAGCCAGCCTCCCCCCTGTTCCTACAGCCCTCCTGCTTTCTTGGACCTGCCTCTCTCCCTCTACCTCTGCCCCTCCTGTGGTTGTCAGCCCCACACCCCATCTGTACCCTTCCCACAGCCCTCTCAGCTCAGCCTTGCACTTGCCCCAACTTCTCGCATTCCCTGCCTACCCCCAGCTGCCCTGCCATTGAACTGCTACCACCCCTGCACCTGCTTAACATCTGGTCTTCATAACACTGCCCCTAAACAGTACAAAAAGGGCACCTGTGCCTGCTGGCAGTTTTCTGCATGTACCCCTTTCAAAAGCAGCACAATTGCCCTATGTGTCTCTCTTGCAAGAACCCTGCTTTTCTCAGCAGCCAAGCAACATAGGACAACAAACCTGATGTCTACACTCACTTGTAGTAACAAGGACCTCATAGAGAAGCTGCACATGCAAGAAGTTAACAGCAGCCCTGGAGATCTGACAGGAGCACACAATGCTCAATTTTGAAATTTGGGGCGAAACTTTGCAACCAACTGTACTGTCCATCCAAGCATGAATGCAGGCAACGCAGCTGCAGCAGACCCCTGGACTGTGTGCCAGATAAGAGTAGCACACTGCCTGAAATCCTGGTTCTCTAGTGCCCTCATTTCTCTTGTCTTGATCTCTCTGCTCCTTTGCACGTACATAGCACGAATTATGAAGGTACTGTGGCCAGGCTGCCGGAGTGCACCGCCCAAAAGCTGGGCACTGATCTATCTCATATCTTACTCTGTGGCACACTGCCTAATTGATATGTACATGCATGTTACTGAGAAATAATAATGAGCCTGAATGGATGTGGTCCGTAACAACCCCGGCCTACCTAGCCGGGACGAATGTCAACAATGGGCCCAATTTCTTCATTTCAAGTACGGCATGTGTCTGCGTGTTGGGCTGCATTAGATCTGAGAGTTCCGCGTTGATAATGTACTAGGTTTTATAGCAATTATGGAGTACGTGTATTGCTTGGCATTCCAAATGCTCGGAAGCAATCCGCAGCACTCACTCAGGTCAATCGGATGGGGCTCGTACAATACTGAAAAGACCAGGACGAAGAGCTCGACTTTGCTCATGGGGGTTGTGGCAGAGCTTGCATTCTACGCTCTCTCAAAGGGAACCAGTGACAGAAGCGTTTGGCTGGTCCTTATTCGTGTCTTTGGACCAAAGGACTGCGGTTCGTAACTGCAGTACGGGCCTTGCGTAACTGCTCCTATGGATGCTACATTTTGCAGGCTCTAGCCACTTATCAGTTGCTCAAGCTACATCTCATGAGATCTAAGCGTATTCATACCTTGTTGAGACAGCTTCGCCGGACAGCACCGTGTCATGCCTAGGAGGTGCCAATTTCTTGTATTCGTGCCACATGGCCCAGGCGTGTGAAAGATGGCTGAGAACCCTTTTGTTCATAGGAAGCTCCACCTGTGTCTCCTAGTTGTTACGTTCCTAGGTACGGATCAGTTGAAGGTCAGTTGCACGTCATGAGTCCGTTGTCCCCCCCCCCCTTAGATCACGGCAGTCCAAACTCAGCTTGGTATTTCTCTAGCAGACACATCTTATGATGTAGCCTCTGACGTAGCGCTCGTCTATCTGCAGCCCATGTCGTGGCTGAGCCTGGTAGCAAGAGCATCGGCTGGTGGGTGCAGCTCTCAGATGTCCATATCAACGCGTACAAGGGCCAGGCAATAGAGCAGGACCTCGTCTCCTTCGGCGTCATCCTAGCAGCGATCCAGCCGAACGCCATCCTTATCACCGGCGACCTCGTGGATGCCAAGACTCCACAGCACAGGACGGTGCAGGACTTGCGGGAGTGGCAAGTAAGCAACTTGGCAGTTAGTTGAGCACGTTCCCAGCGTTGACTGCGGCCACATGGCAACACCCAAACCCCTAAATCGAGTTGCCCTCGAAATATACACAAGTGTCCCTTGCTTATTTGACCTAGTGCCGTGGGGCTCTTCTGGTAGCTGGACCCTGTGCTAAACCCAGGCTTGCGCCCAGGCGCCCAGGCTATTGCTAATGTCGTCCCAGAAGGAACCTGAACCTGCATTTCATGATAGATGCCATAGCAAAATGCGCCATAGGCCCCGCAGCTCAAGCTGTTACAAAGACAGCGAGGTGGAACAGAATACGGGTTCTCTTTGGCATGTATGGCCACATATGCCCAGACATGAGGTCCAGCACCCATCCAGAAGGCCTCAGCGACTGTATGCAACTAACCGCTGCTGACCAAGACTAGGATTCCACACCGCTGTTGTCGATTTGATTGCAAAGTTGTAGTTTAGCCTTAGCTGCTGGTCTTCCTTCTAAGGCTCGGTAGGTTAGGGCTTAGGGTTTAGCTCCTACTGATTAAACTGCATTGTGGCTTTTCTTCTGCAGAGCTATGAAGCTGCTTGGCGCTCGCTTGCCTCTGCTGCTGGTCTCCCTCCTGCTGCTGTGTTAGACATCCGGGGGAACCATGACACATTTGATACTCTCAGGAGAACAACAACCAGTGACAGCAGCAGGAGCAGGAGCAGGAGCAGGAGCAGGAGCAGCAGGGGCAGCAGCAGTAGGAGGGGTGGGGACAGTAGCATCAGTGGCAGCAGCAGCAGTGGCAGTGACAGGAACGCCTTTGACAGCAGCAACAGGAGTAGTGGGGGTACAAGGAGAAGGAGGAGCATTATGAGCAGTAGCAGCAGCAGCAGCAGCAGGATTTGGGGTGGGGCAAAGAGGAGTAGGAGGTCTACGAGCGGCAGTAGTAGCAGCAGCCGCAGCAGCAGTAGCAGGAGGAGGTCGGTTTCAAGCAGCTTACACCACACCAGCAGCAGTAGCAGCAGCAGTAGCAGCAGTTTCAACTGGACTTTGTTGGACCCCTTTGGCCAGTTCTCTGCTACTGCTGCTGCTGCTGGTGGTGGTGGTACAGCTGCTACTGCTGCTGCTCCCGCTGTTGGTGGTGGTAGTAGTAGTGGTCGTGTTAGAAAGACCTATGTTTGGCCTCAACTTCTACTGCTGCCACCATCACAAGCTGGTGGTACAAACCACCACCACCACCAGCAGCAGCAGGAAGCAACTACTGATAGTGATAGGCCATCCTTGGAGAAGCAGGGACTACATAACAGCAGCAGCAGGAACATAGGAGCTCCCACTGCTCCCACTGATATTGCTGCAGCTGCTACTCCTGCTGCTGCTGCTGCTGCTGATTGTGCTGCTGTTGTTCTGTTGGGATTAGATGTTAGTCCTACCAGGGGGTTCAGGGGGGTGGGGAACTTCTTTGGAGTGATGGATCAACACATGAGGGAGGAAGTGCAGCAGGCTCTGGAACATAGCAGGGGGAGGTGCACAGGGAGGAGCAGAAGGGGAAGCAGCAGCAGTAGTAGTGGCAGTAGCAGCCGCCTTAGCAGCAGTGGCAGCAGCAGCGGTGGTTGTAGCGACGTACCTATTGTGAGCTACAGCCACCAGCCGTTGAGCATGATATACCACGACTGTATCAACAGCGGCAGTAGCAGTGGAAGCGGCAGTAGCAGGAGTGGCAGTAACAGCAGTAGCAGGAGCAGTTCTTGCCGCAGCAGGGAAGAGCAAAACAAATCTCAGCAGCAGCATCAGTCGAGGTGTGGTTTAGGTGCTATGAGGTGGTCTTCTGCTGCTGCTGCTTTACGTGGGTTGTTGTCATCTGCTGATGTGGCGGCTCATTTGGTGGGACATATACATGATTTAGCAGGGGATAGGTTGCATAGGATGACGGGGAAAGAAGGGGGGTGGGGGCAGGGGGGGTGGGAGCAGCAAGGGGAAAGGCAGGGGGAGGAGCAGCAAGGGGAAGAATTACAGCAGCAGCAGCAGCAGCAGCAGGAGGAGGAGGAGGAGGAGGAACATGAGGATGATCCTGTTTTAAAAAGCTACTTGGCTGAATTGGAGGTAAGGGTATTGGGGTGAAAGGGTTTCAGAGGGTTTAGAAGGGCCTAGAAGGAGGGCTGGGGTTGGCTGGTGGGGGAAATTGGGGGCTAATGTGCGGAAGGGGGGCAGGATTTGAGGTGTGCATAAACAATGTGGGCATCCTAAGCTAGTAAACTAGTACTGCAATTGTAAAACTCGAACCGATGCAGCAAAGGGGGTTGGGGGGGGGGGGTTGTGGGCTGGGCCAGGGGAGGAACGGTCATGACTTAGTTAACCTGTTTTAATCCTGGCCTGGTTTTCATGAAGTTTAGGGTGAGAGACTAAGATAGCGGTGGCGGCTCATCTGGTGGGACACATACATGACTTAGCAGGAGATAGGTTGCATAGGATGACGGGAAAAGAAGGGGGGTGGGGGGAGGGGGGGTGGGAGCAGCAAGGGGAAAGGCAGGGGGAGGAGCAGCAAGGGGAAGAGCAACAGCAGCAGCAGCAGGAGAAGGAGGAGCAACGGGAGGATGTTTTGAAAAGCTAGCTTGGCTGAACTGGAGGTGAGGTATTGGGGATTGGAAGGGTTTAAAAAGGTTCAGAAGGAGGAGGGCAGGTGGCTAGTGGGTGTGTGGGGGTCTACGGGGAGTGGGGGTTGGTGTGCAGAAGGGTGGCAGGATTAGACGTGTGCGCGTGAAATACCTACTACGGTATGTACGTATTCCAAACAAGTAAACTAGTACTGCAATTGTTAAACCCAAAGCGATGCGGCAAAGGGGGTCCGTGGGACTCTGGGCTGATCAGGGGAGTAAGTGATCACATGATATAGTCAACCTGGTTTATTCCTGGCCTGGTTTTTATAAAGTTTACAATGAGAAACTAAAAACATTAGTGGCGGTTCATTTGGTTGGACATATACATGACTTAGGGGGGGATAGGTTGCACAGGATGACGGGGAAGAAAGGGGGGGGGGGAGGGGGGGGGGGAGCAGCAAGGGAAAAGGCAGAGGGAGGAGCAGCGAGGGGGAAGAATTACAGCAGCAGCAGCCGCAGGAGGGGGAGGAGCAGAAGGATGTCCCTGTTTTGAAAAGCTAATTGGCTGAATTGGAGGTGAGGTGGGTGGAGGGCCTGGTGTTTTTCTGCCCTGGAAAAATATTTACCTGAACTCAAGATCGAGAAGGGGGTGGGGGAAGTTTGGACGATGAGGAGGCGGGGGAAGAAGGAGGTGCAAAAAGAGTGCAGAGGGACGGCACAAAGGGGAGGGCTGGGGCCAGAGGCGATACATAAAGGTGGGGCGATTTTGGGGTGTAAATGCCATAGGGTTTAAGGTGAAAGGAGGGTTGGGTGTCTCTTATTTGTTGGTTCATTTGGTAGGATATGTATGTGACCTTGCACCATGTGAGAAAGGAGGAGGGAGGGATGGAGGGGGTGGGGTGGGGGGGCAACGTGGGAGCAACAGCAGCGAGGGGAGCAGCAGGAGCAGCAGATGTGCAGCAGTCTGTTTCTGTGTTGAAAAGCTGCTTGGCTGAACTAGAGGGGAAGGAAGAGTCAGTGGTTTTGTTGGGTTCTTGACGGCAGGGTTTAGGGTTTTGGGGGTCAGGGTTTAGGGTTCGAAGGGTTTTGATGAAGGGGAGCGACTTACCGCTGGGGCTGGGCAAGGATATAAATGTCGACGGGCAGAAGTGGCCCCAGTCGCCTCAGTGCTTAGACTCCAGAAGTGTGAGGGCTATTCATCTTGCTGATGTGATTATTTTTCACTGTTCCACCTTGTTGTTTCTGTGATGGTTTGAGGTGCAGGGCCTATGGCTCTTTTTGCATTGGCATATCATGAAATGTGTCTTGGTAGCGGAGCAGCTGCATGGATATGCGGGATGGAGGAGGTTAGTGGAGGCGGTCTCTTTCAAATGGTGCTGATACTAAGCAGCAGCAAGTTCTATCTCCCGGCTGCCATCCCTATGGGGGCTGACGTGGAAATTCGGGTTTATGGGGTAGCTGCCAATAGGGCTGCATTTGGGTGTAGGGGTGTGAAGGTTTAGAACCTAAAACCCTAACCCCTAGGGGTGCTGCAGGCTTAGAGCTTCCAGGGCCCATTAGCAGCAGGAGAGCAACACGCCTTTCTCCAATCTCACCCTAGAGGATATCAGTTTGCAGTTTTCTCTTTAATCGTCGTAGATGGGTCTCATTGACCGTGCTGTCCCGTACTGCACCACCAATCCATCCAGACCTTGTGATAACTTATTATGTCTGTCTCAACCCTAAACCCTAAACCCTAAACTAGGAGGCTAATGCCACATGGAGCTCCCCCACCCCCACCCCCAGCCCCCGTTGATGATCATTCTAACGTTCATATCATTTCTGATAATGATTGTAGCTTTCATGCCATTTATCCATGCCTTTTTTTGCTGCAGCTTGCTGACTGGAAGATCAACAGGCGCTGGAGGTTGCTGGTGGCAGATGGAGGGACAATCACATTCATGGACCTGACTGCTCACTTCCCACCAACAACAGCAGGAGCAGGGGCAGGGGCAGGCGGCAGCGAGCAGAAGGGGAAGAAATCAGCAGGAGCAGCAGCAGCAGAAGATGTGTTGTTTGCTGGAGCCGGGGGTTCAGACTCAACCAAAGATACAGCATGTGAGAAGAGCAACAGCAGTAGCAGCAGCAATAGCAGTAGTAGCAGCAGCAATAGCAGTAGTAGCAGCAGCAATAGCAGTAGTAGCAGCAGCAATAGCAGTAGTAGCAGCAGCAGTAGCAGCAGTAAGAGCTGCCTGTTGGACAAACATATCACATCACCACCAGCAGCACCACCAGAAGCAGGAGGTGTTGTAGTGCCCAGGATAGGTTCTGTTGACCCCAGTAGGGCTGTAGCATCTCATTTAGTTGTGTTGACTTGGCCGCCAGATGGACGCTACAGCCCTTTGACTCAAAGAGAGGCTGCAGCAATGGCGGGGGGAAGAGCTACTGCTGCTGCTGCTGGTAGTGGTGGTGGTAATGATGGTGGTGGTGGTGATATGTATTGGCAAGCAAGGGTATTAGTGCTACCTCTACCACAACCTACTGCTACTGCTACTGCCGGTGCTACTGCTACTGCTGCTGGTAGTGGTGGTGATGACCCTCCTGCTGGTGCTACTGCTACTGCTGCTGGGGCTGCTGCTGGTAGTGGTGGTGATCCTGCTGCTGCTGCTGCTGCTGGTGATGGTGGTGGTGGTGGTGGTGGTGGGTTTGGGGAAAAGAGGGAAGGCCATCCTGGGCTTACCAGTATTACCAGCAGCAGGAGTAACAGAAGCAGTAGCAGCAGTAGTGCGGAAGCTGGTGCCGCTACACGTTATGGTGTTGGTGGTGGTGATGCTATTCAAAGCAGCAGGGCAGGAGGCATGTCCCGAGCATACCTGACTTGGGAGTGTAACTACAGCACCAGCAGCAGCAGCAACCGTGATAATAATCATCATCATCAGCAGCAGCAGCAGCCAGGAACTGTTCATCAGAGGGCGGCGACTGTTGACAGGGACAGCAGCAGCAGCAGCAGTAGCAGGGGTGGGAGGTTTAGAGTTTCAGGGCAGGTTGAACTACAGATACTTCCTGCTGTAGCTGCTACTGGCCACCCTCCTGTTTCTGCTACTGCTACTGCTGATGATGCTGAAGTGGGTCCTGCTGCTGCTGCTGCTGTAGCAAGTGATGATTATACTGATGATAACATTGATGACGATAATTATGATTACAGTAATCATCATCTTAATGACAATAATGATGTAAATGATCATATTGATGACGATGATGATCACAGTAGCAGCAGCATTGACGGCAGGGGTGGGGGGGCAGCAGCAACACCAGCAGCAGCAGCAGCAGCACATGGCAGTAGTAGTAGTGCTCGTGGTCAAACAGCAGTAGTGTTGACTGCTGACCTCTCTGAAGCTGGTCAAAGTTTGACCAGATGTGCCAGTCAAGGTGGTCAACTCTGGATACAGGCTGTAGTAGTGGATGCTTTGACTGGCAGCAGCAGTACCTCAGAGCTGCGTCCTGTGGTACTGCTTGGTCAAAGTCAAACAACGTCCAAGTCTGACCGACAAGAACAGAGCAAACCCCCAGCGTCAGCCACTGTGAACAGTAACAACAATGGGGTTAGCAGGGATGGAGGTTTTGGGAGGGCTCAGCAGGGTTTAGGACTCTGGGGTTTTGGTGATACCCCTGGCAGGGCTTCAGTGCTCCGACCCCCCCTTCCTCTGGGTGTCACTTGGTTGGAATGGGGTGTGTTAACACTGGATTGGCCCCTGGTGTTATGGTGGGGGTTTGTGGTGGGCTGGGGAGTACAACTGGGGGGATTAATCATTGTGCCTAGGTGAGTGATTGAGTGGGGGATGGGTTTTTGGGCTGTAAGTGGGTTTAGGGTTTAGGGGTGGGGGGTGGGCTGGGGTGCAAGTGAGGAAATTCATGATTGTGCCTAGGTGAGTACTTTAGGAGGGGCGGAGTGGTTGAGCTCTGGGGTTCTGTGCTGTACTGTGGGGTTAGGGTTTAAGAGTTGGGGTTGGGCTGGGGGTAAAACTGGTGGAATAAAGGTTGTGCCTCGATGAGTGTTTGAGGCGTGGGGTGGGGTTGGGGGATGGGGAAGTATGGGGGGTCCAGGTAGTGGATGGGAAGGGATTCAAGGGCGTGGTATGGTGTGTGTGGGGTGGGGTGGGGGGGGGGGGCACCAATGAAGATGTTGGCTGTAACCTCGCCCTCCTTTCTTTACAGTGAAGGGGTCACACGAAAGTAAGACCCCTAATGATGGGTTGGGTGGTGCAGCTGGGATAAATGATGATAGCAGCTCAGAGGTTGGTACAATTAGTCAAAGCAGGGTAGGGTGATGCGACAGAGATAAGCGAGGTGCTGGAAGCAACATGACAGGGTTAGTGCAGAGAGAAAGACCAGCCAGCTTAGAGGTCAATGATTGTGAATATGGGTTGTGATGAGACAGATGTGCCTTCCAACCACCTAATCACCTGAGATATCTCTACGCGTATGAATGTGCTGGTGGTTTTACAATGTGGGGTTTCGTGGTGGCTGGGAGGTGCAGCTGAGGGGGGGGGGGGTGATGGTGCCTGGGTGAGTACTTTTCGTGGGCTGGGGATTGGGGAGGGGGGAGGGGAAAGGGAGGACTGGTCTTAAATGGATGGCCATTGCTGCGTAGGCATAATACTATGTGGCACTATCCATGGACCATAATGGTGAGAGTAGAGCACTTGGACAACCTTAAATATAAATGTGATTGATAATGAAGCACTGCACTGGGGGTTTTATCGGTGCAATTCTTAAATTCTGCTATGGCATATCATGAAAGAGACCCAGCACCTCAAGCTGCTGCAAATACATTGAGAGATATCTACCTATTGGGGTCTATGGTGATACCAATGTGCTTGTTCCTTTTCCTCCCCTCTGTCTGCCACACAGGTTGTTCCAGCTCCAAATAGCAGCAACATTGCATCACCTCCTAGACTGCCTGAAAACCTCCACCACCAGCAGCAGTTACAGTAGCAGCAGCAGCATGAGGTGCTGTAGTGCCAGCAGCCGTGGTCAGCACTACAGCCCTGTTGCTACAGCAGAACCATATGACAGCAGCAGTAGCACCAACACCACCACCACCACCACCAGCAGCAGCAGCAGCAGTAGTCTAAGGTCATTAAAGCATTTGCATAGATTTTGCCACCTGCTGCTGCTACTGCTCCTTTGGGTGAAGCTACAGCTTGTTTTGCTGCTACAGCTGTTCTTTCTGCTGCTGCTACTGCCAATCTACCTGCTGAGTCAGCTCTGGCAGCAGCAGCAGCGGCTGTGGCTGGTGATGTTGTGCTACAGCCTGAACCTGGGTTTAGGACCCTGGTGCCTGGGGCGGTTTACAAGCTACAGCCATGGTTTAGGGTTTATGACAAGCTATGGGGTTTTCACTAAACTACCTGTTGCAGTAGCAGGGGAAGTGGAGAACAATGGCAGCAGCAGCAGTAGCAGTGATGGTGAGGGTTTAGGAGCTGAGTGGGTTTGGAGGTGGGGTTTATGGGCCTGCCCAGACTTGGGGATTGATACAGTGGTTTTCCTGTATGCTACGGTACTGCCGCTAACACTCTCAATGGTGAGTCAGGGGTGCGAGGTTTGATTAGGCAGGGTTTAGGGTGGTAGATCTTAGGCTTTACTGTTTTGATGCTGTTGTGGTTAGAGTCGGGGGTTGGGCAGGGGAGCGGAGGGGACAGGAGAGAAGTTCAGGGTTTAGGACCCAAGGTCTACGGGAGGCCAGGCAACGAGCGCTCTAGTACTGCTGCTGGTGGTGGTGGTGCAATCATTGCGAGGGGTTGCCGGGGGTGGGGTGGGGGGGTGGGGGGGGCACCTCTGTATGGACAAGGGTACACAGCAGCACCAGCAGCTATGACTTGTGCAGACACCATTATAGATGTAAACTAGGGCCCTAGAAAGGTACCTCCTTCTTTGGGCCCCAAGTAATGACCTGCAATTACCCATGCATTCTATGGTCCAGAAGAGGTAGGATACCCCCAAAGATAGTTTCTCTAGGGTTTTATTACCCGTACTGCTCCAAATGTTTTACGAGCTTAATCATTACGAGAGAGCCAGAATAATTTTTCAAATGGTTTTACGAGCCTAAAGCTTTACGAGGGGCTGGGCCCCATATTTCTACGGAGCACTAAAGGTTTACGAGGCCTGCCATATGATCCACTGCTGGGGCCTTTACGTAACAATAGTTCATTCTGCTGCCATGGATCCTGCTGCTGCTATTGCTGCTCCAACCCAAGTGGCCAAATCTCCAGCTTGACCTCTGGTGTCAACTGTAGTTTTACCTGCAATCCTTCTGCCCATTCACCATCATTATCTATGTAGCTAAGTGGGTACATGCTCTTAAAGACAACACAGGGTGGGGTGACCCGTGCATGGTACCATACATCAGGACACCCAACGAACACCCAACGAACAGGGGGCCTGCTATGCTTGAGTGACTCTCCTCTTCTATAAGCTCATGCGTGTTATGGTTGTAGATAGCAGCATGTACATCTAGCTTGGCTTGAATAGAAGGTTGCTGCAAGCGCAGCAGGTCGCCATCTTGCATGGCGCGGCCGGTTCGTGAGGCGCAACACCGAAGAACACCTTTGTCTGGCATCGATCGGCCGCATAGTGTGAGAAAGTAGCTGCAGTTAGCACAGCATGACTGCTGGAGTCGCCTTAAAGCATAGTTGGCAGCTTTACGAGGCCTGGAGCCAAGTTTTTTTAGAAACACGAAAGGTTTACGAGGGCCTCGAGCCAGATTTTCCAAAATCCGAAAGTTTTACGGAAAAAATGCCCTTTGAATTATTAATTTCGTAAAACATTTGGAGCAGTACGGGTACCTGAAGTGCAGCGAGGGTGGCCTGAACTTCAATGAACACTGCGTTCTCCTTTTTTCACTTGTTGTCTCATGTCTTCTTGGGCAGCCCCACAATCCTATAAGGGGGGGGGGATGCCAGGCCTAAATCCAAGGGGGCAGAGGGGTTCTGTGGGCCTTTTTGGCCCGTGTTACTAATGACAAAACCCTGAAACTGAGGGGGGGCCAGGGGGTCGGCCAAAGCCTGCTTCCTCCCCTTGGCCCTTGTTAACAGATAGATGTGGGTTCTCATCCCGCTATGTCCGGCCGGCCTTCTTGCATATACATCAGCACCAGCAGACCGCCCCAAACTAGCTGGCAACCCTAACCCTAACTCTTAACACCCCAACCTGCACACATATTTGAATTTTCCCTCCTGTGCGATGCAGGCTCTTTGTGATTGGGTTCTGGAAGCCCTTTTCTCAGTTCTTATGTTGCTCTTTTCCGTCTTTTGCTGCTGTGATTGCAGGCGTGTATATCTGCCTTATGGCAAATGAGACTCCCACAAGGGGCCATGCACCACCACCACCAGCAGCAGCAGCAGCATCACCACCATTCTTTGAGTGGATGCACCAGTGCATGTGACCACGAAGAAGATGATAACCAGCAATACAACAGCAACAGCTGCCATGTTGATAGCAAGGGCGGCGTCAGCGGCAGCAGCAGCAGCAGCAGGAGTTCTTCTGCTACTGCTACTGCTACTGCCACTGCTGCTGGCATGACTAGCGGTAGCATGGTCGGTAACCAAAAGAGGGGTGCAAAAGATGTGATTGAGGGAGCGCCGCTGTTGATTACTGGTAATAATCCTGGAGCAGCTGGGTTATCAGTGAGCAATGGCTACGGCATGGGGAGGTTGGCAGACAACAATGGGGATTGCAACTTGGTGTGCCGGAACGGAGGGGTGAAAAGCAGCTCGCAGGGTTTAGAGGGCACTAGTCTTATGAGGCCTCTGTGTGTTGAATCATCAGATGCCTTACTGAGGAATGGTACAATAGATGCTACTGCTGATCATATTGAAACAGCTACTGCTGCTGCTGGTGGTGGTGGTGATGTCAAAAGGGGTGATGTACTAGCTACAGCTAGTAATGGGAGGGGTGTTATGACACGGGAGGTGGGGGATGGTATGAGGGGTACAAGTGTTACTCGGTGGGCAGCACAAGGTACAATGACAAATATCACTACAACAGCAGCAGCAGCAGCACAGAGATTAATGCGTGGGTCTTTTATGCAGCTGTTGCTGCTGCGTGTGCTACTGCCACTGCTGCTGCTGATGCCTTCTGCTTTGTTTTGGTTTCGAGTGGTGGTGAGGTTGGGGTCTAACTTTGGTCCTGCTGCTGTGTTGGTTAGTCCGGGGGTGACATGGCTGCCTGGGGTGATGCTGTGGGCTTGGAGGGGGTGGGGCTGGCGGTGTGCGGGGGCCAGAAGGCAGAAAGCTCGTTCAGAGTGAGACAAAGTATCTTGGATAGTAGTGCGCGTGTGTGCATACCATTGGCCAGTATGCACACACGTACAGTGTGTGCGTGTGTGGGGTACTCTGTGTCAGTATTATTTTCTGGGCCGGTTTGCCCTGGGCTAAACTGAGTGAGATATGAGTGGAACATTCATCGGTAAGAGCTGCTGCTGGTGACGGTATCCTTAATACCGCTCGTCAAGTATTTGTAAGGTGGGACTGGTGGTTCTTCTAGACTATAGCCTATGAAGTTCACTTGACTCTATCTGGTCAGTGATCGATCAAGGCCGGCAGCCTAGCGCCCGCAGTGGTTTTTCCGAACCAACAGCCCCCGGCCTCTAAACACTGATGTGTCACTTTGACCGAACCCTAAACCCTAAGAATGTCATTGTGCACTGTAAAGTGCGGGGACCGTAGAATATACTTACTTTATACCAATTACCAATTACCAAATGGTCTCATCAAAGCGGGGCGCCGGTGGGGACAGCGCCACCCACAAGGAGCCAACTTAGGCCACAACGGCATACTCAAGTTCCTGTCCAAAACTCACACAAACGGAGCCCATTAAGTATCTATCACCATACACCCGCTTGCTGATAAGGCGGAGGGAACACAAACTCAAATGCTAGTAAGAGTCAGTGCCTGATGAGCCCTCATTGGCTCCATGTAAGGGATGCCCTAGCTCTTGGGCTAGTTGGTAATATATCTGGTAATATGGTAATCAATCGGTGGCACGAGGGACATGTTTGATATATGTAACACGAAGGATAAATGGTGAGACGAGACCAGAGAGAGAGGGAGAGGGAGAGGGAGAGGGAGAGGGAGAACTACGCAGAGAAGGGGGGAAATCCCTTCTTGCATATGTAGTAAGGGAGTGGGCCCTTACCTAATACAGATAGGCCCACTACCATTCGGACCGGAAATGTAATTATAGGTGAAGCGCTGCTGAATAAGATGAGGGACTACATGGCGGACCCATCAACTGGATAAACCCATGCATCTGCAACCACATCATATGCTAGAAGGGATCAGGCCTGCCAAGCCGTTGAGCGCCACGCGGCTGTGAACAAAAACAAATGCAAAATGGAAAGCATATATATTATATAATATAAAACATATTACAGATCTGAGAGATTTAAAAACCACTTCCTACGCAAAACAAGCTGCACCTTGGCCATAAACTACTCTTGTCTTGCAAGTTTGGGTGTAGGTCCAAAACATATCAGAATGAGAAAGATAGATACTGCCGGGACAAGGTGCCCCGCCTAGGTGCTAGTTTTGTACATTGTCTTCAACTTGCAAGACTTTGCTTTCCCTAAACTCGAAACCCCCCCTACCCTTCGGCTTGAGTAAGAGATTTATATTCCGGCCAGCAGGAGCCACGAAACCTTCAACCCTTTATGCCGTACAGCAGACACACCCCACCCCCCGCCCCGCCCTGCACAGATCAGTCTCTTGAAAGGAAGAACTATGTAAACATGATAATCAGGACAGCTAGCCAGCAATGCTCTTTGTATGAGTTCCATAGAAGGAAGCAGAAGCACCTTAAAACACAAACGGCCCACCTCACCAGGTAAACCATCTCTAACACGGCTAGAACCACTGCAATTCATCCCTAAACCACTGCAACCCCTAAACAACTCACTGCTACCCCTATACCACTGCAACTGGTAACCACCACTCGTGTGCAACACCTAAACCCTCCCACAACCCTATGGTATGAGCTAACACACAATATAATAGAGCTCTCCCAGTATGTAGCTCTTTGCCTTTCTTCCAAACCCACAGTTCCAGAATGGGGCGCCAGAGCGGGGCAGCGCCACCCCCAAGAACCCAGCGCAGGCTTCAACGACACATACACTCTTGAGTGCCTGTCCAAAAGTCTTACAGGCTGCCACCATGCGTTGTAGGTCTGTTTGTACGTAATGATTACATCACCCCTAGACAGACAACAGGGCAGTACAAACTATATCAGTCCAAGAGTCTCACAGGTTGCCCCCAGCAGCCCTGGACCCGACTGAAGTATGGCACGTCTGCTACAGCAACACAATACCATAAGAGATTATACACAAGCTGGTCCATTGTTTGTCTTTGCTGGTGACTGGAAAAATGCTGCCTCGGTGGTGCACTAATGCAAGCAGCATGTGCCTTCAACCTTCAACAACAAAGCCATCACATAATCCATGCCTCATTCTTCAACTACTCATGCAGGCTGGCATAGCTCCTCTTGTTCTTCATCAGTCTATTAAGAAGACAACCCCTCAACTCTTCCAACTCAGGTCCACCCTTGAAGTACCCTACATGTGTTGTCTTTTGCAGGCCTAGCAGCCTTTTTAGGGTTTAGGGGGGCCACTCCTAAACCCTTGAACCAGCCATATTCCTGGTGGTGGCTAAATGCACACATACGTTCTCTGGCCTGCATCGAAAAGATCTGAAACGTTCCAAGCCATATGACCCCATCAAACAGACAAAACGAAACAAAGCAACAAACAACGACATAAGGTGTGGCCGCACACAAGGCAGCTAGGTCGAAACAACCAAACACACTGTGCCCAAAGAAGGACACTCAGGAGTGACTAATCTGTGTCACATACCAAGCATATCCCTTGGTTTGAATGGTACCTCTCCTCTCAAAGCCTGTTGGAGTCATGCTCGGGTGCTGCACCTCCCTCAGGGCTGTGCAGCGGGTCTCTCTTAACAAGGGATCCCACGTTAACATGTTAACATCTACGCTCACTCTACATTGAGTGGCGTACAATGAAGGAAGTAGGCCTACTGATTGAGGTTTATTTCTCTACTGCACGACCCCAAACGGTCCAACTCATGCCCAACAATCCACCTCCAACCCAACTGCCTCGTCTTATGACGCTACGCCATATCCTCCAGTGTAACCTAGGATCCCACTTTCCAGATGTTCACTTTCTCATCCTTGATGATCATTGAAGTGCACAATGGTATGTGTCACTGATGCTCAGACGTAGAACCCTAAACTGAAATGCTAAACCTTAAGCCACAAGTAGTGCACCATTGACAAGAGCACAGGCAGGGTAAACAAATAATACTAGTTGTGGCTGCCCTGTTTGTCTGCCTAAGGGTAATGTAATAGTACACACAGGAGCCTCAACGCCTGGAAAAAGCCACACGCAACCAGCTACAGTACCGGTTTCGGCCTTTCTGGCCTTCAACAGGTGCAGGGAACTGGTGCCCTCTGAACCTCTTGCTGTTGTGCTGAATGACTGACACACATAGGATGCGCCATCTCGTAACGAGTGACCAGCATGTAACCCTAGCTGCACATTTAGTGTCAACTGCCAGATATATATGAGATAGACCATTGCACAGCTTTCCAGCCGTGCAGCACCCGCCACATGACTCCAACCTACTGCCAGATATACCACCGCTGATACTGATACACATAGGCTGGAGATAATAACAGTAGTTCTACACACATAGGCTTGAGGGGCGGGGCCTAGGGCAGTACTCCCATGAACACATATCATGATAGGCAAAACTCTAACTCCAGCCTGTGTTGCTGCTGTTGTTTAGGGGTTTAGCCCTTAAAACCCAACTAAAGGCCTAAACCCTAGACCCTAGGGAGATACAGAACACCAATGCATACAAGTAAACCAACAGGCATACCAACTCGAAACAACATATCCTAGGGCACCTGCTGCCCCCTTCCCCTGGCCCACACCCCCCTGCAATTCCCAGCAAACGAGTAAACCATTTTTCTGTGTTTGAAAATGCCTCTACCCTCTTGTCGACACAATCGAGCCTTATTGACCCTAAACCTAAACCCTAATCGCCAATTGAGGCGGGTAAATTGACAAGCATACACACCTGAAACAACAGATCCTAGAGTGCCTGCTTGGCCTTTCCCCCTGCCCCACACAACCCCCCCTGCAATTGGCAGCATTTGTGTCAATTATTCTTCTGTGTTAAACACTTCCCCACCCTGCCTGGCTTTTTGTCAACGGTACACTACTTGTGAGCAAAGGAGGAACCAGCACCAGACGGTTTGCTGTCTGCCATATATTCTACCTCATTACACCACCATCCCTGGCACACGAACGGTCGTTGCGCACAAAAAGCCCAAAATCTTGAGCTAGACACACAGTCATTAATTGCCAAACCCTGCAGCGCTAACCATCCTTAGCAACTTTTTCCCTCCATCATAAAGGATGGGGTCTGAAATAATGTCTCAGGCAAAGCGCCGCCAACTTCCACACACCCAATCTTCCTTGTGCCATGTTTCCTTCAGAGTCCCTTAGCTCCGCTGGGCTAGGGTTTGGGGTTCACAGTTTAGGGGTTAGGTTTTTTAACCCTAAACCCTAAACCCTGCAAACCATCTGGGGCTGGGCTAGGGTTTGGGGTTCAGGGTTTAGGGTTTAGGGTTTTTTTAACCCTGGGCTGGGCTGCTTCCCCACTGATAATGCACCATCAACAAGAGACCAGGCAGGGTAAGTAAGTCACTATAACAATATGTACTCGCTGTGCCACACAGACAATCTCCAGCCCCCCAAGCTCCCTTCCTCCCTCCATGCTTCTTCCAGAGTTCCTTCCCGTGTGCCCCTGCCTGCCCTCTTACTGCCCCTGCTGTAATCCCAGCACATGCCAACACTGCTTATAGGGCCGGAGCAAACGATCACTTCATAAGTTGTAATCCATTCTTCTCTTTTCCCCTCAGTCCCACTGCTCATCCTCCTCCTGCTGCTGATGCTGCTGTTTTTTGCTGGTAGTGGTGCTCCTTGTCCTCCTCCTGCTGCTGCTGTTTCTGCTGGTGGTGGTGGTGGTGGTGCTGCTCCTGCTGCTGCTTTTTTCGCACAGGTGGTGCTGATGCTGCTCCTCCTACTGCTGGTGGTGGTGGTGAGATACTTTTAGACACTACACCCTAATGGCCACATACAACCCCTTCTTCATACAATAAGTGGGAGTTGTACGCCATGAAGGTGATCGGCTGATATGTGGCCATCAGTGTTTAATTTGCTGGGATAACAGCCACTCCAATTCCCCCCTCCACTGCTGCTCCTCCTCCTGCTGCTGCTGCTGTCGCCGGTAGTGGTGGTGCTGCTGCTCCTCCTCCTGCTCCTCCTGCTGCTGCTGCTGTTGGTGATCCTCGTGCTGCTGGTAGTGGTGCTGCTGCTCCTCTTTCTCCTTCTCCTCCTCTTACTGCTGCTGATGGAGGAGGTAGCATTTGTGAACCCATCAAAAAGAACACTCCAATGCACCAGGGCTTAAGATTCTGTGCATCTGCGCAGGACTGCCAAGTTGGAAGCCGTATGTACCTATACAGAACCCTTAAACCCAAGTGTAATGTTCCCCATCCCCCCTCCACCCACAAGTTTCAATCACCCCCTTCCTCGGCCTGCTGCTCCTGCCACACCTGGGGTTAGGGTTTAGTGTTTAGGGTTACTCCTAAACCCCACCTGGGACATAAAATACCGCCACTTGAGGTATATGTAGCAGCCCTATTGCACATATGGAGGATGATTTTGTGAAACTTAGGGTTTAGGGTGTCAGGGCTGAGAAACTCATCTCCTTCTCCAAAAAAGTTATACAATGACTTCGAGGAGAAAGTGCATGAGTCTTACGGCCCTGACACCTTAAACCCTAGACATCATGTCCCCATCACTCCCCCCAAAACCCTCCATTACACGCAACCACCAGCGCTTCAAACCCCTCACTCCACTGCTTTAAGAGATCTGCTGCTGCAGCTGCTGCTCCTGTACTACCACACCCATAAGGCTGGCGGCATCACTCCCTGACCAGAGATAAAACCCCCTCGTCATAAACCCATACGCCTTGAACCCTAAGCCCTAATCCCTCAGCCCATATGTTGCTCCACCTCTCGTCCCCCTTCTCTGCCTGCTGCTGCTGTTATGCTGCTGCTACTGCTGCTGCTGTTTAAACAGGCAGCAACCTGAAGTGTCACATAAACAAGAACCCTAAACCCCCTGATGTCACCCCCCTAAACCCTAACCTCCTACCCGTCCAGCTCCCCCTTTCCCTCTTCCTCTCAATCCGCCTGCTGCTGCGGTTGAAATCATGAAGTGTCACATAAACCTAAACCATCTGCTGTAAACCCCCTAAACCCTAGGCCCTAGCCCCTCACCCCTCCCCCTCCCCATCCGCCTGCTGCTGCGGCTGAATTGATGACGTGTCACATAAACCTCAAACCCCCTGCTGTCACATACACCTAAACCCTAGCCCCCCACCCCTCAGCCCTCCAGCTCCCCCTCCCCCTCCTCTGCCTGCTGCTCTTGCAGCACATTACTAATGGCTAGCAGGTCTGGGTAGACTGGGTAGGAGGCAACCATTCCACGAGCTACCTGCAAACGACCTAACACCTGCAGCAGCAGCAGTAGCAGCAGCCAAGGATATAGCTTATCAACTTTAACATTCATATTACTGTTGTTACTAATACTATTACTACATTTTCATGAGATGCCATAGCAAAAAGTGCCATAGGCCCCGCACCTCAAGCTGTCACAAAAAACAGAACAGGAACAAACAGCCAAGGATGATAATGATTAAAAACATGCTTTGTAATTCCTAATCATGCCAGGCGCTACCTGCAGACGACCTAACACCTGCAGCAGCAGCAGCCAAGGATATAGTATATTATAACCATTATTATTAATAATCCTGTTGTAAAAAATAATTTGATTCTTATCATACCACGAGCTACCTGGAGACGACTTAACACCTGCAGCAGCAGAAGCCAAGGATACATTATAATTAGATATATTGTTATCTATACTATTAAAGGTTCAATTAAAATATGCCAGAGCTCAAAAGTGCCACAGCCCTGCACCTCAAGCTGTCACAAAGAACAGCAAGGTGGAACAAACAGCCAAGGACATGGTATATTCACAATTAGTACTATTAATGTTGTTATTAATAATGTTATTCCTATCAGGCCAGGCGCTACCTGGAGACGACTTCACACCTGCAGCAGCAGAAGCAGCACCCAGAGACATAGTATATTATAACTAACCATAACATTAGTGTTGTTATCAACAATATTTTTTATCATGTCACGTGCTACCTGAAGAACACCTAACCCCTGCAGCAGCAGCAGCAGCAGCAGCAGCCAGAGATAGAGGACTAGGGTTCATGCTCTGCTCCTATTCACTGGCGAGGCTCCTATTCACTGGCGAGGGAGTCCTAGATTACCGGTTAAGACGTTTCCCAGTAAAACGTTGTTTCCAGTGCTTTCCAAAAAGGCGTTTTCTGCCCGGGTCGCACAAAAAAAGGGTTTATGCTCTGAGAAGGACGGCATTCAATTCAATCGGCCAACTCCTGTGGCAATGCACGAGTGCTTGCAAGTGACCTCATAGGATTCATAAGACATGAGATAGGTCACTGCACAGCTTTCGGGCCGTACAGCGCCCGCGGCATAACTCCATCTAGTTGTTAGTATGTGGAAAGCCGGAATCGACACATAGATTTGAGAACGCTAGAGAGCCAAGGCTGCCAGACCTCTCAAGAGACCCAGGCAATTGCATGCTAACCACTGCAAGCGCTCTACCAACAGCATGCTTTGTGACTGGCCAACACTACCCCATGCACCCTGCCACACAGGATTCATAAACTGGGGCCATTCCCCAAGATCGGACAAACTGTCATGCATTCCGAAGTTGCTTATCCACATGATACCCTACATCCTGAACAGGAAGAGGATGAAAAGGAAGGGTTTAGGGTTTAAGATTCAGGATTTAGGGTTAAGGGTTAGACCCTGTGTGTCACGCTGTCAGAAGCTACATGGGAGATAACCCTAAACCCTAATTAGCATCACAGGATTGAATGTACCTAGGTAACACCCATTTAGACAAAGGTGGCCATGCTCCACCTTTACTTCTAACATCTCTCCTTCTAACTGCCGATCTGCCCTTCCTGCGCAATGGGACTCATGACACCCCACCCTCCTTGTTGACTTCACTTCTCTGTTAACCATGATACCAAGTCCCGTTAGGGCAGGGCTGCTCCTTTGCTCACAAGTAGTGCACGGTCGACAAGAGGCCAGGTAGGATACATAACTAAAATATAAACCTTAAACCCTAAATATAATGCCAAGGCCCAGCAGGCTTCAACATGCACATTTTAATTACCCACCTTCCCCCACTCCTCATCCCCTCTGGTCTTGGTCCCCCCCTCCCCCGGGGGGTCCAATCAATCAATCAAAACGCAAGACCAGCAATGCCAATGGCCAAACAAACCTAGGCCACAAACACAAGGCTCCTGATCACAATCACGAAGCCACACAACCGATGGTGGATTTGCCACACACAAGCTGAGGCTAGATGCAACGGCGTGCACACCAAGGGGAAACAAACACCACCACTAAAACCCAAAACCTGCTCCACTTCCATCACACATGGGTGGCGGGGAGGCAGCAGGATCAAGCACCACCCTAGTAGGGGCTGGAGGTGGCTCCCACCACCTAGGTACTGGTGAACCACCATCCTCCCAGCCACTGAAAGGCACCACATAGCGCTCCACATGCTTATCAATAGCTTGCTTAGTGCGCCTTCTACACCTCACTAACCGTTGGCTTTCCCAAGGGTGCGTAAGATCCCACAACCTCTTCCTCCAAGCACTCTTAATCTGACATGAAGCCTCCCAGCTCCCCTCATCTTGACCAAGCACCTTCAGATCTGCACACACGCATTTCTCCCAGGTATGGCGAGGCCTACCCACTGGCCTCGTCATGTCACCATGTAATGAAGAGAACAACGCAATATGCGGCAACCTGCCCTCCTCCATCCTCCATCCCGGGGGGTCCACTACTTATAATACCCACCCCTGCCCTTGCTTCGCCTTCTCGACTCCCCCTCGTCGCCGTCCCTGAATACAATACCTGCTTCTCACCATTCCACCTTCTCTTACACAATTCCACCTTCTCTTACACAATTCCACCTTCTCTGCTCACCCCCCCCCCTTTCTCGCCCCCCCTCCCCTTCTCTTTCTGCCCCCCTCCCCCCTCCACACCCCTCCCCATTCTCCCAGCCCCCTTATCCACCTACCGGTATATTATGCCCTCCACCCCAAAATTCCCCCCGCTTACAACACATACCCGTCCAGAATCCCTCCCTCCCGTAAATCCCCCTCCCCTTCAAGTCCCCTACCGACCTCCTTGTATATGTATTTAGTGAACTCCATGTGTATGTTATGTTCTTTGGTCACCATTTCTCCTGCACACCCTAATCCCAAAGCCCTCCAGGGCCCACCATGCACTACTCCCCCCCCCCCTCCCCCAATGCCCTCCTTCTCCCCAAAATTCCCCCCCTTATAACACATACCCGTCCAGAATCCCCCCCCTCCCGTAACTCCCCCTCCCCTTCAAGTCCCCTACCCACCTCCTTGTATATGTATGTAGTGAACTCCATATGTATGTTTCCCCAACCTACACCTTCCCACTTCCCCTCCCCCCCCCCTCTCCACCCCCTCCCCCCCAAGAGCCCCTACCCACCTCCTTGTATACCGTTAACTCCATGTGTATGTTATGTTCCATGCTTATCAATTCTCTCGTAATCTTTATGCCAACCCCGCAGGGCCCAACTTGCATACCCCCCCCCCCCCACAGGGCCTTTCACCCATTTTCCCCTCCCCTTCTTCCCCCTTTCCTCCCGCCCCCCCCCCCTGCCTCCTCCTCCCCAGCATTTCTCCGGTTTGTATCCCCCCCTCCCCCCCGCCCTGATTCCCTCTCTGTTAATGTATACTCTGAGCTCCATATGTATGTTATGTGGCTGCAGGCCCAACACACACTACTCCCCTGCCTCCCCCCCCCCCCCGCTCTTTTGCCTCCCCTTCCTTCCCGGGCCCTCCTTCCCCCCATCATTTCCCCCCTTATAACACCCCCCCCCAAGAGCCCCCTACCCACCTCCTTGTATATGTATATAGTGAACTCCATGTGTATGTTATGTTCCCGGCTCACATTGTCCTTCAGCCTGTCATAGGCATCATGAGCAAGGAGGCTGCAGCTCAACAGGTCAGCATGGTGCAGACGACGAGGTTGACTGGACACAACTAACGCCTGTAAACAGAAGGAAGGAAGACGTACGTAATAGGCTTTAGGGTTTAGCTTTGACTGAAGTCGACCCATCTGGCGGTTTAGCAGGTCAACATGACACAGCAGGTCAGCATGGTGCAGACGCCGAGGCTGACTGGACACCACAAGGGCCTGTAAAAACAACAAAGACAGAAAACCATAAATAACGTTAGGACATTTATAACAGGGGGAGACCAAACTAACAATAGCAAGAGATTGATTCCCAGCAGCATTGGGCAATCTCAAAGGTTAACATTAAACATGACGCAGAACCATCTCCATTTAGCATGCTGCAGCTCAGCAGGTCAGCACAGTGCAGACGACGAGGCTGACTGGACACAACTGACGCCTGTAAGCAGAAGGAAGGAAGACAGAATGACAAAACTTCAGCAAAGGGTTCTGCGATTTAGAGCCTAGGGTTTATCAAAATCAACCCATCTTGTGGTTTAGCAGGTCAACATGACCGCAGGTCAGCATGGTGCAGGTGACGAGGCTGACTGGACACCACTAACGCCTGTAAAATTAAGGAAGGAAGAATGACACAACATCAGCAAAGGTTTTTGAGTTTTACGCTTTAGGGTTTATCAAAATCAACCCATTTGCGGTTTAGCATGCTGCAGCTCAGCAGGTCAGCACAGTGCAGACGACGAGGCTGACTGGACACCAGTAACGCCTGTTAAATAGTTGTCGTTCTGTACACGCACCCATGCCCACCGTGCTTGCCTTGAGCTTGCTAAACTCATTAAGCGTCCGTCACCTGCGGGGTTCAGGGCCTATCGCTATGGATTGGGGTTCATTAGGGTTGACAGTGAGCTTCCGGCTGCGCAAATTCGCTCCGCAGCCGCGTCGTGGTCTCTATGGAGACATGGCACAATACAACATCAGGAACCCATCCGGGACCCGCACCAGCTAAGTGTTTTAAATCCTAGGCTTTATGGTTTGGGACCAAAATCAACCCCATATCATTTCTGGTTAAAATCACCTCCACTGTCAGCATGGCGCAGACGGCACGGGTGACTGGACACTATGAGGGACTTCAAACGTAAAAAGGGACCATCACAGCTAATCTCAGCATATACAGTAGGGGGGGAGGAGGGGGGGGGGGAGTAACAAAAGCAACAGCTTTGGCAGCAGGAGCGGCATATTCAAAACATTCTGCAAAAGAAACATCAGAATCCAACCATAGTCTATCTTGACAGCTGCAGGACAGCAGGTCTGTCAGTATGAGGCAGACGGGAAAAAAAGCAAGAGATTTGGCATGAGCGACGATTCTGGAACACTTTGCAAAAGAAACCTCACAATTTGACCCCAAGTTGATCATATTGTGATAAAGTCAGGGCAGCAGGTCATACTGACGCAACCAACAGGCAGCTGCTAATTGTGGGAATATTCTTCATCCCCAATTCAGGTTATTTAAATGTTTTTATCATTTTAAGCGGAGCTGACTGGATGCTACCAGAGCCTGGAGTGTGCAAAGGCAGAAGGGAGAAGGAAGACACATAGAAACATCGGCAAGTCAGCACGGTGCGTGGCTGATTGGACAGACGTGACACACGTGAGAGTGTAACATATGAGTGCGGAGGCACATGTGTGAAAGCAGGGAAGGAAAAATAGATGCAAACACAAGAACAAAGAGCAAAATATATATCATTACCGCCCAGGCTGACTTACTCTACTAAGGCATTTAAATAAAGGAGGGGTGACAAATACCTGACGGCAGCAATGGATTTGGGACCCTGCAACAGTGCACATTTGTACATATAACATGGACAAGGACCCAGGATAAAGCCAGTGTTGAACAGCTCAACAGGCATGGTTGCGAGATGGGGTGTATGCCCCTGAGACTGTACTACAACATCCAAGTCACTCTGCCTTCTGTTAGACCTCAGCCACACCCACCCAAAGCTCTTAACCCCTAAACCCTAGCCCCCCTGGCCCGACCAAAGTTGCTAAACCCTAAACCCTAGCCTGCTTTGCCCACCTGTATCTCAACCCTGTCCATCAGCAATTCCTCCATCCGCGTTGCAATAACCTCCTTTTACCTGATCTGCCTCCTCTCATTCCTCCAGCACACCCACCCTAAGCTCCAAACCCTAAACCCTAATTGCCAAACCCTAAAACCTAGCCCCCCTGTCCCACCTGTATCTCTGCCCTGTCTCTTAGCAATTCCTCCATGCGTGTAGCAAACCTCCTTCTGGCCTGCATGAAGTCTCTGATCTGCTGCTCACTGAATAGCATGGAGTCTGACACGGAGCGCCAATGAACAGAGGGAACATCTGCAAAAGAGAGGCAGGAATTAGAAAAGGGCCAGGACAGGCTTTTATCAGAATGAAGCACGGGTTTGGGGTTATTAAAAGATGTTGCCACACAGTAACAGTGCCTGCAGCAGCAGCAGCAGCCTAAACCCTGACCCTAAATCATACCCTTAGACCCCAGCAGCAGCAGCAGAATCCTGAATCTAATCCTAAAATCGTAAACCCCAGCAGCAGAAATCTTAATCAAATTTCGAAATTCTGAACCCCAGCAGCAGCAGGGAGAGGCACGCATACAGCGCACCAGCCACATTGAAGCAAATGCCTGCCTTCGCTTGTGAACACGAGGCTCTGTCACGCTGGCGGCCACAAGGGCAAAATGTGAGCTCAAGGGGCTACTTCTACACAGATGCCCAAATCCGATGCCTTTGTAATACACTTGCTCGGCTAATCTGATTGTATGAAACACGCCTGGCTAAGGCATTTCCCATGTTTTTTTAAGCCCATGTGACTAGGAAGAACAAAAAACAATAAAACATCATTACCGTCCTGCTCCCAGACCTGAAGTTGCAAGGAGTCATGAGACAGCTGAAGGAGCTGTATTTTATCGCGTCAGGAGGAGAGGGGTAGCGCAGGATGCATCTTAAAAGGCACAGTTGGCCTTGTTTCATACTCAAGTTGACATGAAGGTATAAAATTCCAAAAATTCACCCTTAGGGCCTACCCCATACTCTCCTGCAGGATAACCAGCCGGCCAAACTCTAAGCCCTAAACCCCAAGACCTAAGCCCTGAACCCTAAGCCCAGCCCCAACTCACCCACGGGCTGTGAGAAACTCCTACATGCTATCCTGCAGGCCAAACCCCAAGCCCTAAACCCCAAGCCCTACACCCTAGACCCAGCCCCCACTCACCTACAGGCTGTCCGGTTTCACAGTTATGAGTGAGCAGGTGCTTTATAAGCTTGGGCTGGTACATGGCCACCCTCTCACACCGTTTGCATATCCACAGCTTTTGAGCATTGTTTAACACATGTACAGCATATTTCATGAGCTGAATTGCTTGCCAAAATGCCTACATGCTATCCTGCAGGCCAAACCCCAAGCCCTAAACCCTAAGCCTGAACCCTAGACCCAGCCCCCACTTACCTACAGGCTGTCCAGTTTCACAGTTATGAGTGAGCAGGTGCTTTATGAGCTTGGGCTGGTACATGGCCACCCTCTCACACATGCTGCCCATCAGACCCATGTTGTACTGGACCACCCTGCGTCACAACAGACAACAGGTGCAGGGTTTAGGGTTTAGGGCTCAGGAGAGAGGTGCGGGGTTACAAACAAACAAACAAAAATTTAAGGTGCGGCAACCGCAAAAAGCTGCGAGGTCGAAACGACCAAACACACACAAACGACCAAAGGGGTTAATGAGAGGCAGGAATGGAAACAGGTGCCCATCAGACCCATGTTGTACTGGACGGCCCTGCAGACAACAGACAACAGACGTGGAGTCAATGGCGCCATTTGTGACGCACTCTACAGGACGCATGGGGGAAGACAGGTGCGGAAACACATACCAGGTGGTTAGTACTTAACCCCAAAGGCAGCAATGGTCCCAGCAGCAGTAAGGCCCATGTTGTACTGGACTACCCTGCACACAACAGACAACAGGTGCAGTACAAGATTGTGTTCATACTGTTTGTGGCCATTGTCTAAGTGTGTATGTGTATTTTTACTGTGCCGTGTTATTTAGGGTTTACAACCTGAACACAAAATCTTAAACCCTGCACCCTAGAACATTTGAACGGACAATGGCTCCGGCCAAGTGCTTTAGCTGCTACTTTGTGGTACCTTTGCATATACAGCAGCAGTAACAATGCCAGGCTGCAGATGCAGGCACACTGCGCATGTGCTGCAGATTAGGCTTTATGGTGTTTGCCTAGGTTCGGTTTTGGTCTACGGCTAGGCTAAACCCTAGACTCATAACAGCGCCAGGCTGCTGATGCAGGCGCACTGCCGGGCTAGGCGCATAGTTGATGTGCACCTTTATCTTCCTAGATAATTGAGGCTGAGACAGAGAACAAGGCAATGAATATTAGATTGGGGGGATAAAGTGGTACAAGTGCACATAATCAGCCATCCTGAAAGGTTGGAACCCGGATTACCATCCCAATGTCCAGAGGTTTCAAAGACACATTTCTCGGCTGCAGCCTGGGCTGAAAGAGGTCACAGGCATTCGAGCCAACTAGAGCACATGACTAGTGCCTTCCCAAGGTCCACAGTTGATACCGCAATCACCCTTTGCTGGAGCCTGTGCTAAATAAGAGGATACATACATCCAGGCCAACTTCAGGAAAAGAAGCCATAAAAACCGTAAAAATGGGTTTTCCCTAGAAAATTAAACAAAAAATGCATTACAGTGGAGAATGCAGGGGTTGGGGTTGGGGGGGGGGGGGGGAGCAGCCAGGTAATTCAAGAACCCCATGTCGGAATTTTTCAAAGGGCACCCCTCGCCCCCCCCCCCCCCTGTCCCCCAACCCCACAAAAACCCTTATTTCAAGGCCCCTGCACACTTGTTCACATAAATCAAACCCATTCGGTGCCAAAACTGCTTGGAAAGCCAACATCTGCATAGCAAAATGCTGACTGAGACTCATAAACAGAACGGGTGGTCCTGGTTTAGGGTTTAAACACGGGGAGGGTTAGGTAGTGTCAACCCTGAACCCATCAGAAGCATATCCCATCAAAGCCTTCGTCCAGCCCTTCTGGCTGTCACATGCTAAGCCTAAACCTTAAACCCTGCACAGACCTGCCAGGCCCCTCTAAACCCTATCTCTAAACCCCGGGAGCCCCCTAAACCCTAGACTCACCCCAGTGCCTCATTATCCAGTGGGTTGACCTCCAATTTCTCCAACCCTGCCTTAACCCTTTACCGTCCGAGGGACATTTTTGTCCCCGAGCTGGAAACCGCAATTTCGGCCTGCTGGCGCGCCGGCGCAAGTTACGAAAGTGACTTAAGTTACGAGGAACATCGTTTGCATGCATCGCAAAGGCAGCGGAACGTTATTTGAGACGTTCCGTTCAATATATTCAGTCGATGTACTGATACATCTCCAGAACGACTCTGCCATATGCTTCGAAGTAGCAAGTACTTCAGCTGGGGTATACTTCGGGGTGTCTAAAGAAGCTATTTGGAGCTTGGGGAGCTTGCACCGAGTTCAAATACTTGCCATCTCGCCACAGTGGCTCTCTGCACCAGCGTTAACCCCCTCCACATCCACAGCTTGCATGGTGAGCTGGGGCAACGGACAGGAGTCAGAAAGGCAGGAATGTGGACCTCTGGTATGGTGCTTCGAGATGCATCTGCCATAGCTGTGCAGATGTATTATATATATGGAATGGCATGGGCTTGAATCTGCCCAATTTACCGGATTCTAAAGGGTTAATAGCTGTGACCTGCCCCCGCCCTGCCAGACCTCTGTAAACTCAAACCATAAAACCGCTGAATTCCCTAAACCCTAGACTCATTCCTCTAAATCCAGACCCTAAACCTGGGAGCCCCCTAAACCCTAGACTCACCCCAGTGCCTCATTATCCAATGCGTTGACATGCAATTTCTCCAGTCCAGCCCACATGGCTGTCACATGCCTAACCCCCTGTACTGCGCTGCCAGGCCCCTCTAAACCCAGACCCTAAACCCCGGCAATCCCTAAACCCTAGACTCACCCCAGTGCCTCATTATCCAGTGGGTTTACATCCAACTTCTCCAGCCCTGCCCTAATAGCTGTCACCTGTCTCCTCCACTCCTCTAACACATCAGATGGGCCCATGGAGGCCACAAACTCAGGGGTGTAATGGAAGGTGGGGTTGGGGGGGCGGGCAGTGACAACAGGCTCTGAAACCAGGGGGGCACTCACTGCAAGGGGCGGGGGAGGGGGGGCACATGAACCTCAGACCCTAAACCATATACATTTAACGAGAATAATGCTAATACTAATCAGTAACTGATCAGGCATAAATAAAGTGATGCTGCTGCTGTCTCAGTGCTGTCATTGATTCGTGACAGTCCAAGAGCAAAACGCCGGGGGGGGGGGGGGAGTAGGGGGGGCAAGAGATGTCCTGGGCCGTCGCCCTGCCAGTTTAGGTTTTAGGGTTTAGGGTTTAGCTTGACGCCCTGCCAGGTTAGGGTTTAGGGTTTAGGCCGTAGCCATGTCAGAGGAGGACTCACATTATAGAGGTGTCAATGCTACAGGCTCTGAAACCAGGGGGGCACTCACTGTAGGGGGACAGGGGAGGAGGGGGGGGGGGGGAGAGGCAGATACTTTAAGAAAGATGAACCACTCGGGCAATATTCCTATCCTATATTGAAATGACCAGGCAGACTTTTTAATGACCTCGCTGCGACCTTTGGTAAATTGTGCAAACGCTCCCGGAGGGATTTATTGAATACCAAAAAATGTGGCCTAAATGTTCTTTTTCACTGCGTTTCTGCCAATAATGACTAAAAGGAGCCCCAAGGCCCCAAGCCCCACACAAATGAAAATAAAGGCCCCGCAAACGGTCATCAATTCTCAAAAGAAGGCCATATAGGATGGAACGGCTATGAAGTTGCACCCAAAACCTGAAAACCAAAGGTGCTTTCCCTAACTGATATTCTCATTCACATCCACATCCACCAGCAGCCTAATACTGACCCTAAACACTAAAACATCTTCGCTTTCCCTCACCTTTAGGTTCATATATACCCACCAGCAGCAGCAGTCGTCCCCCTGATGTGCCGTAACTGTCATTCTCACCAGTCTACAGAAACTAACCTAAACCCAGAATTGCCATGCTCAACTACGGTCCCAAACTAAGGTCCCAAACCCATCAAGCGGCAGCCGTCTATTACTTCTTTGCGCTTTACGGGTCTAAGCCTAAGACTGAGGCTAAACACTAAGCCCTAAAACACATGCGCTTTTTCTCCCTTATGATTGTCTCCCTTATAACTTTCAATCGAGGGAAGGAGGATAAGCCCTAACCTTCCCCTGCTTCCCCTCATCTAGGGTCCCAAATGTAACCTCCAGCAGCAGTCTGCTATTACTTTGCGGTTTGGGGCTTAGGCCCAGAACTGAGGCTAAACCCTGAAAGTCTGCGCTATTTCTCACCCTGACGGGTTTTCATCCACATCCACCAGCAGAAGTTGTCCCCCTGAAGTGCCCAATTACCCCCACCCCCTATTTACATAACAAGTAATTCCAGCAGGAGCTAGGCTAAACCCTAAACCCTAATTTCCCCCTGCTTCCCTTCATGTAGTAGGGGTACATGACCATCCCAAGCTTATCCACCAGCAGCAGTCTACTACTACTATTCTCCCGCTTAGAGTTAAGGCCCAGAACCGAGGTCTAAACCTTAGACCTGTTAACGTCTGCGCTTTCCCTCACCTATAGTTTCATCCATTGATATCCACCAGCAGCAGTCTTCCTCGTCATGTGCCCTGACTGTCACTCTCACCAATTTACAGAGTCTAACCTAGAAAGTAGAACTTGCCATGGTTCCCCTCATCTAAGGGCCCAAATTCATCAACGAGCAGCGGTCTAATACTATTTAGTGTTTTACGCGTTTAAGCCTAAGACTGAGGCTAAACCCTACACCCTAAAATGTGTGCTTTTTCCCCCAATCATTTTCAATCGAGGGAAGGAGGCTGAGCCCTAACCTTTCCCTGCTTCCCTCTTCTAAGATCAATCCGCAGCAGCGCTCTCCTACTTTGCGACTTAGGGTTCAAGCTTAAAACGGACGCTAAACCCAAAACCCTAAAACACCATGTCCTCCCCCTCACCTATAGTTTCATCCATATCCACCAGCAGCAGTCGTCCCCCTGACGTGCCCTGACTATCACTCTCACCACTCTCCTTACACCCTCCCCCTCCTCCTCCTGCTGCTGCTGCTGCTGGTCCCCTTCCCTCCCGCTGCTGCTGCTGCTGCTGCTGTGGTTGCACGCCATGTGCAGAATGCCCAGAAATACTCTCATGCCCTGCTTCCATCACTCCCCCGCCTCCTCCTCCTCCTCCTGCCGCTGCTGCTGTTGCTGTTGTTCCTGCTCCCTCCCCCTGCTGCTGCTGTTCTACTGCATCGTGCTGCTGCTCCCCCTCTCCTTCAACCCCACCCCCTACTCCTACTCCTACTGCTCCTCCACTCTGCCCCTGCCCCTGCTGCTGTTGCTGCTGCTGTTGTAGTGATACCGGGCTGTTCCCACATACTAGTTGCACCAGTGGTTGCGGGAAAGCTGGTTTCCCTCTGCTAGCAGCATAAGTGGAAGGAACAGCTCCACACGCAGGACATTTACCAAACCCATGGTCTTTAAAGATGCGCACTGCTTCTTGCAACCCATTGACATGCTCATCACGTAGACCTAGAACCTAGGGAGGGAAAGAGGGGTGCACCAGCAGAAAAAATCCAACAATTAGCACCCTAAACCCTGAACCCTAACCATTGACATGTTCATCACGTACACCTACAACCTAGGGAAGGAGGGAGGAGGGAGGTAAGCAGCAGCAGGGGAAGTCGCCATTAGCATCCTAAACCCTGAAACCTACATGCTAAACCCTAAACCCTTGACATATATGTCACACAGACCTAGGACCTAGGGAGGGACACAGGGAGGGGTGCAGCAGCAGAGGATGTCAATAACTAGCATTCTTAACCCTAAAACTTGAACCTTAAACCCTAGGCAACTGACATGTTCATCACAAAGACCTAAATCCTAGGACTTAGGGAGGCGATTAATTGGTTGGTGACCTAGGATCCGACAAGGTTCACCAGTAACACACTGCTACTACCTACCCTGTTTCTGTTCTACCTGGATGTACTTTGTGATTGCTTGAGGTGCGGGGCCTATGGCACTTTTTGCTATGGCATATCTTGAACTGTAATGTAGCCTAATAGCTACTCCACGTGAACATGAACTCCACACTTTATCACCTGTGGACCTGGGCCTCCGCCGTCCGTCCGTGCCTTACTGTCTGGCTCTGTACTGTGCTCCACTTGAGGGCCCTGCCATATCCTTTCCGTCCCTGTCCCTAGTGCAATGCTTTCTCCATATTATACTGATTATTAAACACACTGCTGCCTCCTCTCGGTGAACCCCCTTCTCTGCCCTCACAACCCCTTGTATCCCCCTCCCTTAATCTTCCCCCCCACCCCCTTTTCTGGCATTGTGTTATGTAGTGCAGCGTGCCGCACTCCCACCCTCCTTTCCCTCTTCCCTGTGCCTACGCAATGCTTCCTAGTATCACTACCCTCATCTCCCTCCCCTCCTCCAACCCCCTCCTCCTTCCCTACAACCCCCTCTCCCTTCCCCCCTCCCCCTCCCTTCTCCCCCCTCCTCCTTTCCTACAACCCCCTCTCCCTTCCCCCTCCCCCTCCCTTCTCCCCCCTCCTCCCTCCCTACAACCCCCTCTCCCTTCCCCCCTCCCCCTCCCTTCTCCCCCCTCCTCCTTCCCTACAACCCCCTCTCCCTTTCCCCCTCCCCCTTTCTTCCCCCCCCTCCTCCTTCCCTACAACCCCCTCTCCCTTCCCCCCTCCCCCCTCCTCCTTCCCTACAACCCCTCTCCCTTCCCGCTGCCCCCCCCACCCCACCCCCCACCTTCTCCAACATGGTGTTATGTTGTCTGAGGTTCTGGTTCTCCAGAGTTGCCCTTCTCAAGCTCCCAGCTAGCTTTGTGATACATGACTCCATTTGGGCCACCTGCAAGGGAAACGAACAAACAGGAAACATAGCCCTTAATCAAACTATAAACAACAGACAGGCATGGTCTTCCCGTCTTCTCCTAACCCCTAAAACCAATCCTAAATCCTAAATCCTATTTCATGATGTGCCATAGCAAAAAGTGCGATAAGCCCCGCACCTCAAGCGGGCATCAACCACAGCGAAGTGAAACAAAAAATCATCAATCGTAAACACTACATGACTCTACCCATAGGCCCTAACCCCAGCTAGCTTGGTGATACATAATTCCATGTGGGGCATCTGCAAGGGGGAGGGACTTTGTCAAACAGTGCTGCCTCAGACTTGTATCAATAACACTACATTCCGTGTTGCCATAGCAGAAAGCAAAAGGCCCTGAAGCCTTGAACCTAAAGCCTAAAGACCCTAAATCCTAACCTGACTTGTGAGCCATCTGCAAGGGGAAGGGACAAAAGTCAAACATAGCCCTTCTTATCACCTTTCATGATCTGCCTTAGCAAAAGTTCCATAGGCCCCGCACCTCAAGCTGTAACAAAAAAAACAGCGAGGTGGAACATCAGTCAACTAGCAGCAGCAGACAGTCGATTTCATCCACATCAAAAAGCTCCGCCCACATGTCACCCTCCCAGTCAAGAAAGACAACACAGCTAATGCAACTGCACGAGCAAGGGCCCAAAACATCCTTAAACCGTAAACCCCAAGATTGACTCTACTCCTAAGCTCTCACCCTGACCCTTGCTTAAACCCTGGGGCCCTGCTTAAACCCTGCTCCCCATGCTTAAACCCTGCCCTCCTGCTTACCTTGGCTTTCTGGCGCTGCCTGAACCTCCTCTGTGCACTTCTGTTCTTCTCCAAGTTGCTCATCTCCTTGTTCCCCCCCTCCTCCCCTCCACTGTCCTCCCCGTCCTCCTCCTCCTCCCCTGACCTCCCCCCACCTTCCTTCTTCCCCCCCATCACCCCCAACAGCGCCAAGAACCTATCAGACGACACATTGCTATCCCACGTAGCCAACGTGCCCGACCCCATCGCTGAGTTATTATTAGTGGAGTACAGAGCCCCGGTCGGAACCCCACCTCCTCCTCCTGTTGTGCCGTTCCCGTTGAACATCTCCCCATCCAAATCTAACCCAGCTACAGCCGCAGCAGCAGCGGGATCCAACCCTGCTACTGCTGCTGCTGCTGCTGCTGACAGCTCGCCAGCTGCTTTACTGCTGCTGCGGCTCACACGCCCTCCACCCCGTCCCCCGCTGCCCCCGCCCCTCCCGCTGCGAGCCCCCCTGCCGCTGCCCCCGCGAGCGCCCGCCTGTGGACCTCCAGGACCACCATTGCCCCCTGCTGCTGCTGCTGCTGTTGTTCCCCCTGCTTTGCGTTTCTTACTAGGCGGCTCTGCCACAGTCGCGTTCGTGTACGCAGTAGCAGTTGGTGCCCATGTTTGACTGCTGGGCAGCCCGTTGGTTACAACAGCTACAGCGCTTCCCACATTGATGGGATGACCGGCAAGCGGCCCCGGAACCTGCTGCTGCTGCTGCTGCTGTGGGTGTGAGTGTTGATACATAAACCCTTGGCTAACCCCTGCTACTGCTGCTGCTGCTGTTGTTGTTGCTGCTTGGAAGGCTCCCTGAGTAGTAGGAGCTGGCAGTCCAGGTATCTGCATGAGGGAAGGTGGTGTAGGGGCAGTGATCACATTAGGTGCGCTGGTGGTGTGGTGCACTGCTGCTGCTACTGCTGGTGCTGCTGCTGCAGTTGTGGTCATGCCATTGGTCTGAGGGGCAGTTGCTAGGAGGTTTTCTAGCAGGACAGGGTCAAAGGCTATGCCTTGGGTGGTGCCAGGAGCCTGGAACAACTGCTGCTGCTGGTGGTGGTGCTGTAGTTGCTGCTGCTGTTGCTGCTGCTGCTGGTGGTGCTGCTGCTGTTGCCGCTGCTGCTGCTGGTGGTTGTGGTGGTTGTGCTGTTGCTGCTGTTGGGGTGCGCCTGATGCTACTGATGGTGCTTGGCTCATTCCAGATGCCAATTGTTGCTGCTGCTGCTGCTGCTGCTGTAGCAACTGGAAGTACTGCAACTGGGCCAGTAGATTGGCTGCCTGCTGCTGCTGCTGTGGTTGTAGTTGATGGTTTTGGGGGGCCAACGTGCCCTGCTGCTGCAGTCCTGTGGCTTGGACATGCATGTGCTGCTGCTGCTGCTGCTGGGTTTGCGATTGAGGCTTTAGGGGGGCCATTGTACCCTGCTGCTGTGGCTGCTGATCATGACGATGTCCCGGGGCTTGGGCTTGCATTTGTTGCTGCTGCTGCTGCTGCTGCTGGTTACTGTTAGCTGTGCCCAGCAGTGTGTTCAGTGAGGGTGGTACCTGCATGAGCTGCTGCCAATGCTGCTCCAATAGCTCTTGCTGTTTCTGAGCGGTTTTGTTTGGGTCTTGGCCAGGTACGAGCTGCTGCTGCTGCTGGAGAAGGACGAGCTGTTCTGCTGCTGCTGGTAGGATGCGCGAGTACGAAGGTAGTTGAGGTTCAGGAGCGGTACAGGCTGGCTGGATAGGAGGGGCTGGCTGGCTGGCGTTTGCATCCTGGGCCATGATGACGGACAACAGTCGGTCGATCGTTGCATCGTCGTCCAGGTCGGCAAGATCAAATTGTCCTAAAGCGCCAAGATCGACATGGCCCTGCTGAGCCATGTCTCCAACGTTTAGCTTGGGACTGGCTGTAATCTCCGGTGGTATGCTTCACGTGGTCGCCACCGACAGCTGAGGCAAGAACCTATGGGACCTGCTGGAACCTGGCGCGTTCGCGGCTATTTCCTCATTCGTGCCAGTTATAGTAATTGCTGGTATTGTATGTTTACAACAAACGCGCGCACAACAGAGGTGTCCTAGTTAAGGCCTGGCGAAGCTGGCATGCAAGCAGAGAAGTCATGTCTCTGCATGGTGACTGATCGTGCCACTGGTACAAGGAGTCATTTTGCGCATGCCTTCTCGAATGTATTGCGGCTGACAACAAAGGGTAAGACTCCTACAAATGTACCGCACTCACTGTGAACATGGGTGGGACATGCGTCGCAGTTGTCAGAACGGGTCCGACAATTATGGCGCCGTAAACGTTACCAGGTGCAATGTCGTCCTTTGCTGCGACCTGTCCTACTGTCCTACCGTGCGGCAGCGCAATCCCTCCTACACGCCAAGCTCCGGAGCCAGTCAAGCTGGTGACGACTGAAGTGACACGAGTACTCATTTCATCCTCTGGCCAGTGCATGCAGCTGTAGGTAAGGATTGTCAAACCACAACAATATAATATCGATCATCAGGCAATTCATAGTCGATGCTGCGTGTAAAGCCCCGGCATCTAACCTTCAACGCTTGTAAACAGGCATCCAGCATAAGCACACGTCTATCCTTTCCGAGTTTCACGACTCAGCAGGAACGAACATATTGCCAGTCTGAAAACTAGTAAAAACCACATCACACTCTAGGAAGGGTGTACGTGCTGCAAGAAGCCGGTCTTTGGTCTTAAGCAATCTTAGGCAGTTGGCGTGTCTGTTGCTGCACAGTCTTCAGGATGGGCAACGAAGCGTCCATGCAACGCTCTAAGGAGTCTCGGGAAAACGAAGGGTTGCTGAAGGCGGCAGCGTCTGAAGGCAACGTTGCTGCTGTGGAAGCCCTTCTTGCCAAAGACCCGCTTCTTGTGTATGCGCACACCAAGGATGGGAAGAACATCTGGCATCTGGCGGCAGAGGCAGGTCACACGGAGGTGCGCGACGCAGCAGATCTCAAAGCTGATCAAGCTCTACGACAGTCTACACCCATGCAGCTAGGGCAGCATAATAACGGTGCCCAGCAGCTACTTTATGAGTGGACAGGATTCAACAATAAGCAGTACATATTCAGTAATAGAGGCTATGTACTGCATGCAGTCTGCAGATGGTAACTGTGATGACCAATAAGGCATCATGCTGCTGCTTGACTGTCAGACACAGCACACCTAGCATGCAACTGTGCATCAGCCATACATGCAGCAGTGCTGTCCAATCAAGCATGCGTCACTCATAGTACATTTCATGATATGCCATAGCAATAAGTGCCATAGGCCCCGCACCTCAAGCTGTCACAAAGAACAGCGAGGTGGAACAGAATACGGGTAAACTTCGACATGTATTTGACATGTATTTGACATGTATGTCACTCATAGTACACATGCCAAGTATATCCAGGATCATATGCAGCTGATGTCCCCACCCCACTGCACCCCACCCACACGCACATACAGTGTAAACCCATAGCTAGTACAGGAACAGCCGTCAATCATGATGCATGGCACTAGGCACGCTTGGGCGTGAAGGCAGCTTAACAGATAGGGAGATGGGGAGTTCTGAAGTAGAGGGCTCATCACAATATCACACGTAGCATGCAGCAGTCCGTTAGTTAAGGTTGTGGCTTTTAACAACCACCTTCTTCACACATCATACAGCTGCAATTGCAGACACACCCTTCTTGCCTTGCAGCTGGACAAGTTTCTCACATAAAGCACTCTTCTTCCACCAGGCCCATAAAGTGCCTAGGCAAAGATGCCCTATGCTGCAGGCCACTTCCAAGCACCAACTGTTGCCTTCCCTGTTGGCCCTGTGAATAGCACCGTCATGAACAAGAGCTTCCGGCACCTAGCACCCAGCTGCACATGTCCACCTGCCCTTGATGCAGAATGTTCCCAGTGGAAAGCCATTGTGCAGATAAAGTGTTAACTGCTGCTAGGGTCCTGTGTCAGGCCTTTCCTTGCCCTGGCTAAAGGCTGACCCCCAAACCCTAGTGGCTAAATCCAACCCTAAACCCTAGTGGCTAAATCCAACCCTAAACCCTAGTGGCTAACCCAATGACAAACCCTGTCTTCCTCCAGGTGCTCCAGGTTGTTGAAGCTGCCGTGAAGCAGGTGCTGACTGGCCAGAAGAAACAGGACAAGCTGAGGGCACAGGTAGGTCCATGTTGGCAAAGGGTTGCTTTGGCACTAGCACAGGTGGCTGTAGTTCAATCCAAGCAAGCGGCAACTCAGGACATAGAAGCAGGCAGTTTTATGGACCTCCGACAAAGGATTTAGGCATTAGGTTGGGGCCAATTGGCATAAAAGTAGAAGCATGAGGCTATCTCATTCATTGATGCTTGAATTCTTGGTGACAGCTTTCAAATGTCACCCAGGGCAAGAAAGCAGACCTTTGAGGGCTCCTGGGAGGAGGGGTCAGCAAGCTGCAGTGCAATATGCAGAGCGCTACTCAGTGCCTTTCCTAGAGCCAGCAGCAGATGCAGCAGCAGAAGGGGTCAACCTGAATTGGTGGGAGCCAACAGCAGCTCCCACCAGGGTTTTGCTTAATCCGGAGGGATCTCCTCCACCCATGTTTCCGTCAGTTTAGGGCTCCAGTTTGATTAGCCCTCTTGGTGTGCACGCCGTTGCATCTGGCTTCAACTCTGTGTTGCAGTGTTTTATGTGGCCTAAGTGGTTCACCTGTACGAGGGGTATCCATATGGTTGGCTGGCATGGGGTTGTCTGATTTCTGTTCATCAGCAGGGGTCGTGTGCTGCTTGGTCCTGAGTGACCCTTTTGGCATAGCTGGTTTTGCGGTTTGATTGATTGATTGAGCTTTCAAATGACACAGGGCTCAGGGTGTAGGTGCGGACTTGGGAGGGGGGCATTGCTTACTGGTCAGGAAGTCTGTCCGTCTTGATAAAGAAAATAGAGAGCACCCTGTGTTGTGGATCATTCATTCACTCACGATAGACAGCTCGTGAGTGGCTGGAGCACGTGGCACATGGCTGCTCAAAGCTGGATCAACAAGCCCAATACGGCAAACTTAAGCAGCTACCCAAAGGCTGCATTTGAAGCCTGGCCTTATTGGATTGAAACTGGTTAAAACCTCCAGCTTGAAAACTTGGCATGCGCGTGCTTGCTTCTTTACCATAATGACCGCTGGAACAGAAAAGGACTTTACTACAATAGAAGGGGCTGCAGCCTATGAGTCTGTTTCCGAACCAAATATGGGTCTGAACGCTAATCTTTGCATTACAGCAGCCTGCACAGAGCTCGTTATAACCCAGCTGCAAGGATGCACACCAGCATTGGGTACATTGCTGAATCTTGCTGCCTCATGCGCCTCATTGTTTCAGGTGAACCAGGGTGCCAACCGTGTAAACCAGGCGCTCAACAACATCATTGCCACCACTGCTGCTCCACTGCCCAGCGCCATGGCTCTGCCCATGACACGCAACATTGACATCAACGCACAGACACGAGATGGTGAGGGAGGAGTGGGTCTGGCGGGGTTGGTGGCGGTCATAGGTACAGGATCGTTCTACATATATGGCAATGCCGCTTGTTGTTGGTGGAGAGTACACAATATGATCAGAAACTGCATGTATAGGGTTCAAATGCAGGCCCTGATTGGTCATCAATGGATTGGCAGCTAGTCAGCTTGATTGTCACTAGAGCAGGATTAAAAAGGTGGTGGTGACAGATTAGAGGCCTCAATTGTATCATTAAAATTGCTTGCAGTATGCATAGCTACATTCTGCTTTGTGTGTCAATCTGTAAGGATGCGTCCGCTATGCTGCAAACATAGTGCTTCTAATACAGGCTGCTTACTGCTTCTGGTTTCATGTCTGCGTCATGTATTCCTCTTGCAGGCGCAAACTGTAGTCGGCCCTTTATCCTGAATTCAGTGTCCTATTCATCGCCATCGGCAGCCCTTTCTGACTCCCCTAGAGGTCCCCTTCCTGTAACGGGGTACCTGCTGCTTATGGCCGCTGTTGCTGCTTGCCATTGTTCTATTTGTAAACCCCTGGGGCAGTGTACATACATTACTCTATGTGCCCTTGTTATCCAGGATTCAGCAGTGCAACACTCTTCCTACAGCGGCGTTTGCTGCTCTACTGCACCCCTATTGGCCTCATATCTAGAATCAAACTATGAATTTGAAGGTTTATTTGTGACTACCTTGCCCCTTCCTTGCAGGTGCCACCCCCCTCATCACTGCTGTATGCAGTGGTCAGGTTGGAGCCGTGTCCCTGCTGCTGGGTGCTGGTGCTGATGCCTGGCTGGCAGATAACAAGGGCGCCACACCATTACATCATGCTGCATGGGAGGGAGACGCCGCCTGCATGAAGAAACTGCTAGAGCATGTGGAGGGGCTGGAGGGGGAGATGGCAGCAGCAGACAGGTGAGATAACATGTAGAAGTTGTTAAGGGGCAACAACAAGGCACAGGGTCCAAATATGCTCACTCGTTGGATAGGATTCAATGACGCTCACGGCAGGTAGGCTGGTAGTGGTCTATGGGATGCATATGGTTGTGTGTGGGTCATAATTGGGGTGGATAGAATGCTATCTGCATGAAGAAACTGCTGGAGCATGTGAAGGGGCTGGAGGGGGAGATGGCAGCGTCAGACACGTGGGTTTAAGAGATAACTGTTAAGGGCAACAACAAGGCATAGGGTCCAAATATACTTGCTTGTTGGAAAGGGTTCAATGGCGCTCACGCCGGGTAGGCTGGTAGTGGTCTCGTGGCAGGGAAAGGGCCCTAGGATTGGAAGTGACTGCATGTAGGTGGTGGATGGGCGGTGTAGGAGCCGCCTGCAGCAGAAGCGGCTAGCACATGTGGACGGGACGAACAGGAGATTGGCACGAGCAGAGAGGTGGCTGTAATACCGCAACTGTGCACACAGGCTTTGGCATAATGGGATGTCCGTGTCTGTGAGTGTTTTTCATGAATCTAGGAGTCTGGGAGGGAAAGGACTGCAGCAGGCCGCTGTGCCCGAGGAGCTCCACACAAGTAATCTCCTACAATATTGTTGATGCACAAATAATCTCGAACGAGCAGGGAAAGGTACAGTAAACAAGGATATTGTGATCATTAACGCATCTTACTACGCACCTTGCTACCGTTGCTGAGGTTGCTTTCAATGGTTGTTGTTGCAGGCTTGTGAATGCTGTGGATACCTTTGGTCTCACCCCTCTTCACTATGGTACCTGGCGTGGCCATCAGGATTGTGTGAAGCTGCTGATCAACCATGGTGCTCTGTTGACTGCTGCTACACATCGGGACAGCCTGGGACACATCAGCTGCAACACCGGGTCAACACCACTGCACCTAGCAGCTATGAAGGTGAGGCCTGGGTGAGGGTATATTGGTTGATTGTGTTTAGGGTATAGGGTTTATCTACGGCTGGAACACATCAGGTGCAACACCGAGTCAACACCACTGCACCTAGCAGCTATGAAGGTGAGGCCTGGGTGAGGGTATATTGGTTGATTGTGTTTAGGGTATAGCGTTTATCTACGGCTGGAACACATCAGCTGCAACACCGAGTCAACACCACTGCACCTGGCAGCTATGAAGGTGAGGCCTGGGTGAGGGTATATTGGTTGATTGTGTTTAGGGTATAGGGTTTATCTACGGCTGGAACACATCAGCTGCAACACCGAGTCAACACCACTGCACCTGGCAGCTATGAAGGTGAGCCCAAGGGGAAGGGTACATTTTGCCTGAGTTTAAGGTTTAGGGTTTAGGGCTTATCTACAGCTGGGACACATTAGCTGCAACCCAGGCTCCACACCACTGCACCTGGCAGGCTATGAAGGTGAGGCGGGGTGGGAGGGGTAGAGGGGAGGGGGAGTATGGCTGAGACACTGGGGGTACCTATCAGCTTTAACAGCAGTGACATTTTTTTGCACGTGGGAATTGTGGAGGGGTGTGTGAGTGTTCCTGAAGGTTATGACAGAGATACTTCCGAGATTGAGGGGCTTTGGCCATGCAGTAGCTGCAACGGCACGGCCATATCTCTCCTTCTCATAAAGGACTGGCATGGGCTGTCAGTGGGTAGAGGGCGAGGTTTTTCGGTTTGATGGTTTGGTTTATCATCAACTGTTGGGAGAGCTTATGTTGCAGCTGCATTCCCGCACGGCACGAAACAGCTTATGAAGTAGTGGCTATTGGTGCAATGTCCATGACCTGGTGCAAGGCCAGGAATGCCAAGCCACTTCCACAAAGGGTATACGATACTGCATCTGGCACGGCAGGTGAGGTTGCAAGGTGCTTGTCTTGCTGCTCAGCACAGCTGCAGCTTGAGCTACAATGATAGGATCACTTTATCAGCCTCCTATTTGTAATAGGCACTGCTCCGGCTGACATGTCTTAGCCCTGCTTCTGATATCTTGTACAGCTGTTACCCATGTTCTGTTGGCTCGCTGACACCTTCTCTTCCTGCTGCACAGGCTGATTGGGCAGTGACGCGTCTGCTGCTGCGTGCTAGTGCCAAGCTGGTGCAGATGCAGGGGGCGGGAGCAGGGGAGCTCAGGACACTTTCAGATAGCTACGGCAAGACACCACATGAGATTGCATGGGACCTGCGCAAGTAAGAGGGGACTGGGGGGGATGTGGCCGGACGGAGGAGGTGAAGACACAATCCTGAGGCACCGCTGCATGAGGCAGGGCCTAATTGCATTGACCTAAATTTATGTCGTACGGAGCGATTCAGGTCATTCTATACATCGCCCATATTAACCGGGTCAGTGGCTCCTTCTCTGAATCCCCTGTTTTTAGTTATGTGGCTACGGTACTTTGCAAAGCAAAGCACATTATCAAAAATAGATGAAGCAGATTGGGTCGATATGAGTACACCAGCTCTGTGAGTACCCATAGAGCTGGTGCCGTGGATGGTGGCAACATGGTCCACTGGTTACTAGTTTAGGGTTAAACACTAAACCTCTTAACCCTAAAGGCACTATCTACTTACTCAAATAGTAGCATCACAAGTGGAAGCAACAGGCAAGGCTAGGTTCGTCTCTACGCACTTAAGAGGCATTTTGAAGCCAAGATATTTCGTGCAGACCAAACCGTGGCCTTAAGCACGTAGGGATGGGCCTAGCAATGCCTATTGGGCGGTCATAAGAGTCCAAATCATCTACTGCACATGGCCATTTGAGAGACCAGTTGAGGAGTATGTCAGCACATATCTCACAATGCATTTGATTGACCCTCCTCCTTAATCCATGTGCAGGACTGAGCTAGCTGAGGTGTTGAACCCCACTACCCCCCTGGATATGGCAGTGCAGAAGACAGCAGGGAGGACATCAAGACAGGGCGGCAGAGACTCTGGGGAGACAGGTGGGCGGGACTGGCAGTGGAAGTCAAACTGGGCAGCCAGCAGCAAAGGGGTAGCTGCTGTGCAGCTGGGTTCCCTAGTTTCATGCAAAAAATCTGCAGCAATAGGCTGGAAACAAAGATGTGCAATGTAGACACAGGCGTTACGGGCGCCTTAAAACCAAACCTTACCACAAGCCATTAGCATAGGTTCTGGAGAGGCGCTGGGTGGTGCAACGTGTGTCACAACGACTGATTGGCTGTGATACAGAGACACAATGGCCAAAAGCAGCTGCCCATGGGCTTTCGCGTATTTATTGGACAAGAGTCCTGGAAGCAGCCTTCAAGCAGTGCTCTGACGAGGGATTTGAGCATCTTGCCTTTGATCAGGATAGGATACTAGGATAAAATTGCTTATGCCCTTCTCAGACAGAGCTGTTTGTTTTGTGTGGTTAATGCAGGTGGTGCCACCAACATCTCCAGTCAGCTCCAAGCTGGCAGCAGCAAGAAGGGCATGGGGTCAGCAGCAGCAACAGCAGCCAAGGAAGCACCCAACACCAGCAGCAGCAGCAGCCGTGGAGATGAGTCCGCAGCTTCTGGTGCTGGTGGTGCTGGGTTCATCCGTGCAGTACGCCTGGGCTCCCGCAGTGACCGCAGCACCAGCATTGAGGCAGTGGGAGTGGTCACGCACACAGGTATGCTTTTCCCTCTAGGGGTCGAGACAGCAGCAACCCTGGAAGAGGTTTTTCCTCTTAGGACTGGGTTGCTGTATAGATGGTTAGAGTGGGAAAGGCAGGTCCTATATAATGTAGGCTGCTTAGTGTATGGTTCGTTATCTGGTAGCATGGGAGTCCACCTGGTATTTGGGTAGGCATGATCAGCATGCTGTGAATGGGGTAATTGCTGACGTATGTTTTTACTTACAGGCAGCTGATGCAGTTGTGGCTGCCCTGCTGTCTGCCTAGGGGTGATGTAATTGTTACGCACGCACTGAAGCTTCAACACAAGGTACTTTACACACAACCAGCCACACGAATGATTTTGGCCTTTTCGGCCTCCTCAGGTGCAAAGACTGACGTACTTCTTTTCCTTACATACAGGCAGCGGTCAGCCCGTGGTCATCACTGCATCATCACCCACCAGGGCGTCCCAGGCTGCTGCTGCTTCTGCTTTGGGGCAGCAGCTGGGGGGGATGGGGCTGGTGGGGGGCAGGGAGGGGTCATCAGGGGCAGGGGGTACAAGTAAGCTGGAGAGTGTGGATGAGGGCGGGTTGGATGACTACTGGGCGGCAGCAGGAGCAGGGTTTGGACGGGGGCCTCAGCCCCCTGAGGAGCTGGTGTGTCCCATTACCAATGAGCTCATGAAGGACCCGGTGCGGGCGGCTGACGGGAGGTTGTATGAGAAGGAGGCAATTGAGGTGCGCAAGGGGGTGGGTGAAGGCTGGGAACGGGAACTGTATATGCAGCGGGATGTTCCAAGATACAAATTATTTTATGTAGATGCATGGAGATGTGCTTGTCACAGCAATAGGGGGGTTAAGGGCTCATGCTAGGCGCAACTGTTTGTGAGTGGACGTGACTGGGTCACATGATCATTCTTTTGTCGGATTAAAGGGTGCGGAAGGCCGAGCAGAAGGGTGTCGGGGCAGGATGCAAGCGGAGGATTACACAGTGTGTGATCTCTGCAGCACTCCTCATATGGCTTACAGATAGCCAGAGTCCTTCAATACAACATTCAACCAAGTAGTACAGACCAGCACATTGTCTGAGAGATTTTCTGCTGTGCATCTATGAGTATGTAACGGTACTCCTGATGTGTGAATGCTGGACACCAAGCCATCCCCTGCCTTGACCACATCTTTGCGGGTTAGCATGTGCCCACTGTCTCAAGCTGTTTGCTGGAGCAAACTTCTGCTGGTGCGCTGATGCTGTTGTGATGTCAGGTGTGGTTCCAGCTGGGCAATGCTTTGTTCCCTGGGGGTGAGGTGCGCATCAGCACACAGAAGCTGCAGCAGGAGCCGGATGTGCAGGCCAAGTGTGCTGCTTGGAAGGCAGCAAACCTATGAACACAGTGCACATAATCATGAAGTGGGCTTAGGTTACTTTAGCAGAGGTCAATGCAGAGAAATGATGTCGAATCTAATAATCAGGGTTGCTAACGAGCTAGATGAGGGTGTCCGGAGTGTGTAGTCAGTGTAGCAGGCTGGACCGAGTAGTGTCAGAGTAGTAACATGCATCATATGGATCAATCAAGCGTGTGCTTCGTGTACTTAATTTGAGTTTTCTGGGACCAGTGAGTTGTTCTGAGGTACGATAATGCCGAGGGTTCGATGGAAGCCTACGGCCCCAAGCGTACCGTACGCTTAAGTTCAACTATTGAGATCAAGGTGACACGCTTAATTATCTACGGCTTGAACAGAGAATGAAATACATAGCTACCCCGAAGGAATCCACTTGAGTCCGATGAGGCCCTGCGGTGGGCATGCCTCAATGAGTGCGGACAGTCTCATTCGGCTGGTACGGAGCGGAAGCACAAGCACCTTGGCAGCCGCGCAGATTTTATTTCGTTTGTTTCCGTCTGTTACGGTACTCGGGTGACCGAAAGAACAGCACGGGGCGCGTGCAGCAGGCTACTACAGGTACTAGTCGAATAGACTCTAGTCACCTGGGGCCACTTCAGTTGCCGGCGCGGGGGGGCCCTGCCTGTCATGACTTGAATGCACTACAAACGACTCCCTGCTGCAACCCTGAGCTGTAATTCAACCATGGTGCATGGGCTGCAACGCGGTGCACAATCACCGGGCTCCACCAATCCACTGGATGGTCGGTGCAGTACATAGATATGCGCCAATGTGGTAGCTGCCTCGCACCATGATAAGCCAACTTTCAGATCACAGGTTTCAGTCCAACAGGCAGCTGTTGAGCCAGCACGCACAATCGGTAGCCAGCACTTAAAATCACGTCCCTTCCACAAGATCACCTCAGGCTGAACAAAACCAACAAACAAAAATGTAAGGACTGACATCACATATATGACGACATCACATTTATAGGCGTGACCTCAACAACATGTATCAACAGCACTACATCTTAGTTTGCTTTTCAATCTCATCTCTCAGTTCATTCACCCGCATTCATGGTTAGATATATCAAACATCACATACAAACTGAAGGCACAAGACCTATTAAATGAAATAGATCACTGCACAGCTTCGGGCCGTGCAGCACCCGCCACATGACTCCTACAAGACCGACAATAATGTATGTTATGGTCACAGAAAAAGCTGACAACTTCCCACCTCGAATTCCGGCTGAACTACTTCCAGGTATGATTATTTATGAGTGTTCTGAGCTGCTGTGTCTCCCGTCCATCAGCCGGAGCAGAGAGAGAGAGAGAGAACTACGCAGAGAAGGGGGGAAATCCCTTCTTGCATATGTTAAGGGAGTGGACCCTCACCTAATACATATAGATAGGCCCACTACCATTCGGAGCCCAGAACACATAAGTGGGTGGGTAGATTACCCGGAGCTTACACACAGATCCAGAGCTTACACAAGCGCTGCAGGTACTATCCAAGGGATAACTATCAGTACCTTCATCGTTCCCTTGTGTGTAGGCTGACTCAACGGCCACACATTCAGTGAAGTAGCTCTGGCACGAACATCTGGCCCAGACCAACCCAACTAGTGATGATGCAGAGTCCACACATGGCATAAAATTACGCACTTGTCCTCCATACAAAAACACTCCTCACTGAGGTACATGCTGCTGCAGCAGCAACTGTACACGTCAGTCGCCATGACTGCAGCCAAACACCGCACGCAGTCACTCTGGTGGGGACTGTGCTGTCTGCCCTAGAGGTTAAGTCACAACTCCTCCTTCCCCTCTTCATTATTCCCACAATGCAGACCTTCATGATAAGTGGCTCATGGATGCATCAATTGCACCCCAGGGCTCATCCCGCCTCATATGGCCCAGGTTCTGCAAATATGCGGGCAAGTGCTAACCTGCTGCCATATGCTTACCAGCAGTCCCCCATGTCATCAGGAGACCTGCTAGATAGTCCGTTTATAGGTGGTTGTAAGCGTCACCATTCAGAGCACAACTTCCGGCAGGGTTATCAGTTCAACGGGTCTGTGCCATGCGGCCCATATATCCAAGCTGCCAGAAACATTACTTGTCCTTGACACAGCCACCACTGCTGCCAAGGCCAGCAAACATCACACACCCTGCAGGACATGCCAGTGACTAGATGGTGACGCCTTATAAGTACAGTATTCGCGTAACATCGCTCAAGGCAAAGATGTAGCATCAAGACTAACAGAGGCACCCCACTTAACACCGGTATCCTGAACTGCTGAAAAGAGCACAGTCTAAGACAAGCTATCCCCCAGCAAGTAGGAGCATGCAGAGAAGCTCAACTACCACGGGAGGGAGTACCACCATGTCATCCAGCACTGCAGCAACTCAAGCCTACAGAACATGATTGCAAATGCTACAGTTGCCAATCAGCTGCAGCAGCCTGCAGCTCAAGCGTTACTTACAAACGCTGGAAAAACATGTGAAGCTGCTTATAAACCCCCTTTTTTGATGTAAGCTATGAATGAGGCAGCTCCTGCTAACATAGGGAGGATGGTTTGATCACACTTCAAATAATTTACCCGATCACTGGAGGGAGACTGTGAGGTGATGGATATAAGACATCCAAGCAGCTCACTTATGCTGCTCAGCCTACATACTGTCATGCACTGCTGCAGCACCACTGCCAAAAATGGAAAAAATATCAACACCTTTGGCATGAAGACCCTGGTTTATTGAACTACACACATAGCACACGTAGTGCTTTGTTGGCCCCTTATGCCCTCCGTCGGCAAACCACGAGTTGCAGCAACAAACCTCCAACCTGAATCAGAGGCTTGTGTAGGTTACGCAATTGGCCCATAGGCCCCTAGCAGATGCAAAACACCATCCGACATGCAATGGAACAAAAGACCCAATACTATGCACACGATCAAAGGTACGGCTGCAAACCAGTATTACCAGCACCTGGCCCCCAAACCAACTCTAGCTCATGACATAATAGATAACAGATCATATATGATAGACATAATAGATACTATATTTACCCTGTCAATAATAAGCTGCCATACCACATGCTGGCGGATGGCCGGGAAACACGGCCTGCACCCATCACATTGCCCGTGCCAACTGACATACCAGGCACTGCACTATCTTACAAACAATCTCAAAACCTGCTATATATGAGACCCAGACATATTAAAACACTTATTTGTTTCCAACTGGATTCATCACCATCCAGCTGCCACACTCGTCACATGCTACAAACATGCAAGTGCTGCACATGACTATCAGCTTGGAGGCCTCAGAAAACGAACCAGACCAGAGGCCCAGCCTGATTTGAACCTATTCATTGAATTCATCTGCCTACTGCAGGTTGCTGTTGCCTACTCCCAGAAGCCCTCAAGGATCTTTTGCTTTTTTGCCCTGGTGACTGAACTTGTAGGGTCTAGGGTCTACAAAACCTACACCTTTTCTGCCCTGGAGAATAAACTGCCAAAGCATCATCCTTGAAACACACTTTAGACGACACAATGCCTCCAAGTACGGCTCAACCACCAAGGCGCCAAGCACCTTGAGCTCATTCAGCACACAGTCCTTCCACTTATGGGTACCCTGTTTCCATATTCCAGTGCAACTGACACTGAAGCAACAACTTGGTTATATGTTCATCTTCATCCAGCTGTCACATGCTACAAACATGCAAGTGCTGCATGGCCACTAATATTGCTGAGGGTCCTCCCAGACACACTTGACACCGTGCCCCTCCCAGTCTGCCTCAAGGGCTGAGATGCCTAGCACTTCCACAAATTCTTCCACTTTTGGGTACTGCTTGCCGTCCACAGCCAATGACTAGCACCATCAGATGTGTTACCTCACTTATCCATTGGATGCCATTGAATCTACCTTGCCCTGTGCAGGACCAGGCTACATGAACTGACCAGTACTGCTAAAGGCGAGGCACCTACGACAGGCAGTATCCCAGCAAAAGTAGGAGCATGCTGAAAGAAGCTCAACTACCCGGGAGGGAGTAACGATCAGTGCTGCAGCAACTCAATATAGCACACAGCATGATGGCAAACAAATGCAGCATGAAACACTATGTAGCTGCCACCTCACTAGAAGCTGCTGTCACAACATAGTTTTGGGGTTTAGGATTTAGTGGACCAATAAACCCTAAACCCTAGCTGCTGAGCACCTCACTAGAAGCTGCTGCCAAAACAGAGCAACACACATTGGAGTCGAGCACTCTCCAAGCGTGTCATTGTGGGCCGTAGGCACCCAGCTCAGTACAGCTAGGGTTTAAGGTTTGGCACCCTAAAACCCTATCACTGAACTTATGCACCAAAGTCAGTGCATCCCTTGCTTAAGATGTGCGTAACAAGGCCGAGTCAATGCCAGGACTCGGTCATCTCACTTTATTGTAGAGCTCTGAGTCAATCCTGCTCAAAACCTTGGGTGCCAAGAGAGCAATGTAGCCACTACCATGTACATGGCCAGCAACGCACTGGTCCTAGGTTGGGCCGGTTAGAGAACTAAAAAACTCAACAACATCATCCAATGTAAACACACCCAACACCAACATTGTCACTTTTTTATTTAGTTCCCCATCATTGTCACTGCAATCACTCATCAAAGGCTCCACCTGCTCGTAACAAAATGTACACAAGAAGTGGCATCCAAGCCAGGCTGCAATGTGGATACCCCAAAGGCAGCAAAAAACTTTTGATTTAGTAGGAACTCTGGTGAAGGATTGCACATTGGAACCTCAGCACCCTTTCTTTGCCCCCAACATTGCCCCTAATCCCCTTACTCCCCCAACCCCAGTGCGTGCGCCATTTGGCACGCTGCTTTCTACTGTCATCTCATTATGCACACGCTGCGGGTTCAACATGCACCCACAACTTCCCACGCATCTATGGATCAAACAGCTATACCGATGAAACAGCTATTGACAGCTAAACATAGCAAACAGCTAAAACAGCCAACAGGAGGAGCAACAAAGAAAAGAAGCCCTAACTAGTTTGTTTATTGAGGACTTTCACCCCTGTGGCAAACCAAGCTGCTGCTTATAGATCCCACCTTTGCTATATGCTACAACTGGCGCAGTCACTGCCTGCTAACATAAGGGGCATGGATTGTGATCGCACATCCTAGATCACTGGAGGAAAAAGGAGGTGATGGACACAAGACATACAGGCAATAGTTTAGAGTTTAGGGCTTCCCGATTCCCTAAAGCCTAAACTAGGATTAGGGTTTCCCAACTCCCAACCCCTAAACACAGCGCATCTAGGCAGCTCACTTGAACTCACCCTATAAAGAGCTTTGCAGCTGCCGCACAACTGTGCCTAAGAAAGTAACAAAGATCAGCAATTTAGAAATACAGGCCCTGGTTTATTGGTCCACGTCCAAATTGAAGCAAAGCTCATATGGGCAGTGGTAACACACATATCATTGGCCCTTATGCCTGATTGGCACACAGAAAAGCCCTCATGCTAGGATGCTAAACAAAAAACCTACATGCACCAGTACCTGCTTCAGCCCTGCTCTGCTTGCATGCCACTGCCCGCCAATTATTTGTCCAACGTGCTATCACCAACAAAGGGATGCAACCAGGACATCTCCAACCAAACAATCCGGGTAAACATGCAAATGATTGCACAGCTGCGTGCATGATACCAGCACAACACCACGAGAGATGCCTGCTCCATTAAGCAAGGGAAAGAAGCACCAGTACCATGCACATGCTCCATGATATGGGCCCCAGATATCACGTCAGCTGTCCAACAGCTCCATCGGCAATCATCCATGCTGCACTTGCTTTTATGCACCTACTCACTTAAAGAAATAATATGAAAACAAGAATTGACACCAACCCCCTTATGCTATGCCAACAGCCAAATAAACCCTGGCCAAATAATACACGAGATCGCTGATCACGAAGACAAACAAATGAATGCTGAGACTCATAAATGCACCAGTGTGATAGCAAGGAAACACCCCAAGTCGGTCCTTACACCCCCAAGCCTACTACAACAAACCCAACCCCATAACATAAAGCATAAACCCAAATCAGCGGGATAATGCGGCACCCATTGACCTGCAGGGGTAACACGCCCTGCAGGGCCACTATAACCTTTATGTTGCTCCACCACGCAAGCAGAACCTCTGCAATAGGAAGACTAATAAGCAGACATGGAAACCACAACCGGACCCAGCTTTACATGGCGTTTGCTTTCTACAGCACAGCGTCCCTTCCTCTGCCCGCTGCCATATACTATTTATTGTCCTTCAATGGTAGCCGCCTCTTCCCACAAACACTTTATGCACACCTGCTGGTGGTATTTAGATGCCAGAAAAGATGCTTTCGAAGCACACATGCAGGCAACTGAAACAGAAAACACTGAGGAAACAACCAAACATGGGTGCAGAAGAGAAGAAAGATCAAGGTGCAACCCCCCATAGACTGTGACACACCCATACTACTTTGACAATCTGTTGAAAACATAATCTAGCAAAGAGTGGTGTCGGCACCAGGTCACTAATGGCTGGTGCCGAGTGCCGGGAACATCAGGCAGTGCTATGAACATAAACCCTAAACCCTGAAAACATGCCTTGCCCTGACTCATAGCCCGACCCCATCAGAACAAATTGTCTCACAATGGGCCGGAGCTATATAGCCCCTTGCACTCTTCATTATACAACAAAGCAACATGTCAACACCCCATAATCAATCAATCAATCAAAACGCAAAAACCAACACCCAATAAGGAGGCGGCTAAAGAAAACCGTTTGCGTGACTGGCACACATCTTCATTTCCCACCATGTTTATTTGTTCCCAGCTGCATTCAACATACAGCTGTCAGACGCTACCAACATGCATATGCGTGCAAGAACTATGCTGTGTCTCAAGGAGTCCTGAGAGCACACCAAACCAGAGGCCACATTAGGCCTGCAGGCGGTATTTAATTAACAAGCAGGAAAAAACCCCACTCCCACCCCTAAAAGAAGCAGAGCAGACACGTGTCTCTTGCGCTTGGCCTGCATATCGCTGCTCGACACTGAGCTTGCCGCCCTAAGACAGCCAACTGCATTTTCTGGCATGCACATATATCCAAAGATAGCACGTACGCAACAAAGCAGCAGCAGAAGTAAATGCTGTGAAGATTTCGCAAAATTGCCGGCCAACTACTGTATGACTGTGCACCCCAAAAGATGTGCTCAAGGGACACATGTGCTCATATATATAAGAACCAATTTGTTACTTCCAGCCATCTTGCTGCGCTTCCCAAAGCATGGTAGAAAAGACATGTGCTCATATAGCAACACATTTATAACTGCAGCCACCTTGCTGCCCTTGAAGACATGGTCCAAGGGTTGGACCGTGCTGCTGGAGAAGATTCATTCCGCATAGTTGGATGACCCAGCAACAAACGCTGGCCGCCAGCAATCTCTTTGATATGCCATCATTTATCCAAGGCCAGTACACCACAATAACATGGCACAGGTACTTCCCAACTGCCCCTGTCTTTGCTGAAGGGACTCCCATGGACGCATGAAGTACAACAAATCGATCAGAAAGAAGGGGTTCCATTGGATGGGATGCTCTTGGTGGTCTAAGTGGTGTCTGTGTGATGGTTTGTTGAAGACCTTCTGTGGGCAACCAAGAGGACTAGTGCATGATTGCAACCAAGAGGACTGCTTACAGCATGATGCAACAGGGGTCCTTTTTATGGACTTTGGCCTGCTGACATGTCTGGGGTTGCAGTTGGAGCGCACAGGCCTCCTGGGCCACATTGGAGTCCATCACAACAAAGGTTGTCAATGTCACACATCTTACCAAGAGGAGTACAATGACCTGCAAAGGGGCAAATGGAAAGGGAATCAGCCATGAAAGGATGTTCACTCAGTTGCTTAGCTTGTTTAAGGTGACAATTTAGGTGGTGAAGTGCACCACAGCAGGGGTTGTCAATGTTGCACATCTTGCCAAGGGGGGTACAACCTGAAGAACAAAGATAGGGGACAAACAATAGGGGGTCTGAATGGCTAACTTGGGTCCCTAATTATCAGGCATTGCCTGGCAGATGGTTTGTAGGAGTTAATGTGAGGTGATGATAACGGGCCCCAGATGTAAAGTCAGAGGGAAGAGATGAATGAAAAGGGCAACATCAGCCCTTGAAGGATGTTCAGACACTTTACTGCTTAGCTTGTTTGAAAGCCCACCGAGCCTGACAGACTCTAGATGGGCCCAACATGCTAGCTTAAAGATGTCAAAGACATACAGGAGTTCTTCCTACATGTCCTATACCACCCGGGGTCCCCCTACATGAGGCTGTCATATCGGCTCCCTAAAGCAGCAGCAGCAAGCCGCTTTACATGTGTGACTCCATGGTCACAGTGGGCATGCAGGCATGTTTAGCCATGTAATTAGATGAGGTGGTGTAGTTGTGCCTGCCCTGCTATCTGCCTAGAGATAATAATATCAGCACACATTCCACAGCGAAACTACCTGTTCAACGTTGGTCCTCAAAGAGACGTCAGTGAGCCAGATCCCAAGGAGTGCAGACTCTCGCTTCAGGGCCCGGTGTCTTCACTGGTTCAGAGCACAATGCAGATCAACCAAGATACCCAAAAATGGACCCTGTAAGACCCAGAGCAGCCCATTGATCTAACTTAAACCCCCAGTGCTTACCTGACAAACTTGGCTCACGTTCTGTTGCTGGTGCGGCAGCGCTACCACTTACAGCAGTATCTGAGCCAGCAGCATTAACACTATTGCCACCGCTGCTGCTGTCGTCACCATTGTCCGGTGTGCTGCTGCTAGTGCTGGAGTAGCTGCTGCTGCTGTTTGTGCTTGATGATGACATGTCACTAGAATCATCACACAGGCCTCCAGAACCACAGGTCAGTCTGCCACAGCAGGGGTGGTCAATGTCACACATTTTCCCAGTTGGGGTGCAACCTGAAGCAAGGGGAAGAAACGTTATCAGAAATGGCATCAGATCAGAAACGGCATCAGAACAACTTATTTGTGTGCTTGGAGATGTGAAGAGTCCCCTGGCGGCTAGATATGTTGTGTGAAACCTTGTGTCTGAGGCGGAGAATATTGCCTTCAGAAGTGCTCAGCATCAAAACAAGTTCTCCCTCAACCCTGCAACCTCTTCTCTCGGCGCCAAAGTGAGCTCCCTTGCAGCCTATGGTAGAAAAAAGAGTTACAGCCACCCAGTAGCATACTTCCTTGACCTACCTGGTTGGCTGGAGGCGGCACCAATGCTGCTTGTGCTGCTGCTGCTGCTGGCATCAACAGCAGGCGCAGAGAGACCAGCAAGGGGATTGGGAGGAGGGGAAGGGGAGCTGGAGGTGTCGAGCAAAGCACTATTAGCTGCATCAAGTGATACATCAGAAGCTGCTGTGTCTGTAACCCCCGGTAGTGCTGTAGTAGGCAGCGGGATAGCTCCAGCTGAGTCCGAGAGTGAGACAGTTGTAACGGGAACGAGCGGTGGCGGTGGCGGGCGGCGGCTGGCGCTGGGGGGCGGGGATGGTGCAAAGGGGTCTATGGGGATCACGGTAACACTGGCTTCAGCAACATATGTATCCTGTGCTTCATCACAGATGTCCTCGCCAAGGTCTAACGTACGGCAACATTTGCCAGTAACAAACTGAGTGCCGAGTTCAGGTACGTAGACGAAGATTGAGAGGAAGGGGTAGAGCTCCTGTCGCGCTGGGATGCAAGTGGGCTCTACTGCTAAGAAGCCGTCGGAACGTTCCACTGTGAAACAGCAGGTGACATCGGGTTGGTAGAGGAAGCCAAAAGCGGAGTCTCCGTACCCGGCGTTGCAGGTGACGTTGCGGCCGAGGAGGGGGTTGGTAGGGTTGCAGAAGATGCCCACACCGTTGAGGGTGGAAGGGGGTGGGGGGGAGGGAGGGGAGGGGGGGCTGGGGGGAGGGGAAGGTGGAGAGGGGGGAGGTGAGGGTGGAGAGGGTGGGGAGGGGGGAGGAGGAGAAGGGGGGGATGGAGAGGGTGGCGGTGGGGTGGGGGGTGAAGGCGGTGGAGGGCGAGGTGGCGGCGGGGGCGGGCGAGGAGGTGGGGGTGGGCGAGGGGGTGGGGGTGAACAGGCCGTGCCGTTGCAAAGAGGTGGGGGAGGGGCAGGAGGCCTGGGAGGGGATGGAGGGGGTCTGGGTGGTCGAGGCGGTGAGGGCGGTGAGGGCGGCTTGGGAGGGGAAGGAGGGGGGCGGGGAGATGGTGAAGGGGGAGGGGGCCGAGGCGACGGTGGAGGGGGCCGGACTGGAGGTGGCGGGCGGGCACCCGGTGGTGCAGGTGGTCTGGGGGGACTTGGGGGCAGTGGTGGGGATGGGGGTGGTGGAGAGGGTGGGGAAGGAGGTGGTGGTGAGGGGTACTGCCAGCCTATCAGCAATTGAGTACGTGTTGCGCGATTGGCACTGCATGTGTCATAGTCGCTTCCGAATTCCTCATCGCAGCATACGGCTGTGACCAGGTCAAGGGAGCTAGCATCCAGACCAGTGTAGTTGTAAAGTGCACCAGTGACCAGAGGGGGTTGACAGGGGGCATCTTGACTGTTGGCTCCTGACACACGCTGCACGAGAGAGCATGACAGGGATAAAAGGATGGATAAGACTGGCACATGCACATAAAGGGACACATAGGATATGAGTTTGATCAGTTTCTGCCACTTATATAATGCCTGAGAGCTGATCAGTGCCCCTATACTGCTTGGTCTTTTGACGTTTTTTGACGGCAGACATTACTGTTAAAGGACTGAGTGGATTCCTTGACAGTGGTGACTTACGCATCCATCAATACAACGGAAATGGCCGCACTCTCCCC